>JAGFNQ010001100.1:237736-463152 GCA_024364735.1 Boesenbergia rotunda
ACCATATCGAACCTGGTTTTGATATTGGCAAAGGATTCAAAGTTAAGTTTATTTGTGATCTAACGTTGTTCACTGAGTGTGCAGAAAAAGCCCTAGCGAAGGACTGCTAGGCACTGGTAAAGGAATGCCAGGAAAGAAAGCCCTAGCGAAGGAATGCTAGGCACTGGCGAAGGACTGCCAGACAGGAAAGCCCTAGCGAAGGAATGCTAGGCACTGGCGAAGGACTGCCAGAATGGACAAAGCCCCTAGCGAAGGAATACTAGGCACTGGCGAAGGACTGCCAGAATGGAAAAGCCCTAGCGAAGGAATGCTAGGCACTGGCGAAGGACTGCCAGAAGAAAAGACCTAGCAAAGGGCTGCTAGGCACCAAGCGAAGGGCAGCTTGGTACCTCAAGACCTGGCGAAGGACTGCTGGGCAAAAGTCCAACTGGAGGATCCGGTTGGCACCAGGTAAAACTCTCCCGAGAGGAGTAGGTGAGGACGCGTTCCCCTCGAGGGAACATTAGGCGTCGGTTCGACCTAGGGCTCCATTTTGGAGATCCAAAGTCAGAACCAAGACAGCTAAGGCTGTTTTAACTAACTTATTATTTGCTGTTTTGGACTAACCCTGGATGCAGGACCGAAGGACTGTGTTTCTGCAGCTCAGAGAGCTCAAAGGAGTGAGGCCGTAGCTGAGTAGGGCGCCCCGGATGTGTCGGGCGCCCCAGAGTCAACCCAAAGTCAGCAGAGAGGTAAACGCCCCGACAGCAGCGCAATTGGGGGCGCCCCGCGTGTGTCGGGCGCCCGCATGTCGGGCGCCCCGCGTGTCTCGGGCGCCCACTGTGCCACGCCACTGGGCAGCTGCAGCTCACCCTCGCGAAACCAAATGGATGAAGCTTTGACCGGTCAACCGGGCGCCCCGCGCGCGTCGGCGCCCCAGTCAACTGTTATCCCGAAGTCGAAGCGATCAGTCACGACCGAGAGCATGCCGGATCAGAAGCCACGTGGGGGGCGCCCCGAGCATCCCGGGCGCCCCCAGCCCTATATAAAGGGCCCTCGACCCCAGGTTTAAAGAATCAATTCCATTGAACGCAATCACGCTCTTCTGCTCCCGCGCTCTGCTCCAGAACCCTCCAGACTCGAGATACAAGCGCCGGCGACGTCCAACTGCTCTGGAACTTCGATTTACACCGGACGTCGGTAACAAAGAAAAGCTGTCTTTTTCCTTACTGCAATTTACTGTAATCAATCTTTGTAAAATTGTTTTGCGCGATTATAGTATTGCCCATAGTAAACGGTCAACGACCGTGGGCCTTGGAGTAGGAGTCGACCCAGGCTCCGAACCAAGTAAAAATCTTGGTGTTCGCATTGTCTGTTTTTGATTATTCCGCTACGCAATTGCTCTTTACGAAATCCGAACGAATTGCGACATTCACCCCCCCTCTCTCGCATTTCTCGATCCAACAAGTGGTATCAGAGCGGGGTAGTTCAAACTTGGTGCAACCACCAATTTGAAAGTTTTTTCGGATTTACGGATTTTTTTTATTTCTTTTTGTTAATCAACGCAACTCAATCTCGTTCGCTTTTTATTTTATATAAATAATATCTGTAGGTGGATTTAAAAAATCCTTACGCCTTTTTCAATTTTGATTTTTTATATTTTCACCATAAGTCTGAATTGATAAAACAAACAATTTTTGAAATTTTGTCATAAATTTTTTTTATTATTATTTTAATATTTTTTTTGAAATTTGTGCTACTTTAGTTTGAGAAAAATTTTTTTTTCTAAACATTAAATTCCTACTTTTTTATCATTAACCAGAATTGACAAAATCAACATTTTCAGAAATTTATCATAAATTCTCTTTATTATTTTATTATTATTTCGCCTCGAAATTCGTGCAATTTTGTTTGGTTATTTTTTTTCCGCACTACTAATCCAAGACCAAGTCTTGGTACATTCTGTTAATTCTTTTCTATACGAGGTTAAACTAAATGGCCAACCAAGAGTGGAACAGTGTCCGTCCACCGCTATTCTCCGGCGAGAACTTCAATCATTGGAGAAGTCAAATGGAGTTCCATCTGAAGGCCCATATGGACATATGGATGATCGTTCAAACAGGGTTCTACCTCCCTACAGAAGAGGGACTATCATTTACGTGGGACCAACTGGATGAATCAACCCTGAGGAAGATCGAGACGGATGCAAGGGCAACTTCAATCCTACAATGTGGCCTAACCAAGGAGCAACTCGAGCTAGTAGGTCCATGCAGTTGTGCTAGAGAAATATGGGAAAAATTGGTTAACCTTCATCAAGAAATCTCAGATGAAGAAGAAGTAAATTATCTTGCCCTTTCAGTCCAAGCACAATCAGCCGAGTCAGAGTCTGAACCCGAATCCAAAATCGAACCAGAATTAGACGACGAATTGACTGAGACGGTAACCGATTTCGAATTCTTTTCAAATTTAGAATTAAATAATCAAACAGATACTATAATGGTCGAGGAAGGTGTAAATTTTATTACAGGGAAAACTCCTAAAGAACCACCACAGAAGGAACTTCAACCAGTACCCGAGTCCGACTCAGATACAGAATCAGAAGATGAGCCTAGATCCGAGGCGGCAATGATCAAGGGGGAGATTCCCAATAAAGAACCAAAAGGTAAAAGTGTAAATTCAAATTTTAATCATGTAATTTGTTACACATGCAGGGAGAGAGGGCACTACCAAAATCAGTGCCCTACTCGTAAGACTCGGTCTACACCATCGGCTACAAAGGAATCAGTTCCAAAAGCACGAAAGCACAAAAGTCGCATTCAATGCTTCAAGTGCCAGGAGTTCGGGCATTGCAAAAGTGAATGCACAGATAAAAGAGCTACCAAGAATGCCGGACAAACAATCAACGAAGGTAAATTTACAGTATTTGAAAATCCGTTATTTACCTTGAATAATGTGATTGATTCATGTAACTTAATTAAAACAAATTTCAAAAAATTGAAACAAGAAAATGAAACCCTAAAACATAAGGTCAATAAGTTAGAAAATTTAATTCATAATCTTGCTGATTTCGAAAATCCGGAGTATTACTCCAATTGTGACCTTACTTAGACAATTGTTTGTTTTAATTATGTGTTTTTTTTTCTTAGAATTAGGATTGGGACTAAATCAGTTAATTGAAAATTGAACAACATAGTATTGGGTGGAGGTGAGATGATAGTACGTTAGGGAAGCCAATTTGGTGGAACTAGCCGAAGCTACCGATCCAAGACCCAAACTAGTTAGACCAGAAATTTTTCAAAGAATAATTTTGAAAATGAAATTTCATTAAAAGGCTTTGTCAAGGAAAGGGTGGATGATCCCATAAGGCTACGGCCAAAGAAGGCCTAGTGCCTCGCCAAGACCTGGAAGCCAATTTTTGAAATTCAAATTCAAATTATTTTTTGTTAAATTCGAATCTAACACAAATTTTCAGTTAATTTTAGATTCAAATACCTCTTTTCAAAATAAATTTAAATTGGGTTTAAAAAATTAATTTAACTTTTCAA
The DNA here is from genome assembly GCA_024364735.1 of Boesenbergia rotunda. Classification (NCBI taxonomy): domain Eukaryota; kingdom Viridiplantae; phylum Streptophyta; class Magnoliopsida; order Zingiberales; family Zingiberaceae; genus Boesenbergia; species Boesenbergia rotunda. The sequence continues at coordinate 241,261 of JAGFNQ010001100.1, forward strand.
AATTAATCATGGCCTTTTCAAAATAAATCTTTCTATTAAAATATGCATCTCACAAAACAGTTAAGGATATCCTGTTTTGCCACTTAGAAATGGGTGAGATGCTTAGGACCTAAAAGTTGAGTCCAACCCAACCAACTAAATCGAATTCAAACTCAAATTAATTCAAACTCAAATTAATTCAATTCAATCAAATTCAAATTAATTCAATTAAATAAAATTCAACTGAATTATTCTAAACTTAATTATCCTCAAATTCAAATTAATTATTCTCAAAATTCAATTTAATCATTTATTTTCAAAATTAAAATATTTGTCTCACACAACCCATAAGGTTAACATGTTTGACCACGTAGAACTGGGTGAGATATCTAGGACCTAAAAGCACAAATCAATATCCTTTCAAAAAAAAAATATTTTCAAAAGTTATTCAAAATCATCTCTATTTTTTTTAATTCAGTCTGCTGTACCCTATATTTTCATTTCTAACATTTTTTTTAATATAAAATTTCATGTTAAAAATCTCAATAGACTTGTTTTAAATATAATCTAGGGCTTGTTTTGTGTTAGTCATTGATTGATCAAACTTGGTCAAAACAGTCAACCCTAGTCAACATAGTCAAACATAGATAACACTGAAGTCCCCTAGGACATTAGATTGAGTTAAATAGTAAGGGAGAATGGTTTATTCTTTTTAATTTTCTTTCAAAATATCTTTGAAAAATTATTATCATTTCAAAATGGTTTTCGAAAACTGTGTTATCATACCAAATTATGTTTTCAAAAATCTATCTCCTAAAAAATTATCATACTCAAAAGGCATGTTCAAAATTGTTCCTTTAATTTTGACAAACCCTAAGACTAAGAGGAGGATTAACTTGTGGTCAACAAGCCTCCCAGGACTGTGTCAGATTTAAGGGAAGTTCAAATTAAAAGAAGAAGTTTTATGCCTTCAAATAATCACTATATTTTTCAAAATTATGCTTTACAAAAATCATTTTAAAATGTTTTTCGAAAAAGAGGCTTATGTTTGAAAATTATCTTCAATTCAAATTGAATTTCCTAAAATTTTATTACCGTGCTGATATTCAAAACTATTCTTTTGATTTTAATAAACCCTAAAGACACAGAGGAAGGTCCACTTCATGATCGATAAGGACTCCTAGGATGTGTCAAATTTAGGGGGAGTTTGAGTCAAGAGAAGAATTTCTGAAATGTGTTTATTAATTATTTTTTAATTTAAATCAAACCTTAAGACTCAGAGGAAGATCGCCTGTAGTCAACAAGCTTCCTAGGACTGGGTCAAGTTTAGGGGGAGATTAAATTAAAAGAATTATTGAATTATATGTTTTCATGCACTGCACGTTTAAAATCCTTTTGAAAACTTAAATAATTTTTTTTAAAATACTATTATTTTTTTCAAAATTCTTTTGGAAATAGTATTTACTTGAGTTGGAGAATTTCCAGGACACTTAGGAAACTAGCCTTGTAGTTAACAAGGTTTTCTAAGATTGTGTCAGACTGGAAAAGTAACCAAAGCAAGTAAAATGTTATGCGTTAAAAACAATATTTTTGTAAGTGCTTTCAAAGGATAATTTTCTCTAATATTATAAAAGCACTTATAGTTTTTAATGCATAATCTTCTTATATCTTCAAAAATGCACAATATCTTTCAAAAATACTTCTACTTTTCAAAATATAATGTTTCAAAAGTACTAATATTTTCAAGGCAATAATGTTCTAAGTGAATTTTCTACAAGACTTGCCTACAAAAATAATTTTTTTTAAAAAAATAAAAAATGCCTTTCAAAGTGGAGTTTTGGTGCATGTTAAGCTTTTGCTATGCTTTCAAAAATTATGCTAAGTATTTTTATGTTTTCAAAACTCATAGGCTCTGATACACAAATTTTAAAATTTTTTTAAAACATATATAATTTTTTAAAAAAAATTCCTTATTGATATATGTTCTAAGGAAAATTCTCTATGAGTGCAAAAGTTGAAACTTTTTAAATGTTGGCTAAGTAAGTTACGGTTAAGTGTTTCTTGAAAACTATGTTACAAGTTTTTGCAAGCTTTTTCTAAAATATCGGTTAAGTTTTTCTTGAAAACTATGTTACAAGTTTTTGCAAGCTTTTTCTAAAATATAAGTAGAAGAGTTATCACATTAAGGGGGAGCCTCAAAACATCCATTACCTTGAAAATTATGAAATTCATTACTTAAAGCTTCTTTTGAAAACTATGCTTTTGAACTCCTTTACTTAAATTTCTTTTGGTAAAACTCAAACCTCCCTATTAGATACCTTGTTCACCCATGTTTATTTTTGATATATGTCAAAGGGGGAGGAAAGGTCAAAGTTAAGTATTATAACACAAGTACTCAGGGTTTTAGGGGGAGTAAAGGTTTTTTATGAGAGATAAAGGTTACCTTGTGTTAGTAAATGTTATAAAGTTTTTACTTAACATTGAATTGTGTAAAATTGCTATACTTCATTTTTACATTATGTTCTTAACAGTTATAAAGTTTTTTACTTAACTTTGAATTGTGTTGCCATAATCAAAAAGGGGGAGATTGTTGGTACAGGAAGCACCATATCGAACCTGGTTTTGATATTGGCAAAGGATTCAAAGTTAAGTTTATTTGTGATCTAACGTTGTTCACTGAGTGTGCAGAAAAAGCCCTAGCGAAGGACTGCTAGGCACTGGTAAAGGAATGCCAGGAAAGAAAGCCCTAGCGAAGGAATGCTAGGCACTGGCGAAGGACTGCCAGACAGGAAAAGCCCTAGCGAAGGAATGCTAGGCACTGGCGAAGGACTGCCAGAATGGACAAAGCCCTAGCGAAGGAATACTAGGCACTGGCGAAGGACTGCCAGAATGGAAAAGCCCTAGCGAAGGAATGCTAGGCACTGGCGAAGGACTGCCAGAAGAAAAGACCTAGCAAAGGGCTGCTAGGCACCAAGCGAAGGGCAGCTTGGTACCTCAAGACCTGGCGAAGGACTGCTGGGCAAAAGTCCAACTGGAGGATCCGGTTGGCACCAGGTAAACTCTCCCGAGAGGAGTAGGTGAGGACGCGTTCCCCTCGAGGGAACATTAGGCGTCGGTTCGACCTAGGGCTCCATTTTGGAGATCCAAAGTCAGAACCAAGACAGCTAAGGCTGTTTTAACTAACTTATTATTTGCTGTTTTGGACTAACCCTGGATGCAGGACCGAAGGACTGTGTTTCTGCAGCTCAGAGAGCTTCAAAGGAGTGAGGCCGTAGCTGAGTAGGGCGCCCCGGATGTGTCGGGCGCCCCAGAGTCAACCCAAAGTCAGCAGAGAGGTAAACGCCCCGACAGCAGCGCAATTGGGGGCGCCCCGCGTGTGTCGGGCGCCCCGCATGTCGGGCGCCCCGCGTGTCTCGGGCGCCCACTGTGCCACGCCACGGGCAGCTGCAGCTCACCCTCGCGAAACCAAATGGATGAAGCTTTGACCGGTCAACCGGGCGCCCCGCGCGCGTCGGGCGCCCAGTCAACTGTTATCCCGAAGTCGAAGCGATCAGTCACGACCGAGAGCATGCCGGATCAGAAGCCACGTGGGGGGCGCCCCGAGCATCCCGGGCGCCCCCAGCCCTATATAAAGGGCCCTCGACCCCAGGTTTAAAGAATCAATTCCATTGAACGCAATCACGCTCTTCTGCTCCCGCGCTCTGCTCCAGAACCCTCCAGACTCGAGATACAAGCGCCGGCGACGTCCAACTGCTCTGGAACTTCGATTTACACCGGACGTCGGTAACAAAGAAAAGCTGTCTTTTTCCTTACTACAATTTACTGTAATCAATCTTTGTAAAATTGTTTTGCGCGATTAAAGTATTGCCCATAGTAAACGGTCAACGACCGTGGGCCTTGGAGTAGGAGTCGACCCAGGCTCCGAACCAAGTAAAAATCTTGGTGTTCGCATTGTCTGTTTTTGATTATTCCGCTACGCAATTGCTCTTTACGAAATCCGAACGAATTGCGACATTCACCCCCCCCTCTCTCGCATTTCTCGATCCAACAAGATTATGTTAAGTTTCATTAATGCCCTATTTCTTGAATGCTTCTTTCATGTTGCCTTTTCTCTTTTCTGCAAGTATAGTGTAGGTTAAATTAGATTTTCTTACCTGCACTGTCTTTCCTTAATTATGACTAGATTTCATACCTGCTTTGTCATTTCTTTTCGTAGTCTTAACGTTCAAATCTAAACCCCAGTTTGATATAAAAAATCCAGAAGCAATAACATACGATCTTGAGATTTATCATGCATTAACTACATTCGTTGGGAGACGACTTGAGTTACTCTATGCTACATTAGTTTAGAGGAGTTCGATATTTTAATTGTATTTGATACTCGCGGTACGACACGCGAGCCTTATCACACATACAGTGGCTCGAAAGGCATTGCTCTCAGGTTACTACTGACCAACGCTGCAAAAGGATCGGATGAGTTCTACTTGCCTATCGTGTCAGAAGCACCAAAATCTCCCCCATCGGCCGGTCGAGGCGATGCAGGCGTTTGTGGTATCCTGCTGCTTCGATCAGTGGAGAATAGACATAGTAGAGTCTTTCCCCATAACCCCTGCTCAGAAAAGGTTCCTATTAGTAGCGGTGGATTATTTCTCCAAGTGAGTTAAAGCGGAGGCGTTGGCCCGGATCACCGAGCAAGCGGTGATGAAGTTCCTATGGTAAAATATACTCTGTTGATATGGGATCCCACATAAGTTGGTCTCGAACAACGGGCGACAATAGTATGGCAAAAAAATTTGAGAGTGGTGCTCAACCCACATCATCCATCAGTTCTTCACCTCAATCACATACCCTCAGAGTAACGGGCAAGCTGAGGCCACTAATCAGGAAATTTTAAGGGGATTGAAGATAAAGTTAGATCACGTAGGGGGATTATGGGTGGACGAGTTGTCCAGTATCTTGTGGGTTCAATGGACCACGTCAAGAGAAGGGGCAGGCTACATGCCTTTCCAACTTATCTATGAGAGTGAAGCAATGGTACTTGCAGAAATCAGGTGTGAATCTGACCAGCGGAAAGCATATGACGAAGGGAACACAACAAGAAGGCGCTAGGAGTTGGATCTGGTCGAGGAAATCCGAGAGAGGACCTCAGTTCGGATGTTCGCCTATCTGCAGAGGATGCAACAGAGATACAACTTGAAGGACCTTCCCCAAGCCTTCCAGGTCGGGGATCTCGTGTAGAAGAGGGTGAAGTCAACAGGTAGGTAAACAAGCTGGAACCCCAATGGGGGGTGCCCTTCAAAGTGACTCAAAAGTTAGCCTCAGTTGGATATTATTTGCAATATGTGAGTGGAAAGAAATTGGAAAGACCGTGGAGTGTTGTTCATCTACAACCCTATCGGGAGTAGATCTCTTGTAAGTCCTTGTAAGCAAATGACCGAGTCCGCCGCCCGACCTCTTAATAGATTTCCAGGGTTTTCCAAGACAACACGCAGCAACACTCTAGACTCTTGCCTCGCCAGCGAGTTATAAGTGGGCATGCCCCTGCGCCACAAACTAGCCCGGTGCTCCCGATCAGACGCGTTGTGGTCCACACTCCTTAGCATCGGCTCGAGCAAGTGTCCAAACTCTTGCCACGCCAGCGAGTTATAAGTGGACATGCCCCCGTGCCACCACCTAGCCCGATGCTCCCGATCGGACGTGTGATGACCCACACCCCTTAACATCGGGGCGAACATGTGTCCAGATTCTCGCCTCGCCGACAAGTTATAAATGGGCATGCCCCACGCCACCACATAGTCCGGTGCTCCCGATCAGATGCGTGGCGACCCATGATCTTTAACATCAGCCCGAGCAGGAGTCCAGACTGTACCTCGCCAGCGAGTTATAAGTAGGTATGCCCCCACGCCACCACCTAGCACAATGCTCCCGATCAGACGTGTGGCGACCCACGCTCCTTAGCATTGACCCGAGCAGGTGTCCAGACTCTTGCCTCACCAGCGAGTTATAAGCGGGCATGTTCCCATGCCACCTCCTAGCCCGGTGCTCTAGATCAGACACGTGGCGACACACGCTTCTTAACATTGACTCAAGAAGGAGTCTAGACTCTCACTCGCCAGCGAGTTATAAGTGGGCATGCCCCCCCCCCCCCCCCCCCGCGCTACCACCTATCCCGATGCTCCTGATCGGAAGTGTGGCGACCTATGCTCCTTAGCATTGGCTCGAGCAGGTGTCCAAACTCCTCCCTCGCCAGCGAGTTATAAGTGGGCATGCCCCCGCGCCACCACCAAGCCCCGTGCTCCCGATCGTACACGTTGCGACCCACGCTCCTTAGTATCGCCCCGAGCAGGTGTCCAAACTCTTTGTAGATGCAAGCATGCCCTAAATGAGAAGTTTCGATGATTGACAGTTATTTAAGTTTAAGCTAATACATTGGATCTAACATTGAGGTTTAGTATGCAGTAATGCAAGAAGTCCAAGGAATGGTCGGGGACCGAATTCTTGGCATGAAGACCCGGAGTTAAGGAAGCTCCAGGCAAGAAGTCCAAGGATGGTCGGGGACGGAACTCTTGGCATGAAGACCTGGAGTTGAGGAGGCTCCAGGCGTGAAGTCCAGGAAACGAGAGGTTTCGCTGGCACAAGGTAATTGGATCGATTGAGAACAACGCAAAATATTTAGGGTTGAGAATCCTAAATATTTGAGCGTATCAATCGATCAGGAAATCGATTGGAAGATGACCAATCGATTGCTGAATCGAATCAAGGTGATTCTGTGCGCAAACAGAATGATCTGTAATCGATCAGTCAATCGATTCAGAAGTCCTGTAATCGATTGGTGAATCGATTACGAGCGATTCTGTGCGCAAACAGAACGCTCCGTGATCGATCAGTCAATCGATTCAGAAGACCTGTAATCGATTGGTGAATCGATTACGAGCTGTTCTGTGCACAAACAGAACGCTCCGTAATCGATCATTCAATCGATTCAAGATACCAATCGATCAGCCAATCGATTCAAGTTCAAAATAGCGTAATCCCAGCCGTTCATCCGACATCCGTACTATTAAACGACTACTTGGTAATCGATTGGGGTTTTTCGCCAATCGATTCATGACACAGAGAAGACCGTTATAAGCGGGCAACCAAGCGCAAAACACGTCACTGTTCCATTGCAATCTCTGCTAGGGTTTTGGTGCTCCAAGTTCTCTGCTCAAGCTCAAGTTTCCAACACCTTCTTCAAGCAACCAAAGGAAGGAGAAACAAGCCTATTGTGTAATACTTCTTTCTCTTCTTCTTCCTTGTGTTATTTTTTGTGAAAGCTTTCAAGGGTGTTGTAAAAGGGTTTCTCCACCCTCGGTGTTGTTCCGAGAAGGAGGTTTCATAGTGAAATCTGTGATCGCTGGTGTGGACCCTTGGATTAGTCACCTCAAGGAGGTGAAGACCAAGTAAACCAAAGTGTTAGCATTGGATTTGGTGGTGTGTGTGGCTTTTGATCTCTGCTTGGAAGAAGAAAAATTAATTGGAGCGAGCTATTCACCCCCCCTCTAGCTCTACCGATTCTCAACAAGTGGTATCAGAGCGAGGTTGCTTCGGAGGACTCACACCCAAAGTAGCAAGCGGTTGAGCTGCGACGATGTCTTTGAAAGAGGGCCACAACACTACACGACCACCTTACTATGAAGGGAACAACTTCGCTTATTGGAAGAGTTGCATGGAAAATTATCTCATGACTGAAATTAACAATTAGTTTTCTGTTACGGAGGGTTTTGTTGCGCCAACACAAGGTGGAAAAATTCTGGAATCATCCAAATGGACGGCTGATCAAAAGATGAAGGCGCAAGCAAATGCTAAAGCCACGGTAACTCTTCAATGTGGATTGAGCTCGGAACAACTAAACAAGGTCGGTCCATTCAAGAGTGCTAAAGAGTTGTGGGATAAGCTAATTGAGCTAAATGAAGGCACAAAAGATTCAAGAATTGCCAAAAGGGACCTTCTTATAAATCAACTGCAAAATTTTATAATGAAGGAAGGAGAAACCGTAAGTCAGTTACATGGAAGATTCAAGGAGCTTTTAAATGGTCTTCATTCGGTTGGAGAAAGTGTGGAAAACCGGGACCTCATCAGGTATGCACTAAAATCCTTCCCAAGAAACTCCTTATGGTCATCAATGGTTGATGCTTATAAGGTTTCAAGGGATTTATCAATTGTTAAGTTAGATGAACTATTTTGTGAACTAGAATTGCATGAACAAGCTAATATAAGTCATAAGGAGAAAGGTATAGCTTTGGTTGCAGGTGAAAGAAGCAAGAAGAAAAATAAAGAGAAGAAGAAGGAGAAGAAGGAAGAATCCTCCTCATCCGAGTCCGAGCAAGATAGTGATAGTGATAGCGATGAGGAGCTATCATCAAGTGAAATGACAAACTTTGTCCGGAAGATGATGAGACGATCTAGAAAGTTCAACAAGAAGGATGTCAAGAAGATGTTCCTTGATGACAAGAAAAAGGGTAAGTCTCAAGCTAAATCAAAAGCAAAGACTGATGCAATTTGTTTTGAGTGCAGTAAAAAGGGTCATATCAAAGCCGATTGTCCTGAGCTAAAAAGAAAGGATGATAAGACAAAGAAAAAGAAGGCTTTGAAAGCTACATGGGATGATACTTCATCTAGTTCATCAGATGAAGAAATTGGGAGAAAGACTTCAAGACATGTGGCTCTCATGGCCTTGAATGATGTTGAAAGTAGTGAAGATGAGGAAAATCGTGAAGATGAAGTTGAGTCTTCAAGCGAGTCATCATCTAGTGAGGATGAGGTAATTTCTCCTAAATTAGATAAACTCTATGCTACTATTGCATGCTTGACAAATGCTTTATCTAGATCAAAAGTTAAAGTCAAAGAACTACAAACTAAGATGAAATTACTTGAAAATGATACTATGCCATGTGAAGCATGTACACATCATGAAGTTGCAAATTCTAGAGGTGATGATCTTAAAAAGGAAATGCATCATTGAAATTGCAAGTAGAGGGTCTTAGAAGTGCTTTGGAAAAATTTACCTCAAGCTCTAAATATTTGGACATGATATTAGGAAGTCAACGGGCAGTTTATAACAAGGCAGGATTAGGATATAAACCAAAGGATAAGGAAGTTAACTTCATGTCTCTTGTTAGTAGAAATCATGTTTCAAAAGTGAAAACTGCTCAAGCTTGGGTACCCAAGCAATTTGTTATAGATGCTATTGGACCCAACATTTGGGTACCAAAACATTTAGTTCATCGCATTTGAACAGGCATGCATCGAGGGGGAGCATCCAACAACATGGTTTATTGATAGTGGATGCTCTAGGCACATGACGGGAGACTCATCAAAATTTTCATCACTCAAAAACAAAAATAAAGGTACTGTTTCTTTTGGTAATACTGGTGAATTGAAAGTTATTGGAATAGGTGATATTAAAATTTCTGAACAATTTATAATTAGGAATGTTCTATTAGTGAAATGTATGGTTTTCAATCTACTAAGTGTTAGTCAACTATGTGACTCGGGGTATAGAGTTGAGTTTGACTCATCTCAATGTCTAATTAAGCATAGTGAACTAAACACTATTATGCTTATTGGCCATAGAAAGGAAAACATTTATCAAGTTGAACTATTTGGTGCTACTAATGTATTTGCTTAGTGTTTCATGTCTAAAGAGGAAGAGACTTGGCTTTGGCATCGGAGACTTGCTCACACCAACATGAGACACATCAAGAGACTATCAAAAAATGAGTTGGTGCAAAGATTTCCAAAATTGAAGTTTCATAAAGACAAACTATGTGATGCATGTCAAATGGGTAAGTAAACCAAGGCTGCCCACAAAGGTAAAACGAATTTAAGTACGCCTACGACATTGCAATTATTGCATATGGATTTGTTTGATAGTAGCAAGCATGTTTCCTTGAATGATAGTAGATATTGTTTAGTTGTAATAGATGACTTCACTAGATACACTTGGGTGTTTTTCTTGAAGCATAAGGATCATACCTTAGAAACTTTGATTGCTTTTTGTAAAAGAGTAGAAAATGAGAAAAATTTGAAAATCAATAGATTAAGAAGTGATCATGGAGGTGAATTTGAAAATGAAAGATTTGAAAATTTTTGCTCACAAAATGGATATAAGCATGAATTCTCTACCCCTAGGACACCACAACAAAATGGGGTGGTTGAGAGAAAGAATAGAGTTTTACAAGAGGCCGCTAGGAGTATGTTAAATGAATACTCACTTCATAGTTATCTATGGGCCGAAGCAATTAATACGGCATGTTATGTGCAAAATAGGACTTTAATACATAGGTTTTTGAACAAAACACCTCATGAGTTGTGGTTTGGTAAACCTCCTACAATAAAACATCTTAGAGTGTTTGGATGTAAAGTATATATTTTAAACACCAAAGATCACTTAGGAAAATTTTCCGCCAAGGCGGATGAAGGTATTCTTGTAGGGTATTCCACTCATAGCAAAGCCTATAGAGTTTACAATAAGAGATCCAAAATAGTTGAAGAGTCTCTAAATGTGGTTTTTGAAGAAAATCCAAGCTCAAGTTCAAATAAAGCAATAGAGGAGGAAGTACAATTTGAATTGGAGAAATTGACATTAGAGGAGGAAAATAATCTTGAAAAAGAAGAAAGTGAAACGGAAGGTATTGTTAAGTTACTAATTGAGAATGTAATCACTACAACTCAAGAACCAAGATCCACAAGGATAAGTGCAAACCATCCCTTGGAGCAAGTAGTGGGTGACATTACACAAGGGGTACAAACTCGATCGTATTTTGGAAATGAAGGGAGTCAAGTCGCTCTAATTTCACAAATTGAGCCAAAAGCCGTAGGTGATGCATTGCTTGATCCCGATTGGATTTTGGCAATGCAAGATGAATTATCTCAATTTGAGAGAAGTCAAGTTTGGGAGTTAGTTCCTAGAACCAAAGGAAAATCAATTATTGATACAAAATGGGTTTTTAGGAACAAACATGATGATAAAGGAATGGTTGTGAGAAATAAAGCTAGATTGGTCGCTAGAGGCTTTAATCAAGTCGAAGGATTGGACTATGATGAAACTTATGCACCGGTAGCTCGGTTAGAGTCTATTAGGATGATGTTGGCATTTGCCGCTCATAAAGGATTTAAGTTGTATCAAATGGATGTAAAATCAGCATTTTTGAATGGTTTTATCAAAGAAGAAGTATATGTTAAGCAACCTCCGGGATTTGAAGATTTAGAATTTCCAAACCATGTATACAAGCTTAAGAAGGCATTGTATGGACTAAAACAAGCACCTCGTGCTTGGTATGAACGATTGTCTACATTCTTAGTGTCAAAAGGTTTTCATAGAGGAAAAATTGATCCTATATTATTTTTAAAGACTAGTGGGGAAGATATCTTTGTGGCCCAAGTTTATGTAGATGACATTATTTGTGGGTCCACAAACAAAGACTATCTAAATGAGTTCATAAATCACATGGAAAGTGAATTTGAAATGAGCTTAGTTGGTGAATTAACATTTTTCTTAGGTTTACAAATTAAACAAACAAAAGATGGCATATATATTCATCAATCCAAATATGTAAAAGAAATCATTAAGAAATTTGGGATGGAAAGTGCAAAAGAAATATCTACCCCTATGACAACTAACACTAAGTTAGACAATGATATTGAAGGTAAAGAAGTTGATTCCAAAATGTATCGTAGTGCCATAGGTAGTCTCCTCTATCTCACGGCTAGTAGACCCGACATATTATTTGCCGTGGGTATGTGTGCAAGGTATCAAGCTTGTGCCAAGGAATCACATCTATGTGCAATCAAACGGATCCTTCGCTATCTTAAAGGGACTCAAAGGGTGGGTTTGTGGTACCCTAGAACCGAAACGTTTGATCTTGTAGGATACTCCGATTCGGATTACGCCGGGTGTAAATTGGATCGGAAAAGCACTAGTGGTGGATGCCAATTTTTGGGATCTTCCTTGGTGAGTTGGTCAAGTAGAAAACAACATTGTGTAGCACTCTCCACAACCGAAGCCGAATATATAGCTATGGGTGAATGTGTGTCACAATTATTATGGATGACTCATACCTTAGAAGATTATAAACTCATTTATAAAAATGTCCAAGTTTTTTGTGACAATGTGAGTACCATAAACTTGACAAAAAATCCGGTTCATCATTCACGAACCAAGCATATTGAAATTAAACATCATTTTATTAGAGATCATGTGTCTAGTGGGGATATTGTTCTTAAATATGTTGAATCAAAATCAAATCTTGCGGATCTTTTCACCAAACCTCTTCCGGAATCTGAATTTAGTTACTTGCGAAGAGAATTAGGAATGTGCCATATTGAATAATCCTCCATGATCACTTCAAGATACTCAACTCACTTGCCTTCACATGCATCTCACAAGAACATAGATCTTCCCTTGCTTGTGCCTTTCTAGATGGGAGTGAGATGTTAGGGTTCATCTCTTGTTCATAATGCTTGTTATGATGTATTACTTTGAGCAAGAAGATGAAAAATTCACCATAAATCATTCACTTGACCAATCATGGGGAAGACTAGTACGCCATTAATGTGTACTTAGTCCGAAGATCATGATTGGATATTTTAAGGAAAGAAACCAATATCCAAGTCCTTGGAGACCATGTGATCTTGCTTGCACTCTTAGGAATTCGGGGTTGCCACGATTGAGTACATTTCTAGCCATGTATCAGTTATTCCAATCGATTGATTTCAGTTATCAATCAATTGGTGGATCTGCATCTTTCGGCAGAACCTCTCTGAATCGATTCCCTAATCGATTCAAGCATTTTCTCTCGGGCACAAAATACTTCTTAATCGATCATTTGATCGATTATGACCAGTCGAATCGATCGGTTAATCGATTACGCACTCCCGTAATCGATCAGCCGATCGATTACACACTCTTGTGATTGATCAGATGGATCGATCCAACAAGGCCGTAATCGATTGCTCAATAGATTATGAGCATTAAAGTGCTCCACCTAACCTGTCCTGTCACTCGCCTCTTGCCCTAAAAGCGTCCGCTGTCCCGAAATCTCCCAAATGCTTCTCTCCCGCGTGCTCCCAATCTAAAACCCTAGCCGTTTCTTTCCTTCCTCGTCGCTGCCTCTCTCTTCTCTCTCTCGACGCTCTGCCGCAACTCACAGGCGCTCCACTCTCCTCTTCTCGCGACTCACAGATGGTGGGAGCACTTGTGCGGAACTTCTTCACCTGTTCAGAGTTTTTCTTCACCGATGGTGCCAAAGTAAACCCTAGCTTTACTTTCACTTCTTTTTCTAACCTAGTTGTCTTTGTTCTTGGCTAATCAAGTTTTTTTCCTTGTTTCTTTTGTTTCATCTGTCTGCACTTTGTTTCATCTTGGGCATGCATTCATCACTTCACCTTGTGCCTCCCTTACCCTAACCCTAAACTCACGATTGCCTGTCTGTGTGTACTCACATTGCATTCATCTATTGGGTGTCATTTGGTTGTTCATCATAGGAAGAAATCAAGGGTAGATGAGAAGGGTGCCGGGTCTTCTCGCCCTCAACCCCCTACGGATGCCCGTTTTCTGAATGTCGCGTATCAACAGGCATTTGGTCGAAACGTGTTCAAATTAATAGCCCCTCGATCTCTTGATCGACAATTCTTTCATGATCACTGTTTCGCGGTGTTTAGGATCATTGAAACCTACAAACTTGAGTCTATTGTCTATTGTGAACGCGGCGTCAATATAGGTTTGGTTTCCGAGTTCTACAACAATCTACACACCACGGATGGTGTGAATTATAAAACTTGTGTGGCCAAACAAAATTTAGATTTTAGTTATACGGTTCTTCAGGAGTTCCTTCAGTGTCATCCTTCTACCGATAACTTTGTTTTCTTTCCTACATTCCCTGAGCTTCTACCTCCACTGTTTGAGCATATTTCCATCGACTCCATGTATCAGCATTTCTTTCATCGTCCACGTCCAGATGGCCCTTATGCCAATCTTATCACTTTTCCTGCTCTTGAGCTCTCCGCTGCTGATTATGCCCTTTATAAGGTCGTCATAAACTATCTTTTGCCTATTGTGTCTGGGGCCTTGGCGACTATCAGACCCTCTCAGTTCTTCCTGACCTATGCTCTTCAACAGGGTCTTGATGTTAACATTCCCCTGAACATCTTTCATTCCATTGTCCATTTCACTCAGCCTGTGCACGGTACAGTTCATATGCCTTTTGGCCATATCATCACAGAGTGGCTTGCCTCCATGCGGGTTGATGTCTCCCGGGGGAAGGTGGAGCCCATGACCGTCAAATATTCTCGAATTTCAGCACGATCCTTTTCCAAGTCCGGGATGACGGGCGATTTTGGCGACATTAGATGGATTGACGGTCGGCAAGTCGGAGAGGGGCCATGAGCATGTCCTGGACCTGGACCCGCTGCTGCAGCTGCTCCTGAGGATGACGAGGAGGAGGACCTTCTGGCTAGGGTCCTTGCTTTTGAGGAGAACATGGACACCCGTCTTGAGGAGATGCGGTTGGAGGGCGACCTTCGTCACGTAGAGGTGCAATCCCGCCTTACAGCCATTGAGCGCACCCAGCTGGAGATGCGCGATATGCTTTGCTCCTGGATGCGCGGCCAGCCTCCTCCTCCGTAGTCTTCTGATGCTCCACCTTCGGCGGTTGGCACCACTTCGGGGGGTTCTGGTCTTCCCGATGTTGCGGAGACCCCGGCTACGGATCCTGGTTCTGACCTCGTAGAGTTCTTCTTTCAGCCATGACATATGTATTCCTTTCTTAGTTGTGTTGTTTTTATTGGTAGTTTCCTGTCATGTATTTTGTCTATGGATAATGTAAACATTTGATGGTTGTATGCTATGTTCACATCTTATGCTTTATTTGTGTGTGCTTAAGTTTTGCGTCAAAATTACTTGTTTGTGTGATTTTTATCTTGTATGTTGCTTCCATTGAGGGAGAGCTCTTTTATGTTTCTTTATCATTTTTGATATTTGGCAAAGGGGGAGACTTGCAGATATTTAAGTTTATATTTAAGATTATGCTAGAAAGTCAATTTAAGTTTAATTCAAGATTATGCTTGAAATGACTTTATTATATGCTTATTGAATTAATATCGTTGATATTATGTTGAAAGTTAGCTTAAACTTAAATAGATTGTCAAACATCAAAAAGGGGGAGATTGTAGATGCAATCATGCCCTAAATGAGAAGTTTCAATGATTGACAGTTATTTAAGTTTAAGCTAATACATTAGATCTAACATTGAGGTTTAGTGTGCAGTAATGCAAGAAGTCCAAGGAATGGTCGGGGACCAAATTCTTGGCATGAAGACCCGGAGTTAAGGAAGCTCCAGGCAAGAAGTCCAAGGATGGTCGGGACGAAACTCTTGGCATGAAGACCCGGAGTTGAGGAGGCTCCAGGCGTGAAGTCCCGGAAACGAGAGGTTTCGCTGGCACAAGGTAATTGGATCGATTGAGAACAACGCAAAATATTTAGGGTTGAGAATCCTAAATATTTGAGCGTATCAATTGATCAGGCAATCGATTGGAAGATGACCAATCGATTGCTGAATCGATTCAGGGTAATTCTGTGCGCAAACAGAATGATCTGTAATCGATCAGTCAATCGATTTAGAAGTCCTGTAATCGATTGGTGAATCGATTACGAGCGATTCTATGTGCAAACAGAACGCTCTGTGATCGATCAGTCAATCAATTCAGAAGACCTATAATCGATTGGTGAATCGATTACGAGCTGTTCTGTGCACAAATAGAACGCTCCGTAATCGATCATTCAATCGATTCAAGATACCAATCAATCAACCAATCGATTCAAGTTCAAAATGGCGTAATCCCAGCCGTTCATCTGACATCCGTACTGTTCAACGACTACTTGGTAATCGATTGGGGCTTTTCGCCAATCGATTCATGACGCAGAGAAGACCGTTATAAGCGGGCAACCAAGCACAAATCACGTCACTATTCCATTGCAATCTCTGCTAGGGTTTTGGTGCTCCAAGTTCTCTGCTCAAGCTCAAGTTTCCAACACCTTCTTCAAGCAACCAAAGGAAGGAGAAGCAAGTCTATTGTGTAATACTTCTTTCTCTTCTTCTTCTTTGTGTTGTTCTTTGTGAAAGCTTTCAAGGGTGTTGTAAAAGGGTTTCTCCACCCTCGGTGTTGTTTCGAGAAGGAGGTTTTATAGTGAAATCTATGATCGCTGGTGTGGACCCTTGGATTAGTCACCTCAAGGAGGTGGAGACTAAGTAAACCAAAGTGTTAGCATTGGATTTGGTGGTGTGTGGCTTTTGATCTCTGCTTGGAAGAAGAAGAATTAACTGAAGCGAGCTATTCACCTCCCCTCTAGCTCTACCGATCCTCAACACTCTCACCTCGCCAGCGATTTATAAGTGGGCATGCCCCCACGCTACCATCTAGCTCAGTGCTCCCGACTAGACGCATGGTGGCCCAAGCTCCTTAGCATCGGCCTGAGCATGTGTCCAGACTCTCGCCTCGCCAACGAGTTATAAGTGGGCACGCCCTCACGCCACCACCTTATCCGGTGCTCCCGATCGGATGCGTGACCATCCACGCTTCTTAGCATCAACCCGAGCATATGTCCTGACTCTCGTCTCGCCAACGAGTTATAAGTGGGTATATCCCCATGCCACCACCTAGCTCGGTGCTCCCGATTGGACGTGTGGCGGCCCACGCTCCTCAACATCGGCCCGAGCAGGAGTCCAGACTCTCGCTTCGCTAGCGAGTTATAAATGGGCACGCCCCCACGCCACCACCTAACCCGGTGCTCCTGATCGGACGAGTGGCGGCCCACGCTCCTTAGCATCGGCTCGAGTAAGTGTCCAGACTCTCGCCTCACTAGCGAATTATCAGTGGGCATGACTCCACGCCACCACCTAGCCCGGTGCTCTCGATCGGATGCGTGGCGGCCCACGCTCTTTAACATCGGCTTGAGCAAGTGTCCAAATTCTCGCCTCGCCGGCGAATTATAAGTGGTCATGCTCCCGCGCTGCCACCTAGCCCGGTGCTCCCGATCGGACGTGTGCTGACCCACACTCCTTAACATCGGCTCGAGTAGGTGTCCAGACTCTCACCTCGTCGGCGAGTTATAAGTGAGTATGCCCCCATGCCACCACCTAGCATGGTGTCCCCGATCGGATGTGTGACGACCCACGCTCCTCAACATAGGCCCGAGCGGGCCTCGCCAAGGTAAAAGGTGATCAGAATTTGCAAAGGCATGAAGTGATTCATCGGGGCAAAAGATAGTCCAAAATATGCCAAGGCATAAAAATCGTGGAATATATTACATGGCCAAATAGTACAAGAACAAAGGGAAAGGGGAAAGAACTCGACAGCCTTGCAAAAAAAAAAATATAGAGAAACTCGAGCCATCACTCAAATGGTCGTCGAACCATCTTCAATAACTACTGGGTTAAGCTCGACAGCTTCACCGTGTTGATGGACAAGTCCGGAGAGATATACACCCCTTGTTTAAGCTGCTCGAAGGTGCTGGTAAGCTGCTCGAAGGTGCTGGTAAGCTGCAACTTAAGCAGGGGGTTCACTCAAGTGGCGAGTTGCTTGTTGAAGGTCGTCAAGTTGAAATAGCCCACTCGGTGGGCGTCCATCCTCGCTGACTCATCGGCCATGTAGGCCCATAGTTCCTCGAGCTCTGCCTGAGATGATTCCAGCTCGAATAGCTAGGTGTGGAGTCAGCTAATCTTCATGATCCGAGCGTTCAACTCTTGATCCTGAGCCGACAGCTGGGACAACATGGAGCTCGAAGTATCGGTGTGAGTGGCTATCTCTTGGTTCTTGGCTACTAGCTCAGCCTTCACCGACTTGTAGGCCACTGAAAGCTGGATCGGCTCGGCATGCTTTTTGTTAGCATCCTCCTGTGCTTGAGCGTGAAAGACTCAGACCTTCCACTCGGCATCCTCTAAGATGGAGATCTGGCTATGGGCATGGGCCACAACGGAATCAGCCGAGTCCACCTAGGTCTGAGCCACCTCAAGTTGATCCTCTGAGACCGACAGTTTACCTTGTAAATTGATGATCTCAACTCGAAGATCATTCAAGCTAGCTTCATTGGAGACCAGTCGAGTGTGGCATAGGCGGGTTTCCAGCTCCTCCACCCGACGCTCACCTGCCTGTGCATGGGCCACCACGACCATGGAGAGACTGTGGCAAGAACCCTAGAACTGAATCTGGGGATGTTAGTGCATCAGATAAAAAGAGGGTCGGGGGGGGGGACTCTGTCAAGGAAGGGGCGTCAAAAATTATACCTGAGTCACCTCCAGGAAGAAAGCGTTGATCTTACTGTTAGGGCCCCGATAATAGGATTCCCTAATTCCTTGTAGGTACCGATCGACCACGGGGTCGTACAGTTGCAGCTCCTATGTCCACCCAGGTAGATCTCCGGGCAACAGTTCCAAACAAGGGTCAGCCAAAGAAGGGACCAGCACGTGCAGAGTCGCTGAAGCGAGAGGGACATCTGCTGGAGAGGAAGGCAAAATGAGAGGCAAAGGGAAGTCAGGCGCGCTGAGTGAGGGATCGACGCGTGAGGAGCTTGGCTCAGTCACGACTCGACTAGAACCCCTTGGGAACGTCTGAGGATTTGAGGCGAGGCTTCTTCTTCTTCTTTCTAACGGGAGGCGGAGGCAACCTCGATCGGACGCCCAACCGACGGAGCTAGAGGGGGCTTGGGGTATGAGCTCGATGATGTCTCCTCATGAGAAGCGCTGGTCATCCTCGTCTAAAGGCTCGCCGGTCGGGCTTGCTTGGACATCGGGGGTCTCCGCAGGTAGCTCGGAGAGAGGCACCGAGTGAAGTGCATCCACGGCGCGCTCCTCCAGCTTTGCGATCACGCACGACTCCAACTCAGCATTGTCAAGGCCGAAACCATCTTCCAAGGTAGCCGCGAACATCATTGTGGCTGCAAAATAACAAAAAAACTTAGTTAGTTAAAAGGGCTCAACATTAGAACAGAAAGGCTTAACGAGTGACGCGGGTCAAGGAGTCAGCTTCTGGCTCAGTCTGAATGTGTAAAGTATCTCCTCCCGAAGAATGTTCACCCAATTAGGGATGACAATTTTCCCCGTGGATTTGGATGCCCGCGGGGAAAATCCGAAACGGGACGGGTTTGAGGAGGTATTATCGGATTTGGATTTGGATTTGGAGATTTTTTAAAATCCCCGAAATAGACTGGGGCGGATATGGGGATGCTATCACCATCCCCGAACCCGCCCCGATATCTCTAATAATAATAAATTAATAATAATTATTAAAATAATTTCAATAATATTAAAGATTTATGAAAATCTAATATGAATCCTAAATTAATAATTATTATTAATTTATTATTATTGGAGATATCTCTGTGGTGGGGATGGGGATGGAGGTTTAATCCCCGTGGGTTTGGCGACGGGGATTCCCCGATTAAGTGGAGATGGGGATGGGGATGGCAAACCTGTCCTCGACCCGCTCCATTGCCATCCCTACACCCCATGGAAATGATGACTGCCAATCTTGGACATAGCACGTTGGTAGGCGGGCGTGGAGCGGTAAGATTTAGGGAGAGAAGGGGGATGTGGCAGGTCCTCGATCCAGGCGGTCGACCAACTGAGAGCTGGTGTCATATTCACAAAGAAGAAATGATCATCCAACCTTTATTGGAAGTTGGGAGTTTGGCAAGAAAGGAGGGCTTGGCTTGGGCTTGGAAGAAGAAATCACCGTGTTCTTACTTTTTAGAGTAATAAAAATAATGAAAGATATTCAGTCGAAGGGGATTCAATATAAAGAAAAAATAACAATCGACCCACAAATAAAACGAATGACATTCGGAGCTAGTTGTGATAAGGGAATCTGAAAGTATCAGCACACTTTCGAGATAAAAGGATGGATGGAAAATTGGAGGGTGACTTGGAGGTGGTCTTGGGAGAGGGTGATGTAACTCAAAGGAGGTCGGTCAGCTCGGTCGGCAAAAGTGGGGAGTATAAGGCGGTGGCCGAAAGGAATATGGTACTCGGCTTAGTGGCGGTCGAGGTCTTGGCTATGTAGCTTGGAGACAACAATGATGTACCAAGGGCCAGGGGTCGAAATTAAGGAAGCCATGAAAGGGATGGACTATAAAGAAAAGAAAGAAAGGAGAGGAACGACCTCACTAACCAAGGACGGTGGGAGCCGTCGGAGGGAGTGAAGATTGCTAGAATTCGCCAGTCGCCAGGAGGAAGTTCGCCAGAACCCTAAGGGATCGCGGTGACAGGAAGAAGGCACGGTGAAAAATGAAACCTCGCGGTGCAAAAAGGGGGGCATTTAAAGTGCAAGGCGCACTTTGGCGGCAAGCGTGGTACCCTCCATCTGTTACGCACAGGTATGCAAGATAATTCAAGCTACAATACTCTCCTCATTTTGCTTCCTCCTCTCCATCAGATTCTGACTTAACCATCAGAGGACCTTGCCAGAGCATTCCTGGCGGGTTGTTAACGGTCACTTTTTTGCAGAATTGGAGCCAGTCACCAACCGGAGTCTTCGACCAAGCCGTGTGTCGCCTACCTGTTGGTGCAATCGACCCAGTTTGATCGGGTAGATTATTGGTTTTGATGTGTGTGGTAATATGATTAAGTTAGGTTTACATATTGATTTTATGTGTGTGTTTGAGTCTTATAGGACTTGATGAATCACACATGAGGATTAACGGAGTGAAGCATCCGAGGGACGAGAGCCGAGGAAGAGGACTTCAAAGGGCAAGCCGAGGAAGTAGACTTCAAAGGCATACGCGAAGGAAGGCATAGAGACAAGCTGCAGGCTTGTGTGTGCATCCAAGGGATGAGAGTCGAAGGAAGAGAACTTCAAGGGGCAAGCCAAGGAAGTGGACTTCAAGGCATACGTGAAGGGTGAACTCCGGAGAGGTTGAGAGTACAATTGTAAGTAGGGCAGTTGACTGGCAAGGGAACCAGTCGACTGGCACTACTGAGAGTGCATTATAGCAGTCACACCAGTCGACTGATCTTTCTGTAAAGTCGAACAACCGGAAGTAGTCGACTGGCCCTGGGGCAGTCGACTGGTCTGTTCGAAATCCAACCGTTGGACTAGTCGTTGGTTGGACACCAGTCGACTGGTATTGGGGTTGAGTTGTTTGGTTAACAACTCTCTCCACTATTTAAAGAGGAGCTTGAGACTTGAGATATGTTAGCAATTCATTGCGATATCTTTACTCAAGTGCTCAAGTGCTTAAGCTCCAAGTGTTCATCTTCCTCCTAAACCCTAACTCAATCTTGTAAGGAGGAAGAAGCTTTGTGAGAGATTGTTCTACACCGACAAGGAGAAAGCTGTAGTCGGAGATTGTCGGGGCGTGATCCACTGATGGATCAAGGGTTCGTCCACCTCAAGGATACGCCATGGAGTAGGAGTAAGCAATCTCCGAACCACATAACCGGTAAAGTGTTAGCATTGTTTTAATTGATAGATTAAGTTTCCGCTTGTGATAACGATTGTAGGAAGAGAGTGATTTCGGATGATCAAGTTATTCACCCCCCTCTAGACATGCCATCGATCCCAACACTACCACCCTCCTCCGTCGACAAATCATGCCCCGTCATCGAGCTGGGAGTCCACCTCGCTCATCTACAGGATCACTTCCGAACCCCCATTTTTAGGGGATGTGTAGAGTCCAGGTTTGTGTTCAATGGCGAGGAGGGCCAATGGTGCTCTGCCTCCAGAGAAAGAACCTTATAAAAGTGGTGGTCAACTGTCGCTATGAACTCGCTATTGCTCATGTCGCCTACATACACTCCCTCAACGTTGTAGCTGTCGCAATCAATATTTTAGTCTCCTGCATGTCCGCCCTGAGACTCCCTTCCTCATCACCCTCCCTGACTCCTCCTCCTATGTATCCTTAACATTTCCTACCCTCCATTCACCTACCTTCGCCAAACGTCGACGGAGTCTACCTCTGTACTCCCTTCCTCGAGTCTTTGGCATGCCACGCCTCCCCTCTGCTCGCGAGCTCGAAGTTCACGCAAGCAGCTGAGTCCATGGAGGAGGAGGTGGAAGAAAAGAATAAGAGGGTTGGGTTATAATCCAGAATAACTCTTTACTCGATTAGTCTCTTATTTATACAGTGTCAAGAGATTTGATCTTCAAAAACATTCACACCTAGCAATTACAATTTCGTAACTATATAATTATAGGACCAATGTAATCAATAGGGAGGATGAATATTGATCTTTATTTTATTTTTTGATTCATTGTTCGTTCATTTTTCTATCAAAATTAGCAGTAGTGGAACAAGACAAAAGACACTAATGTTTTATTGGGTTCTCAAGCCCTGGAATTAGTACATTCGAGACTTGTGTACGAAATGTTTGTCCACTGTCTTCTTCTTTTCGAAATTTTTCCGAAGATAGAGAAACCTCTTAGAAGTTTGAAATACAAATACAAGTATTATAAAAAAACACATGTATAATAGCCCCGGGCGCCTCCAACTCAGTCCCATCTAATCCAATTGCGTCGTAGTTTTATCCATCTCCAGCGCTTGGACTATCAATGTAGCGCATTTTGGACGAAGTTATGCCCTCCTTGGCTTATCCCTTCCCGAGCGCTTGGATTAGTTACGGGTTACGGGTGCCTCGACCTTTTGGGTGCCTAGACCTTTCAAGTGTCTAGACCAGTCACGGGCGCTTGGAGTCAAGTCTAATTCATTGGTATGACTGTGTTTGCATTTGTCTGCTTCTTCAATCTTGCTTCTAGGTTTAGGTTGTGCTAGACAAACATACAAATATAAACAAACAATCTGTTGGATCGAGAGAATACGATGGGGGGGGGTGAATATCATTAAAAACTTTTCGGATTCGACGTTAAGAGAATACGCAGCGGAATTGAAAACACAGCACAAGAACTCAAGCGATTTTACTTGGTTCGGAGTCGTGGTTGGCTCCTACTCCAAGGCCCATGGTCGTTGACCGTTTACTGCGGGCAATTCTATATGTGTGCAAATGTTTACAGAAAAATATTTCAGTTGTAGTACAGTAAACTAAAAATTAAACTCTTCGTTACCGATGCCCAGTGTGGATCGTGCTTCGAAGCAGAGGGTCGTCGGTGACGCTTGAATCTCAAGATGGAAGGTTTCCGGAGCAGAGCGCTCGAGTCAAAAAGCGTATTGGCGTTGGAAGAATTGTCTCAGAAGCCTTGGGGGTCGAGCCCCTTATATAGGCACCTGGGGGCGCCCGGGATGCTGGGGGCGCCCTCCACATGTCACTCGATCCGCAAACCTCTCGGTCAGCCTTTATCCCTCCATGATCAGGCTCGAGGTTTGACGGGGGCGCTCGGGAAGCAGGGGGTGCCCGGATTGACTTGGTTGGCTGGCTTCTCGTTGACTTGAACTCTATCTGCTTCGTTGGCTTGGACCCAGGGTGCCCGGGAGCACAGGGGCGCCCGGGAGCTTGGGGGCGCCCGACCCAGCTGCTGCCCCTCTCCTTTGAGGCGTTCTGAGCTGCAGAAACTCGTTCCTTCAGTCCTGCATCCAAGGTTAGTCCCAAACATGATAAAGCAAGTATGTTAGTGAATTTTACAGCCGTAGCTGTCTTGGTTCTGACTTTGAGTCTCCAAAATGGAGCCCTAGGTCGAACCGACGCCTACTGTTCCCTCGACGGGGAACGCATCCTCACCTACTCCTCTCAGGAGAATTTACCTGTTGCCAACCGGCTCCTCCGGTTGGACTTTTCCCCAGCAGTCCTTCGCCAGGTGCCTAGCAGTCCTTCGCCAGGTCTTCAGTACCAAGCAGTCCTTCGCCTGGTGCCCAGCAATCCTTCGCCAGGTCTTCGGTACCAAGCAGTCCTTCGCCTGGTGCCTAGCAGCCCTTCGCTAGGTCTTCGACCCCTAGCAGCCCTTCGCTAGGTGCCCAGCAGCCCTTCGCCAGGACTTTGTTTCCTGGCAGTCCTTCACCAGGTGCCTAGCAGCCCTTCGCTAGGACTTTGTTTCCTGGCAGTCCTTCGCTAGGTGCCTAGCAGCCCTTCGCTAGTACTTCAACTCCTAGCAGCTCTTCACTAGGTGCTTAGCAGTCCTTCGCTAGGACTTCTTTCTGCACACTCAGTGAATATTGTTAGATCACAAATAGTACTTAACTTTGAATCTTTTGCCAATATCAAAACAAGGTTCGATATGGTGCTTCCTGCACCAACAATCTCCCCCTTTTTTATTTATGGCAACACAATTCAAAGTTAAGTAGAAAGTATAACAGATTAATAAAAGAAGGAAAAAACACAATGAAGTATAGCAGTTAAGAACAGAATAGATTTGACAAAAAAAATCTTTAATTCTCATACTCCCCCTAAAACCCTGAATACTTGTCAAATACTTAACTTTGACCTTTCCTCCCCCTTTGACATATATCAAAAATAATACATGGGCGAACAAGGTTTCGGATAGAGAGTTTTGAGTTTTTGTAATACTTCTAAAAGTGTTGAAAAAAACATATTCATAAACAACTTTTTGCACTTAGACAATTTTCTATTTTGAAAAGCAAGCCTAAGTTTTGTTTTAAAAAAATTTTACTTACAAGGCTTTGCAAAAACATTTACTTAGGCAAGATTTTGAAGCCAAATTTCCCTTAAAATGTTTCCACTTTGAGAATTGGGAGAAATTGTTTTAAAAGAATTTGCACACTTAGAAGAATTTGTTTGGAAATACTTTGTGTATTTAAAAAAAACAAAATCTTTGAGAAATTTCTAGACAAGTTTTTCAAAAAAAAATTTACTTAGAAACATTTGTCAAAATTTTCAAAAAGTTTTTGCTCAGACAAATTTACTAAGAAAAATTTTACTTAGAAAAAAAACATGTACTTAAAAACATTTGAAATATTTAGACATACTTAAAAAATTTTGAAGCACTAGAAATACTTGAAAGCACATGAAGTAGTTTGAAATTTTAACAGCACTTAGCACTTAAAAACAATTTGAAGTACTTAGAAATTTTTGCTTTACTTTTTGAAAAAGAGATAAAAGTTTAAATGAAAAAAAATTCCTTTCTCTCTTTCTTGCTCTTCCCCTGAAATATATTTTGAAATAAGTTTTAAGGAAAAAGTTTGTGTATTAGAGCCTATGAGTTTTGAAAACATAAAAATACTTAGTATAATTCTTGAAAGCATAGCAAAAGTTTAAATTGCACCAACAACACTCCACTTTGAAAGGGAAAAAAATATTTTGTATTTGTAGGCAAGTCTTTGAGAAAATTTACGCGCTTAGAACATTATTGCCTTGGAAAGTATTAGTACTTTTGAAAACATTATATTTTGAAAAATAGAAGTATGCCTTTTTGAAAATAGAAGTACTTTTGAACATAATATTTTAAGAAAATTTTAATGTTATTTTGATAACATAATACTTTACTTGACTTGGTTTCTTTCCCAGTCTGACACAATCCTAGGAAACCTTGTTAACTACAAGGACATTTCCCTAAGTGTCCTGGAAATCTTTCCAAGCTCAAGAGAAAGATTATTTCAAATTAAATAATAATATTTAAAAAGGATAATATTTGAAAGGAAATTACTTGTGTTTTCAGAAGGATTTGAAAATATATGCATGAAAACATATCGCCTTGAAAAATTCAATAATTCTTTTAATTTGACCTCTCCCTAAACTTGATCCAGTCCTTGGAAGCTTGTTGACCACAAGTGTTCTTCCTCTAAGTCTTTAGGGCCAGGTTCAGATCAAAGGAATTATCTAATAATTTCAAAACATAATTGCCAGAAATTATTTCTTTTGATTTAGACTCCCCCTAAATTTGACATTTCCTAGGAGTCCTTTTAGATCATGAAGTGGACCTTCCTCTGTGTCTTTAGGGTTTATTACAATCGAAAGAATAGTTTTGAGTAACAATATGGTAATTTTCAACATAATTTGGAATGATAATAATTTTCCAAAGAGATAGTAACATACAAGGGTTTTTGAATCAAATTTTTGAAAACCTTATTTTGAGATGATACTAAATTTTAGAGCATAAGGTTTTAAAAAAAATCTAAGTTTTTTGAAAAATATTAAAAAAACTCTCCTTGTATCCGACTCGTCTGACTTTGTCTAAGTGCTTGAAGGGTCTTCAGTATTGACTAGGTTTGACTATGTTGACTTAGTTTTACCAATAATTGACCCAATCAAGTCCTAGGTCTTAGTATTAATTCGATCAAGACTTAGTTTGATGAGTTAATTTTGAAAATAAATGAAATTTAATTTTTGAAAAATATTGAGTGGAAAACATATAGAGTTAATTTAAAATTAATTTTAAAAAAAAGTTGAGTTGATTTTGAAAAAGTATTGAACTATATAATTAGGTCCTAGACATCTCACCCAGTTCTACATGACAAAACAGGTTACCTTATCTGTTTTGTGAGATGTTTTAACAAAAATAAAAATTTTAAGTTTAAAAAAATATGGTTAATTTTAAAAGGTTAAATTAATTTTGAAAACGAATATTTGAATCTAAGATTAACTGAAAATTTGTGTTAAATTCAAATTTGACAAAGAGTAAACTGAATTTGAATTTCAAAAATTGGCTTCCAAGTCTTGGCGAGGAACAAGGCCTTCTTTGGTCGTAGCCTTATTGGATCATCAACCCTTTCCTTGACAAAGCCTTTTAATGAAATTGCATTTTCAAAATTACTTTTTGAGAAATTCTGGCCTAACTAGCTTGGGTCTTGGATCGGTAGCTTCGGCTAGTTTCACCAGTCTAAAGAGACCAAGTAGTGTATACTTGGCCTTATTAGAAAAGGCTTCCCTAACGTACTATCATCTCACTGCCACCCAATACTATGTTGTTCAAATTTCAGTTAATTGATTTAGTCCTTATACTAACCAATCCTAATTCTAAGCAACAAAAAAAAAACAAGCAAAGTAGATAAAAAATGATCTAAGTTATATCATAATTGAAATAATACTCTGGGTTTTTAAAATCAGCAAGGTTATGACTTAAGTTTTCTAACATATTAACCTTAACTAATTTATATGAATTAATCATGTTATTTGAGATAAGTATTGGATTTTCAAATATTGAAAACTTACCTTTCCCGATCGTTTGCCCAGTACTCTTGTAATGATCACGAGCTAATCGGACCAGATTGGGTCGATCTCCCTCATTGTCTTCTGATTCCGAGTCTGAGCCGGACTCGGGTACCGGTTGAAGCTTCTTCTTTGGAGTTTTCCCTGCACTTGAAATTATATCTTCCTCGACCATTATAGTATCAATCTGATTATTTAATTGTAATTCTGGAACAAATTCAAAATTGGTTACCATTTTTGTCTCAGTCACTTTGTCTTCTGACTCTGGCTCGAATTCGCAGTCAAGTATGGATTCTATCTCATCTTCTGATCCGGAGTCAACTTTAAAGTCGGGTGCTGACTCTTCTAAGATCTCAATATCGGAGCTCTCTTCGTGTAGATTGATTAGTTTTTCCCACATCTCCTTGGCACAGTTAAAGGATCCGACCCGCTTCAATTCTTCATTGGTTAGGCCACATTGTAGGATTGCAGTTGCCCTTGCATCCGTCTCAATCTTTCTCAGGGTTGGTTCATCCAGTTGGTCCCACGTAATTGATAGACCATCTTCTGTAGGGAGAGAGAACCCTGTTTGAATGATCATCCATATGTCCATATGGGCCTTCAGATGGAACTCCATTTGACTTCTCCAATAATTGAAGTTCTCGCCAGAGAATAGCCGTGGACGGGCACTATTCCACTCTTGGTTGGCCATTTAGTTTAACCTCATACAGAAAAGAAATAACAAAAATGTATCAAGACTTGGTCTTGGATTAGTAGTGCGGGAGAAGGAAGAAATAGCCTAACAAAAATATTGAACGAATTTTGAGGCAGAATAAAATAAAAAAAATTATGACAAATTTTTGAAAATGTTACTTTTGTCAATTTTGAAAAGAAATAAGCATTCAAAGTTGAAAATTTTGCTCGAATTAAAGTAACACGTATTTCGAGAAAAATATTAAAATAATAATAAAAAAAAGTTTATGACAAATTTTCAAAAATTGATCATTTTATCAATTTCAATGAATGGTAAAAAAATGAAAAATCAAAATTGAAAAAGACGTAAGAATATTTTAAATCCACCCACAGATATTATTTATTTGAAAATAAAAAGCGAAAAAGATCGAGTGGTGTTGCACCAAACTCGATTAACGAGAAAGATTAAAAAATATATAAAATAATTTCGAAAATCTGAAAAACTCTCAACTTAGTGGTTGCACCAAATTTGAGCTTCCCTACTCTGATACCACTTGTTGGATCGAGAGAATACGATAGAGAGGGGGGGTGAATATCGTTAAAAACTTTTCGGATTCGACGTTAAGAGAATACGCAGCGGAATTGAAAACACAGCACAAGAACTCAAGCGATTTTACTTGGTTCGGAGTCGCGGTCGGCTCCTACTCCAAGGCCCACAGTCGTTGACCGTTTACTGCGGGCAATTCTATATGTGCGCAAATGTTTATAGAAAAATATTTCAGTTGTAGTACAGTAAACTAAAAATTAAACTCTTCGTTATCGACGCCCGGTGTGGATCGTGCTTCGGAGCAGAGGACCGTCGTCGGCGCTTGAATCTTGAGATGGAAGGTTTCCGGAGCACAGCGCTTGAGTCGAAGAGCATATTGGCGTTAGAAGAATTGTCTCAGAAGCCTTGGGGGTCGAGCCCCTTATATAGTGCACCTGGGGGCGCCCGGGACGCTAGGGGCGCCCTCCAGGTGTCACTCGATCCGCAAACCTCTCGGTCAGCCTTTATCCCTCCAGGATCGGGCTCAAGGTTTGACGGGGGCGCCCGGGAAGCAGGGGGCGTGACGGACCCAAAATAGACTGTCACGAATGTGGGTTCTCCAAATTTAGAATATGAATATAAAATGCTGGAAACCCTTTTTGCAATCAAAATAAAAAAAAATGTAGTAAAGGGGCCACAGGTCGTATTTTTTTCTCGGGGCTAGTTGACGTTGTGTGATTCGAGCTCGAGTTTATGTGTCGTTTGTGAATTTTTAGGTTTCGAATGTGATTTGGGTTTGGGTTGCAAACATGAATTGAAATGGCAATAAAAATAAAAGCAAACTAAACAAAGGAACTAAACAACGATAGTGAAGGATAACTCAATCGGAGGTAAGCCAACTCAACTAAGGGAACTAAATTGATATTAAAAAGGGCACACAATGGATATTAAATGCAATCTTATTGCTGAGCAATTGAGTAAACACAGTGATGGCAGATTTTGGGAATAACCAAGCTTGACACAAATAAAAGCATGCGAAATTCGGAAATTGAACAAGCACTAAACTCAACTCAACTTAGAAGTTTTTAAAGCTAACTAATGCAGGGAAAATTCAGAAATACTAAAGGGTGATATCAATTGATTTCAAAAACTATTCTACACCAAAAGATAAGTCAAAACTTGATGCAAAACATTACCCAAAATAGCTTGGCATGCAAGGGGAAATCCTTGTGCCAAAACTGAGTTTTTGTGCCAAAAAAACTGATTCTGTCAGTTCAGAATTGTAGCTGACCGAATGCAATTTGAAAAGCAAACTATCAATGATAAACTTTGCAGGAATGGATGCAGAATTTCAGATCAAGTTCCAACCAATTCAAGCAACTAAAACTTGAAATGCACTTGCGAAGACTCAATGCAGAAATGCAGAAATAAATGACTGATTTGTGGAATTCAGAACTGATTTGGATGTTAAAACCGAACAAGCAACAAAAATTGATTGCTTTCAACTAATGCACTGTAAAATTCCTTAGAACTGAAACTTAATTGCTGCAAATTCAGAATCTACAGACTGAAACACATTAAAACTGAAACTATATAGCAGAAATTAAGTTGATACACTAGTTAAACTAAAACTTGAAATGGAACTGCGGGCAACCAAAACTAAGCTCTATGTTAACTAACTAGCATCTTCCTAGCTCGAATGCAACAATTTAACAACTTATGAATGAAGAAACGATTTAGAAAACAAACTATTCTGATACAAATTCAGGGACTGAAAGAGAACGCAGGAATTAAAATGGCACGCTATTGAGATTTGGCACGCAAGCAATTACAGTGGAACGAGCTGAAATTGGATCTAATTGTTCACTAAACAAGCTCCTAAACTACATAACTTAAAGATTAAAAACCTAATTAAGCTAAACAATTCAGAAAACTAACTCAACAGCTGGTATAGAAAATTCAAAAACAGAGTTCGTGCAGAAATTAAACTACAGCTAAACAATGAAAATTAGCTAGCTAAACTACTCCTCAACCCTTCCCCAGCTCAAGAGCTCCTTGGTTGTCAAGCAAGGGCTGGCTTCGAACCCCTAGGCTCAGCAAATCAGTGGAAAGCAGCTTCAATCGATCAACTCTGCTCAAAACGCACGCAGCTGGAATTTCAATCCAATCTCCTCGGCCTCAGTTGATGGGGGTTGCTATGATGATTCGAGGACCATCTGAGCTCACCTGAGAACCCCTACAGCCGGCTCAGATGGTCGGAAATGGCTCACGGAAGAGACACCAGTGACTGGATTGCTGAGCTGCCGAAACCCTCAAACAGCCCTTTTCCGGCGCAATTTGAGCTGAATTCTCCAAGGAAGCTATCCCCAATGACTCAGACTTTGATCCAAGGTAGAGATTGAGGTGGTCACGCCTTCAAAACTAAGAAAACTGCAAAGAAAACAAAGAAGTCGATGAAGATGGTACTGTTGCGGCGAAGACGCGACGAGGGTGAGCTGCGGGGAAAATTTGCTTAAGTATTTGGCATTGGACGGTCCAGATTGAATTGGATGAATCCAACGGCTGATCTTGCTCTGATTTGAGCCCAACTTTGAGGATGTTGATCAGGGGTCAGGATCTGCCTCCGGGTAGCTCGGATCCTCCAGATGTGTAACGGATGGTTCAGATCAACCTAATCTTTAAATGGACGATCTAGAGCCCTCCGAGCTTGATCCAACGGTTGAATGAGCTCTAATTGGAATGAAACCTTCAGATCTTGATCAGAGTGCTTGATCAACCCTAACCCTAGCTCGGATTGCTTCATATGGTCCCGGATGGCTCAGATCCAGCCGCTTTTGAATCAGACGGCCCAGATTTAATCATAATCTTGATAACTCGATCCGGGTCGCTTCCGACTCAAGTTCGACCCAATATGCCCTAGATCCATGAACCTTTCATGCCTACAAAAATAGATCAAGAATTTAGTGGCCAAATAATCCAAATATGTGTAAATTTGCAATTATGTCCAAAATAAGAGTAAGTTCTAAAACCTAGGGCAATTTCACAATTAAGCAATAAAAACATAGGTCAAACATGGATTTTAGCAATTAAAATAATCAACAAAAATGGTACTTATCAGGGCGCCCGGATTGACTTGGTCGGCTGGCTTCTCGCTAACTTGAACTCTATCTGCTTCGTTGGCTTGGACCCAGGGTGCCCGAGGCATCCAGGGCGCCTGGGAGCACAGGGGCGCCCGGGAGCTTGGGGGTGCCCGGCCCAGTGAGCTTCCGAAGCGTTTACTTGCTCAACTCTTGTTTGGCTTTGACCTTGGGCGCCCGGGACCTCCCGGGCGCCCAACCCAGCTGCTGCCCCTCTCCTTTGAGGCGTTTTGAGCTGCAGAAACTCGTTCCTTCGGTCCTGCATCCAAGGTTAGTACCAAACATGATAAAGCAAGTATGTTAGTGAATTTTACAGCCGTAGCTGTCTTGGTTCTGACTTTGGGTCTTCAAAATGGAGCCCTAGGTCGAACCGACGCCTACTATTCCCTCGACGGGGAACACGTCCTCACCTACTCCTCTCAGGAGAATTTACCTGTTGCCAACCGGCTCCTCCGGTTGGACTTTTCCCCAGCATTCCTTCGCCAGGTGCCTAGCAGTCCTTCGGTTGGTGCCCAGCAATCCTTCGCCAGGTCTTCGGTACCAAGCAGTCCTTCGCCTGGTGCCTAGCAGTCCTTCGCTAGGTCTTCGACTCCTAGCAGCCCTTCGCTAGGTCTTAGGGTTTCGATGCCTAGCAGTCCTTCGCTAGGTGCTCAGCAGCCCTTCGCCAAGACTTTGTTTCCTAACAGTCCTTCGCCAGGTGCCTAGCAGCCCTTCGCTAGGACTTCAACTCCTAGCAGCCCTTCGCTAGGTGCCTAGCTGTCCTTCGCTATGACTTCTTTCTGCACACTCAGTGAACATTGTTAGATCACAAATAGTACTTAATTTTGAATCCTTTGCCAATATCAAAACAAGGTTCAATATGGTGCTTCCTGCACCAACACAATTTAGCCTAATTCTGTAAGTCTATCTAACCTACTAGGCTTCACTTTTGCTTGGAGTTCACTTCAAGATTTTCACCACCTAAGGTTTACTCTCTCAGGATTTTCATTTGCCAAGCATCCGGTCACTTTGACCTTCTTGGACTTACTAGTCACTCGGTAGACTTCTCACGCTTGTTAGTTATCTGGTCATCCTTGACTTGACTAGTCTTATGAGTCACTTGATAGACTTTGACCCTTGCCAAACATCCAACACCTTGATATGCCTAGACTTGCCAGTCACTCGGTAGATTTCTCACCCTTGTTAATCATCCGATCAATCTTGATTTAATTAGACTTTTTTTGTTATTTATTCCGATCAATCTTGACTTAACTATGCTTTTTATTTTTAAATATCAAGTCATGTTTAGATAACTCTAGTCAACTTATCAAATATAGATGTATTGTCAAATATGAATCACATAAACTAAACATATATATAAATAAAATAAATATAAACTAAACATATATATAAATAAAATAAATTCAAATTATAATAATTACAATTCCGTAAGTCCGACCCATTCACCGATTTAACATGGGTCGTGGGAGTTTGAAGGCAGATGTAAACGCTCACGCCACCCCATGCGGTCCGCCTAAAGGAAGCAGGCCCCATGGCAGAGGGCACCGACGGCGGCGGAGGGCGAAGGAGGCGAGCCGTGACTGGTCGGAGCTGACGCCGGTGTGCCTCACAAACGTGTTCCGCAGGCTTTCCTTGGAGGATCGCTTTAAGGGGGCGATGCTCGTCTGCCGATCTTGGCTCGACGCTGCGCTCGATCCGTCCCTCTTCTCCTCTCTCGACCTTGAGCCTGCCTTCCAATTCGCCGGATCCGGACGCCTTGAATCCGCCGAGTGGTGGACGCCGGCGTTCCAACGGCGCGTCGACGCCATGCTTCGCTCCGCAGCCGAGCGAGCGGACGGATCGATGCAGGAGATTCGAGTGCGCCACTGCTCCGATGACGCGCTCTGCTTCGCTGTGGAAAGGTGAGTTAGTACTTACCCTCCTCTTTTATCTTTTTTTTACAAATTAATAATCTTTTGCTGTCAGATTTGAATTTTTTTAAGCAAAAAACAGAATTTGGGGATTCTTGCATCTAAACTAACTAGCTGATTTTCATAAAAGGATTTCATTTATTTGTTTTCCCGTAAAATGATTGTTACTTTTGTGTTAACGTCAAAGCATATTTTGTCAAAATGATGCTTCATTGGATCAATGTCACTCAATGACTTTCATCTGGGCAATGCAATTCCATGTATATTGGTATTTTGTTTAATTATGTTTGTACTAATTTTGAGCATACAAGTGAAAGACAGTTGATCAAATATTGGCATAAGTCATTTAGTTAAAGAAAGTGGGTGGGATTTGGAAATCCTCTGTGAAATAAAATGTGGGCAAAACCAATAAGCACAAGAAAATTAAATCATACCCATGAATCTCAGAACTTCCAGAATTTTGGTATAATATGGAAGCAAACGTACCTTGATCAATTCTTAATTTTGGTATCTAAGAATGAAAGCAGTCAAAGAAGAGATAGTTCTCTCTTTTCATCCTTGGCTTGATGATGTTTTGCTCCTATAATTTTTTGGGTATATCAATTAGGGATAGAGAGAGGGTTGTATCATTGTAAATGGCAATCTTCCAATAAAGTTAACAAGCATGTTTTAAATTTAATTATCTTATTAAATATCCTTTGGGGTATAATAAATTTTATACTAAGAATATTTTTCCAAGTATGTTGCCTCCTTTTCTGTTCAGTTTTATTTTGGCGACTGCATATTTTCACACATATTTAGCCATATCTACAATTTCTATGCTTTTTCACTTTCAATGTTTTTCACTGGGCTCAGGTGAGCTTATCTCTATTATCTGTGCTATTGCCACTGTCTCCTTTCAAGAATGATGGTCACAAAATTATTTTTCGCCAACAAAAGATGGAATGTCCAGAGGTTGATTTATGTTTGTACAAATTCAAGAAGCCGTGGCTTTTTGTGGCTCCTTTCTTAAAAGAGTTTTGTTTGGTTTCCTTTAATGCAATCAATGCACACTTCAAGTTCAATAAAATACAAATCTGAAACAGTTAATATTTTCAGTATGATTTTACGTGGCATCAGACTTTTGGTTTAAGAACTCTTTTTTTTTAAACAGAATTCTGGTTTAATACCTTGATTCATTATTGTTTTTTTAAATGAAAGCAATCAAGGAAGGTAATTTTTCTCTCTAGATATTTTTCTTGATGATGAAAGTTGTTTTTGTAATTTGTTTCTTCTATTTTTTGTATATCAATTAAGGTTAGAGAGAGGATACTTTCATTTATGAAGTTAGCTGGTAACTTTCAAAGTTACCTAGAGACATGTTCAACTTTGGACATATTTCAACTCAATCCACTGTATTTTTTTTAGCCAATATGATTTGAGTTTTTAAATTTAATTACCTTATTCAATCATCTGTGAAATATGATATGGGCATCTTTCGGCAGATGGGATTTCAGTTTCCAAGTATGCTGTTTTGTTAAATTCTTCTCTTTTCAATTTTTATTTATTTGATTTTTTTTTCTTCGGGACATTATATATTTTTGCACATGTTTAACCATATTTAGAACTTGCATGTGTTTTTTGAACCTCATTGTGGGACGGTACATTTGTCGTTTTTCCATGAGGTGTGAAGTCTGTAAGATGAACAAACAAAATAGAGGTTTCCAGAGTTAATACTTTCAAATTTCAGGAAGAAAGAACAGCCGTGCTTAAAGAAGGTTAACAATCATTTTATTTGTTGAATCTCATTATCTTTTGTCAATCCAATTGCAATTGGCTAATCTATCTTCCTATTGGTTACAAATGAAACCGAACAATAGTTGGTTAGCTGAAACATTAGTTTTCATTTTAATCCAGAGGCTGCTATTACCTGTTGTGCTCAAATATATTTTCAGATCACTGAATTTGCAGATCCTGTCAATAAAGAGTAGCCAGAGTGTAACTGATACTTCAATGTCCAAGATTGCAACTTTCTGCCCCATGCTTGTCGAATTGGACATAAGCAATTGCTATGAAATTTCATTCAAGTCGCTGGAGGTGATTGGGCAGAACTGCGCTAACCTTAAAGTTTTCCGAAGGAACTTGTTGAACTGGCTCGACCCTTCACAGCATTCTGGTATAGTTCCCGATGACTACTTAAGAGCCTGCCCTCAAGATGGAGACAGAGAAGCTACAACAATTGCAAAGTTCATGCCAAAGTTGACGCATGTTGAACTCCGTTTTTCTAAACTATCAGCTACCGGTCTCATTTCAGTTTCAGAGGGATGCCAAAACCTGGAATACTTAGATATCTTTGGATGTGCTAATTTGACAAGTAGAGGAATAGAGCAAGCGGCTACCAATTTGAAGAATCTTAAGACTCTAATCAAACCCAACTTCTACATTCCAAGATCCCTGTTCCATGCTGAAAGATATGGCCATTGGAGGTTGTATGATGAAAGGTTTCAGACAAATGTTTTCCAAATATAATCTAATGATATTTGTATTTGTATTCAGTCTCTGTTTTTAATTTGTTGTACAAAAACTTCTTCTGTGACGGTAACTAATTAATGTCTAAGCTTTTGTGTGTTGTGTCAAGAGAAAAGTGTTTTCTTGGGGTATTCCGTAGATTTCTTCTATTGATCCAATCTCAATGCATTGTGATATAAAATCAATGTTGTATGGTGTATGCCTCCAGCGCTATGGTGAGAAATGGGAAGGACTTCCTATGCAACGATGATTTAAATGTCATCCAAGTCCTATTACACCAATGATGTGGGATCGTCACGCATGGGAAGGACTTCCTATGCAACATTGTATTTATTTGTATGCCATAAAATCTTTCTTCTATAAATAGAGCAATTTATTTCATATGTAATAAGGAAGGTAATGGTACGATATTAAATATGTTTATGCCGATAGATAAAAGAAATTTAGTTATGATAGAGAGTGTGAAATTATAATGTGAAATTCAACGTGAATGACGTGACACTTTTTGTGTACATGTTCGATTGTCGCTTGGACACCGACGACGACCTCTGATCGTCGTCCCAAACAAAATTATAATTTAAGGGGCACGGTGAACCCGTCGAGGATCGCTGTAATTGAGATGTCATGTTATTTACGTTGGATTTCATATTGAAAATTTATGTTGTCTATCATTTTTGAAAGAAATTATTGGTCATTGTAAGTTATTTTTATTATTAAAGTAAAATAAGAAGGGAAGCTCTTTA
This sequence comes from Boesenbergia rotunda, assembly GCA_024364735.1. NCBI lineage: Eukaryota > Viridiplantae > Streptophyta > Magnoliopsida > Zingiberales > Zingiberaceae > Boesenbergia > Boesenbergia rotunda. The sequence continues at coordinate 277,822 of JAGFNQ010001100.1, forward strand.
TATATTTTATTATTATCATTAAACTCCTCATATTCTATGAGTGATATTAAAACGTTTTTATCGTTTATTATTATCATTTTTACAATTTATTTTCATAATGATTGATTTATTAAAAAATATTTTAATAATATTTAGAGAGATATAAGAGAGGCACTGAGGCAAGCCACATAGACGTTTTAAGAAAATAGTTAAAGTATCGGCGGTAAAATGAAATTTTCTCTGAGGTTCTGGATTGTTGATTAATGAGGTTGAATAATGTTGAATCTCGGATAATCGATTCGGTTCAGATAAATAAAAACGTTCACGGGTTAACGGTTATTTAGCATCTCAAAATTTACATTCTATTTAAAAGAAATAAATTGTAGTTGAACATGAAATTATAAATATTTAAGATACAATTAATCACCTTCTTTCTTTCCGCACACCCTTCTTCTGCACCGTAGTCGGGACTACGCGGATCGCATTACATTGAATGTGCCGGAGGATCTTAATTTAACGAATTCCAAAGCCCTAAGCCGAAGGTCCTCTCTTTCTTCCTCCTCTGATCCAAGCTCTGGTTCTTCGAGTGGTTGACGATGAGGGCGGTGGCAGGATCTGTGGTCTCCTCGAAGCCAATCTCCCTCTCGAAGGTCGCGGCGGTGTTCTCCCGTTTCGCCGCCAACGAGAACGCTGCCCGCCCGGAGGTCGCCGTTTTCGTCCCCGCGCCGCCGCCGCGTTCGAAGAGCTCATTCTCTTCCACCACGAGATACGCACCGCTCGCAGGCGCCCTGAGCTGGAGAATTCGTTGATAGACAGGCCGAACCGCCGCCCCCCCCCCCCCCCCCCCCCCCCCCCAGGATATCACGAGGAGGTAATCTGGCGCAATTAGTCCAGGGATGAGAATGATAAAACGTAGAAAATCAGTACGACGCGATCGAAAGAACCGACAAATCGTGTAAGACCATAGTGGGACGAAATCGTTGATAGAGGAGAAAGACGAGGAGGACGAGAGGAAGAAGAAGAAGAAAAGGAAAAGGAGCATAGATGAAGCTGAAGCCGGCAATGATAAGATCCAGAGAGCGCAGTCCAACGGAGTATCGGGAAAACCCCAATTTTGGTGAATGGGAACGCAGATCTTAGAGGATTCGAAGCTGAACGTGGACGCCACGGAGAGGAGCAAAAAAAAATGAGGAGGAAGGCTGATGTGGAGGAAAGAACGGAACTTGTCACGGAGACTGCGAAGAATTTGGTGAGCGCTAGAAATTTGGTGGGAAATGGCCAGCATTACGAAGATGCAGTGAAGTTAGCAGAGAATGAATACAGTGAAGAAGAAGAAGAAAATCAGAGGAACAAGAAGAAGAAAGATGAGGAACATAAAAAGGATCCAAAAGAAGTCATTTTGAAGATCTCAGTTAAAAGGCAGAGAAACAATTTAGGCATCGGAGAAGAAATTGGGGGAGCAAAGGATCAAAAGGAGCAGCAGATCATGAAGAAAAAGAAGAAAGATTAACAGGATGCCATACTGTATAACCTGATACTGCATCAAAGAGTGGAGTTCTGAAACTTCACATTGGAATTTTGAAGCTTCAAGGTAGAATCATCTTATTGACAATAGAATAACTTGCAATTTGGATTTGTCACTTATTGAAACTCTTTGACAGTTGCTTCTTGAAATACGTCAAATGCTGTAGTAGAAGAAGAAGACTGATGGTTAATGTTCCACCACATTCTCCACATACCACTTGTAGGTATCCACCAGCCCTTGGCGGAGGGGGATCTTCGCCTCCCACCCCATTGCGGCCAACTTCGAGCTGTCCATGAGCTTCCTCGGCGTCCCATCGGGCTTCGTCTTGTCCCACACGAGTTCTCCCTTAAATCCGACCACCTCTTTCACCAGCTCCGCTAGCTCTTTTATGGTCACCTCCTTCCCGCTCCCAACATTGACGTGCTCCAAGCCGGAGTACCGGTCCATGAGGAAGACCACTGCATCAGCAAGATCATCGACGTGGAGGAACTCGCGCAAGGGCGAGCCGGTGCCCCAGACGACCACCTCCTTGTCACCTGCGACCTTGGCATTGTGGAAGCGCCGGATCAGGGCCGGGAGGACGTGGGAGTTCTCCGGGTGGAAGTTGTCCTGGGGGCCGTAAAGATTGGTGGGCATGGAGGAGATGGCGTCGAGGCCGTGCTGGATGCGATAGGCCTGGCACATCTTGATGCCGGCGATCTTGGCGACGGCGTACCACTCGTTGGTCGGCTCGAGCGGGCCGGATAGAAGGGCGGACTCCGGGATGGGCTGGGGGGCGTGCTTAGGGTAGATGCAGGAGGATCCAAGAAAGAGGAGCTTGCGGACAGCGCCGCCAGCGCAGCGGAGAGCGGCGTCAATGATATTGGTCTGGATCTGGAGGTTGACGGCGATGAAGTCGGCGGGGTAGGTGGAGTTCGCGTGGATGCCGCCGACCTTGGCCGCCGCGACGATGACGTAGCGAGGGCGCTCCGCTGCGAAGAAAGCCTCGACGTCGGCCTGGCGGGTGAGGTCGAGCTCGGCGTGGGTGCATAGAAGGAGGTTGGTGAAGCCGAGCGCCACCAGCTTGCGGTGGATGGCGGATCCGACGAGGCCTCTGTGGCCAGCAACGAACACCTTCGCCGCGGTGTCGGAGAGGAAAGAGGGGATCACCTCCGCGGCATCCGCCGATTCCGCGCCCATGTCAGCGAGGTGGGGAGGGGTAGACAAGAGGAAATCGCCGGAGTCTGGCGGCGTCGGTGACGGGGAAGAATCGAGCAGCGGCTCCGAATTTAACAAAGGGGGAGACTTGAGGGTAGGGGAAACTCATGTGAGCGGCACGTGATCCGAAGAGATTGCGCAATTTTTAGAAAAAAAAAAATTGCAATGGAGATTTCACGCGCTCTGAGGCAAAGACTAATTAAGATTAAAAAAATCAAAAAACGTCCCTAAGAATCGAAAAAATCAATAAACATGTAAAAAATTGACGACACATTTTATATACATACATATCATTATCGTTCGAACATCATCAATAATTTCCGATCATCATTTTAAATTAAACTATATTCTAAAAAGCAGGATAAACTTATCAAAATTACTATATATAAAATATTATATCATTTTTTTAAATTTTTATTTAATTTTTTATTTATAGATATCATTTTAATTACGTATATCAATAGAATATTAAATAGTTATATTTATTTAATTTAAAATAATTTTAGTTGATAGAGTATATTTTAATATAATAATATTCAGATTTAAATTTTAATATTTTAAATTTAGAAATTAAGATTTAATTATAATTATTTAAGATGATTTTGATTAATTTAAATTGATTTGATGAAATTTAAATAATTTTTAATAGTTGATAAAAAATATTTTAGTATAATAATCATTTGTGTATAATAATTTTAAATAAAATGAAATAGTACTACCAATTGTAGCAACTAATATTAACTACTATATAATAGTAATTAAATTTCAAATCTTAAAATCTTGAACTTAAATTTTAAATATTATCATATCAATATATTTTTTTATCAATTTAGTTAAAATTATTTAAATTTTATCAAAATTATTTTTAAAACAGTCGTAATAGCTATTTAATAATTTATATATTGTAGTAGTTAATTGTATCTACTGAATGTAAAGAAAAATAAATATTATTATAATAATGTTGAATAATTGATATTTTAGGGATAAACTATCTGTGTATCTTTTGACTTAAAAAAAAGTCTTTTGAAGATTTGTATTATTTGAGATGTCCTTTTTAATTTTTTAATCAATTATTTTTTAATTTAGGAGACTGCCTAAGTAAGTAAACAGCCATGTGGACGAGTAGGGGATTATTGAAGAGTGGGCCAAGCGCAATTGAGTTTTCTTCAATAGGAAAATCCGGCCCAATAAGGTCCAGTTGCAATAAATGGGCCCATTTGGATCTAACGAGCCATCCGACAACCCACACCGCCAACTCATGAAATACCAAATGTTTCATTGCAAAATCTTCGTCCAAGTTTTAAATAACAATTTAATAATAAAAACATGAGGGGCCATTTAACTTTCTCTGATTATAGAAGGGATCCATGCTATGTGTACACATAGCCTCATGCTATAGGTACACATAGCCTTACACGTAGGTGGCACGTAATGATTAAATCATAAAATTATTTTATTTTTTTTAAAATGTTTTTTTATCTATAATTGATTGGGTGGTCAATCGTAAATTGTCATGTGGCATAGGAGCTCGCTACGCAGCATAAGAGAAAGTTATTTTATTTTATTTTATTTTTTTTCGCTACGTAGCATAAGAGTTTTTATGTGGACTCATCCAAATTGTCGTGAATGACTCCCGGTCGGGAATACTTGGTCATGGATTGCTTGGTCTGGTTGTTACTTCGTTCGGTCGAACGAGATAGAGTACTATTGGACAAAAGGAGATTTGAGTGTCTTTGGTCAAACCGACCTGACCGGGACGGGCTAGTCCCGGTCGAGAAAGGTCATCCTTGTTCTGTCGGGGCAAGCCTCTTTAGGGACACTTGAAGGTATCATGTGATGATTATTCATTAAAGAAAGCATGTAATATTTTTAGATGTGCAACGTATTAAATGATCAAAAGAGAAAATGATCACGTATTTTAATAATCGACGGTGATAATTATTGGCCATTATAAAAATAATGATGTAACGATTGTATTGAATGTCATTATTGCCATCAAGAGGAGAATAATCATGGATACAGATGAAAGGTAATCAAGGACGCTTAGGAAAGAATCTGGATTCTCTAATCTCACACATTCTATTACCCCTTTTTCGATCAATTTATAATTTGAGCGTTAGAGTAGGATCATCAAAGTTTATTCAGGTGCTCTTCTAGCATTCTTTGGCTAATTTTCTTCTCGGATGATTAACCTCATAGAAATACACATCGCACCATCGAGAGTCATCATCCTACATGTCAGCTTCAGAATCAATAATTATTTGATTTGCTTCATGATTTATTGGTTGAATTATTTGAATGTAAATTTTAATTTTTCAAATTTTTTATTGATAAGTAATATTATGATCGGTTCTTGAATACAAGAGAACAAATTAAAAAATAGAGTTAGTAAGTTTTCAAGAAGTAAATATAGGAACACTAACATATAAAATTGGGTTTTCATTTCCAACTTAAAATCTTCTAACCTATATAAAAATAATAATCAAAATTCAAATATATTTAATTACATATCAAATTAACTTATTTCATAACTCATTACACTCTTGGATCATATCACTTCATTCTCATTTGAGCACTGTCTTGATGAGCATAGTTTTGTCGATGCTTGATCAATTCCATAGTGGTATACTAAATATGCTCCGTCATTGATACTCCAAAGATGGTGATGAACATTGATCAGAGGTTAGTCGTGTGCTGCCACGTGGCCCATAAGGTGTTACGTGGCATGAGGATTCCCAGGTGGATTCGTCCGGATAGTCAAGTGTTGCTCTTGGTTGGGAACTAGCTGATAGCTCCCGGCCGGGATCCTGAGAGTATGCTAGTCTTGACTCGTCGGAATATAAGGGAGTGGTTGCATAAAAGGATGAGTACTTTTGATTTGATTGACGTGATATGGGTGGCTCCCGGTCGGGAGTGTCTGTGAATTTGTCAGTCAGTGGGGTTAGTCCCTCTTTGGTCGGGACAAACTTTATTAGGCACTTTATGTGAGGGTTATCTATTAAGGAGAGTATTTAATATGTTGGGGGCACCATCAATATATTAAATGACGAAAAGGAAAATCTATCACACACTTTAATGTTAATGACCATTATTGGAATACTAATATAATGACTAATTAAATGTCATTATGATCCAAAGAAGGAGAACAGTCAAGGACAGAATAAAAGGTAATCAAGGACCTTGAAAAAGAGGGGAATTCTCTCATTCTTACTAAAATATTATTTTTCCTTTCTGGATCAACTACTGACTTGAGCGTCGGAGTGGGATCATGGAACTCTTTCCAGTGTGCTCTTCTAACGTTTTTTGGAGTTTATTTCTCAGACCATTATCCTTGCCAAATCATCTGTCGCATCACCGAGCGTTGTCATCCTATATGTCAACTTCTGGATCATTTTGGCATCGTTTGTGGGAAGAAGTATGACCAGAAGCTACTAATTCGATGGCGAACACCGGTAACCCAGCGGCTGTCATTCTTACTCGCGAGGAATTAGATCAACTAGTAGCCTCAGCAATACTAGGGGCGCTGGAACAGCATCAGCTTGCCAACTGCCTCCATGTCAGTGGCAAAGCAGCGAGCGTCGTTGTCACCACCGAAGGCAAAGGCAAGCTTAGAGGTGACCCAGGGGCATCAATGAGAGGAGGCTTAGGCGTTGCAAAAAAGTCAGGTCATCAGCTTCGGGCACGCCCCCCCCCCCCCCCCCCCCCCCCCCCCCACCACTAGAAAATGGGAGTACCCAGGTCTTGCTCCCTTTGCCTATGAGTTGAAACCCTTTACTCGGGCAATTATCGAAGATCCTATGCCGCGGCATTTTCGACCTCCCTCTGTTCGGGAATACAATGATGTCTCGGATCAGAAGATCATTTATGCAAATTTTAGAATGTTGCTCTCCTACATTAATATACGGATGAGATCAAGTGTTGGGTGTTTCATAACACCCTCTCGGAAGCTACGCAGTGCTGGTTTAAAAGGTTGTCAAATGCTTCTGTGAGCTCATTTGGAGAGTTTTGGACAATTTTTCTACACCATTTTACAAGCAGTAGGAGGAACCATAAAACTGCTCTGAATTTGTTTGCTTTGAAGTAGAAGAGCAAAGAGACATTAAAAGATTATATTCAATGATTCAACCGAGTGGCTCAAGATGTGCCCACTGTCACTTCTGAGATTCTAGTGAGTACATTCACCCAGGGTCTGGCAGAAGGTGAATTTTTTCGGTCGTTGGTGAAGAAGCCACCCTCTAGTTTCAACAACTTGCTCGGTTGATCGATCAAGCATGTAAACGTGGAGGAGGTTCAATATGCTCGGTGGAAGGAATCAGGAGGGACTCAGACATCTAGTGTTGTCATGCCCGAGCAGAAGGCTCCTCCAGCTCTGGCTCAGGTGAAGGAAGGTCGATCTGGTCGGGATCATAAATGAGATCGTAAGGAGGTCTAAAGCGTTGATATGGAGTCCACTCCTGGTCGGGATGCCACAAAGTACTCTTCATACCATCATTTTTACACCATTCCACGGAGGAATGTTATACCCTCCATCGACCACCGAGGGATGGCTCGGGGAGGGTCCGCAAAGGAAGACATTCTTCAAAAGCTTGGAGCCATTCCCCTCGAGCTGGTAGGACAGAGGAACAAGAGCCTCGAAGGACTTGTTCTCTCTCTCGGAAGAGATCGCCTGGGCAGAGAGCATCTTCTCCTAGGAGGACGTTATTGTCTTCTTGGGATTATGTCGGGAGAAGAACGCTTGCCCGAGGTACACCCAAAGGAATTGTAGGTATGATATCAGGGAGCCTGATTGATGGAGATTCTTATCGTGCTTGCAAGTCCCACGTACATCAGTTAGAAAATTACTCGGTAGGAACTAGTCAATGTTGGAACTTGGATGGCTAGTGGGGGTGAATGTAGCCAGATACAAAACTTCTTTCGCTTTTACACTTCTGCACTTGAATGTTAGTAGCACAGTGGAAGCAAGACAGCAAAAACAAAGTGCAGAAATGAAAGATAAACGAAAACGCTAACAAAGAGGATTTACAAGGTTCGGGGATAACTTACCCCTACTCTTTGGCGTGCCCTTAAGGTGGGCGATCCCTTGATCGTCGACAGATCAAGCCCCGGAAAATCCGGATAGAATGCAACCTCCTTCTCGATGGAGTAACCTCTCCACAGCATTTTAAGATGAATGAAGTATTAAGTACAAGAAACACAAGAAGAAGCCTTACTGAACACTTAGAACCGCAAGAGCACAAGCAAACTTCTCACCGAGCTCCATGTTGGGACCGATTTGCGAGCTAGAGGGGGGGTGATTAGCTCCGATTTGCTTCGTGATGATTTGTCGCGGCGGAAGACTCGAGCAAACGCTAACACAAGGATTTACTTGGTATCCACCCCGGTCGGGTGACTAATCCAAGGATCCACTCTCCTCACACTCTCATGCACTATGAAAGTCTCCTTCTTGAGGTGGAGAAACCTCTTACAAGCTTGTTACAAAGATACAACAAGAACAAAAGCAAATACAAGATAAAATCTTACAAGATTTACAAATAAGCTCACACTTTGCTTTCCTTGCTATCTTCAAGCTTGTGATTGCCTCTTGGACCTTGGAAATGCAGCAGCAACAAGCTCCAAGGCTTCCCTTGAAATGGCAATGTAGTTGAAGAAGAAGAGGAGAAGTTCTACAGCCACAAACCTGCGCGAAAGCCCTTATACTCGACACCTAGGGTTTCTGAATCGATTAGCCAATCGATTACCACGTAGGATTTAGCCGTTCAACGGCTAGTTTTCGAACTGTAATCGATTAGCCAATCGATTACCAGTTCCCTGAATCGATTACCCAATCGATTCAGAGCTTCTCTGTTCTCTCGCGCAACTGCCGTAATCGATTACCCAATCGATTACCGATACCCTGAATCGATTACCCAATCGATTCAGAACTCTTCTGCTCCCTCGCACAAACTGCTGTAATCGATCACCTGATCGATTGACTCAATCGATTACCCAATCGATTGAGTCCAACCCAACTTCTTTCCACAAGCCTAGGTTCCCCTACCAAGTGTCCGGTCAACCCCTTTGACCAACCTGGATTTCTACTGCCTAGCTCCCAGCTCGGACTTAACCTGATTCCCCACCAGGTTTGCCTAACACTCGAGTTAGGTCTAGTCTCTCGGTAGACTTCCACCTTGCCAGCATGTGATCTCCCCGATCCATCTGGACTTCACCTAGTCCCACTAGGTCTTCTCCCATGCCAGCGTGCGATCTCCCCGATCCACCTGGACTTCACCTAGTCCCACTAGGTGTGCCTAGTCCCACTAGGTCTTTTTCCATGCCAGCGTGCGATCTCCCCGATCCACCTGGACTTCACTTAGTCCCACTAGGTGTGCCTAGTCCCACTAGGTCTTTTCCATGCCAGCGTGCGATCTCCCCGATCCACCTGGACTTCACCTAGTCCCACTAGGTGTGCCTAGTCCCACTAGGTCTTTTCCCCTGCCAAGTGTCCGGTCAACCTTGACCCACTTGACACCATACGGCATTCAAACATCAATGTCAAACATCGAAACATACACCTCAATCCATCTGGACTTCACCTAGTCCCACTAGGTCTTCTCCCATGCCAGCGTGCGATCTCCCCGATCCACCTAGACTTCACCTAGTCCCACTAGGTGTGCCTAGTCCCACTAGGTCTTTTCCCCTGCCAAGTGTCCGGTCAACCTTAACCCACTTGACACCATACGGCATTCAAACATAATTATCAAATTCAAACATCAATGTCAAACATCGAAACATACACCTCAAGCTCACCCGAGCTTGCTAGACTCAAGCTCACCTGAGCTTTGTCAAACTAGGTCAACCCTGACCTAACCAAGATTGCACCAACACTCCACTCAGCACAGATCTCATGCAAGAACTCGCTTCTTCGTGTCTTCTTGCTGATGGACTCGCCAATCTTCTTGTTTCTTCTTCCCAAGTGCTCAAGTAACACAAGGATGCTCAAGATTCACAGTAGTGCTCAACAGATCATAGTTGTCGCAAGAGAAGAACAAGAGATGTCGCAAGAAGTCTCCAGCTCCTTCTCCACTACACAGCTTAACCAGCTTCCATCGCCAGGTCACACGCTCCTCTGCAGCAACTCCCAGCTGCTCACCTGCAGCAGCCAGCTATCCCTAACCTCCTCTGGACTCACTGAAACCCTCCAGTCGAGCCCCGGGTCATCAGCTCCTCAACTGCTGCAGCTTGTGCTAGAGAACGTTACAACCTGCTGAAGCAAACGGACAAACTTGCTGTAGCGAAAACCTTCATTTGACTTCCCTTGGATGATCTCTAAGTCACCTGCACACTTAGCAGCACATTAGAGTAGCAAATCAACAGAAGATCAAACATCAGAGAGCTCAGAACAAATATCAGTAGTGTATCAGTAGGAATCAAAGTGAGATCAGACGCGATCAGAGCGTCTGACAGCGCATTTGAATTAAAGTGATCGGTCACCGGACCGATCAGAGAGACTCCTGATCGGTCACCAGACCGATCAGGGTGGGATCAGACCGATCAGGCTCCATCCTGATCGGTCCCCAACGCGTAATCAGAAATCGCGACTTCTCCGGGATCCGATCACCAGACCGATCCCAAGTCGTGGATCGGTCACCAGACCGATCCACCCCTTTGCAGGGTGATTTCTCAGCTTCGAAGTCCAACCCTCCTGATCGGTCACCAGACCGATCAAGGCATGCTCAGACCGATCAAGCTCCATCCTGATCGGTCATAGTGAGGAACTCGCGACACTTGATCGTTCACTAGAACGATCCAAACAGTATCTCTGATCGGTCACCAGACCGATCAGGAGCCGAGCAGTAAGGTTCCCAAAACGCACTGTATGCTCCCTGATCGGTCACCAGACCGATCAGGAGACAAGCAGTAAGTAAACTGTATGCTCCCTAATCGGTCACCAGACCGATCAGTCATCGCTGGATCGGTCACCAGACCGATCCACGAGGAAACACCGTGCCAACTTCTCTAATCGGTCACCAGACCGATCCAGGCAAGGCCAAACCCACTCTAAGTCAAGAGAACTGGCTCCCAACCTCCCCTGACTCGTGCTCAGTCCCTAGGACCAAGACTCCATGCCCAGCTTCACTCACCGGGACTTCAGTCAACCTGGCTTCACTCACCAGGACCCGGCTTCACTCACCGGGATTTCCAATCACATAACCCTCCGAGTTAGAAATTTCCACACCTAGCCCTCCAAGCTAGGACTTTTTCACACCTAACCCTCCAAGTTAGGATTTCATCCACCTAGCCCTCCAAGCTAGGACTTTTTCACACCTAACCCTCCAAGTTAGGATTTCATCCACCTAGCCCTCCAAGCTAGGATTTCATCCACCTAGCTCTCCAAGCTAGGACTTTTCCACACCTAGCCCTCCAAGCTAGGATTTCATCCACCTAGCCCTCCAAGCTAGGACTTTTTCACACCTAACCCTCCAAGTTAGGATTTTATCCACCTAGCCCTCCAAGCTAGGACTTTTTCACACCTAACCCTCCAAGCTAGGATTTCATCCACCTAGCCCTCCAAGCTAGGACTTTTTCACACCTAACCCTCCAAGTTAGGATTTTATCCACCTAGCCCTCTAAGCTAGGTCCTGGCCCTCCAAGCCAGGCTTTCATCAAACCTAGTTCCACTAGGTATTCCTAGTCCACGACCAGGACTTAATCATAATCATCTCATCAACCTAAACTAAAATCGGTGTCAACACCAAAATAACAATCAGGGTCAGACTGCATCAACAGCCAAGAGCGGCCAACTGGCCCCGTCATCTCTTTGAGCCCTAAAGATTTGGAAGGAGTGGAATCCCTGCATGAGGACACCTTGGTAATAGAAGCTATAGTAGCTAACTATGTATTAAATGCGTCTTTGTTAATACAAGTAGTTCTGTCAACATTATATTCAAGGCTGTCCTAGACCAGATACAAATCGAGGAGGATGAACTACGACCAATCGCAACCCCATTGTTTGGGTTCACAGGGCACCGAGTACAACCACTATGACACATGTACCCCTCCTTGTCACTACGGGATGAAACATTGACGAGGACGAAAAGAACTTCATTCCTTGTGGTTGACACAGTTTCTTCCTACAACCTGATCCTGGGGCAGCCATCATTGAGTTTGTTTCAAACAATGGTTTCAATTTACCACCAAAAGATCAAGTTTCTCGTGGGTGGCTAGGTCAGGGAAGTCCGAGGAAGTCAATTGGCCTGCTCGGAAGTGCTATGTAGAAGAAATAAAGACAGGCACATGCAAGAGCCAGAGGGTGCAAGAATCATTACAGATTGAATTGAATGATCTTTGAATGGGGGAGGGCGCTAAAGAAGAGAGAAGGTCGGAAAAGCAGAGGAGGTACAAATTCATCCGCATCAAAAGGATGTGGTCTCCAAGATCGCGGCCGACTTGCCTTCTAATTTGAAACAAAAGCTAGTGTAGTGTTTGGCTAGTCACTGGGATGTGTTTGCTTAGTCAACTGAAGACATTAATGGCGTCCCACCAGTTTTAATGACTCACCATTTGAACGTACTGCCCTGAGTTCTGCCCAGTTAAGCAGAAAAGAAGACATTTTGTTCCAGAACAAAATTAGATCATTGGGAAAAAGTTACTAAGTTGTTATTGGTTGGGCATATTCGAGAAGTTCAATTTCCAACCTGGCTGGATAATGTAGTGTTGTACCCAAACTCGGGAGAAAATGGCGTGTCTATATCGATTTTGTGACCTAAATAAAACATACTCTAAAGATTGTTACCCCTTGCCTCGGAATGATCAAATGGTCGATTCTACATCGGGATGTAATTATATATGCATGTTGATGCTTATCAGGATATCACCAAGTGTCACTCGTTCGGGAAGATCAAGAAAAAGTCAGCTTTGTTACTTCAGATAACACTTAATTGTTATAATATATGACATTCGGGTTAAAGAATGTCGAAGCTATCTATCAAAGAATGATGGGCAATGCCTTCTGACATCATATTGGAAGAAACATTGAGGTTTATGTAGATGCTATCCTTGTCAAGACAAAACACGAAAGCAATTTAATAACTGATTTTGAAGAAACCTTTGGCATATTACGGGCTAATCAAATAAAACTCAATCCGGCTAAGTGCCTATTCGGAGTCAATAGTGGGTGTTTCCTGGGATACATGGTTACTAAGCGGGGAATTAAAGTTAATTCAGAAAAAGTTCAGGCAATCTTGGATATGTCTCCACCCACTAGTCTGAGGGAGATGCAAAGGCTTGTTGGTCGAATCACAGCTTTATCTCGGTTCATTGCCCGGTCGGCTGATCAAACACTTTCATTCTTTAAAGTGTTAAGAAAAGCAGCCAAGTTTGAAAGAGATTAATAGTGTAGTCAAGCATTTAAGGAGCTAAAGGAATATTTAGCAGACCTCCCCATCTTATACAAGCCGGTAGTGGGGGAGTCGTTATACGTGTATCTCTCAGCTACCGAGTGGGCTTTAGGCTATGTTTTGTTACGGGAAGAAGGTACAGTTTAATTCCCTATTTGTTTCTTTAGTCATGTTTTAAAGGATGCAGAGAGCTGATATATCATGCTTGAGAAGTTGGCGAACGGAATGATCTTGAATGCTCAAAAATTAAGACCATATTTTTTATCTTATCCTACTGTGGTCTTAACAAACGGCCCGCTCCGGCGCTTTTGGGCGACTAATCAAATGGACTACAGAGCTTATTGAATATGATATTCAGTATCAGCCACGGACAACTATTAAAGCACAAGCCTTGACGGATTTCATTGCCGAGGTCGTGACTTCGCCTGACAAACAAGATGCTTGGAAGGTATATGTTAGATATTAGACAATCCTATATGCCACGAGACGTTGGTAGCTCAGATTGATACGGAGACAGCCCGAGTTGAGGCACCGTACTAGCGAGTAGCATTTGTAACCTTCTTGCAAACAGGGGAGCATCCAGGGGATCCTGGTCATACCCATTTATTTAAGCGCCAAGCTGCTCAATTCACGTTAGTGGGAGATCAATTATATCAAAGCTCTTTTGAACGACCTCTTTTGAAGTGTATTGGCTCGAAGATATCGAGAATGTAATGTGCAAGGTGCACGAGGGCATATATGAAAGTCATATAGGGGGAAGGGCACTTGCTCGAAAATAATATTAGCCGAGTATTTTTGGCCAACTCTACAGGAGGATGCTAATAAGTTCGTTGCTGGTTGTGAATCATGTCAGAAGCATCAGCATATTTCTCATCGTCCGACGGAGCATCTCAAGACTTTTACTGTATCATCTCCCTATGATTAATGGGGGATGGATATTGTGGGTCTTTTCTCGACTAGGCCTCAACAAAAGAAGTTCCTGTTGGTTTTTATAGACTACTTCTCTAAATGGGTAGAGGTTGAGCCCCTAGGTCAAATAATCGAGGAGGCAGTCATGAAGATCTTATGGAGGGATATCGTTTGCAGGTATGAGATCCCTTATAAGTTAGTATCGGACAATGGACGACAATTTCAAGGTCGAAAGCTCAGAGACTGGTGTGAAGGCTTGGGGATTAAATAGGCCTACATCTTAGTAGCTTACCCACACAGTAATGGTTAGGCAGAGGTGGTCAACTGGGAGATTATTCGAGTTCTCATGATTAAACTGGATCATGTGGGTGAAAGCTGAGTAGAGGAGTTGCCTAGTATTCTTTGGGCCTATTGGACTACACCCAAGGAAGGAGTAGGGCATACCCCTTTTCACTTGGTTTATGGAGGTGAAGCAGTCATCCCTGAGGAGATTAGGGAGGAATCTACCAAAAGGCAATTATATGAAAGGGACAACAATGATCAGGAGCAACTTCTTAACTTAGATTTGATAACTGAGGTACGAGAAAAAGTTGCTTCTCGGTTAACCGCTTGTCGTCAACGGATGAAACAAACTACAACAAGAGGGTAGTTCTACAAGAATTTCAAGTGGAGGATCTAGTCTGGAGACGAGTAAAGCCGGTAGACGACATTGCTAAGATTGATCGCCAATGGAGTGGACCCTCAAAGTGGTCAGGAAGCTCACTGGGGGAAATTATTACTTGCAAGAACTAAATGGGAAGAGATTGGACCGCCCTTGGAGTGTCAATCATTTACAATCATATCAGACTCAATGGGTATGGGCCTTTCTTCTTACTTGTTGTTTTTCAAATATGGCTTGTACTTTTTGGAAATATTAATCAAAGTTGAAGATGAGTATTATTGCTGTTCGGGAGTTTGCAGTAGAAGGCGCCTTTACATAGCATTAACCCTTAACGTGACTGGAAGGCGCCCTTAGCGCGGTGTTAGCCCTAAGCGTGGCTCAACCTCCCAGCTTGGGAGCATGCGGTAGAGGCATCTTTAACGAGGCATTAGCGCTAAACATGGCTCAACCTCCCAGCTCGAGAGTTTGCAGTAGAAAGCGTCCTTAACGAGGCGTTAGCCCTGAGCGTGGCTCAACCTCCCAGCTCAAGAGCTCATGGTAGAAGGTGTCTTTGACGTGGCGTTAGCCCTTAAAGTGACTTGAAGGTGCCTTTAACATGGTGTTAGTCCTTAATGTGGCTTCAAGGCGCCCTTAGCACAGAGTTAGCCCCAAGCATTGCTCAACCTCCCAGCTCGGGATCTTGCGATAGAAGGTGTCCTTAACGAGACATTAGCCCTAAGCGTGGCTCAACCTCTCAGCTCGGGAGATTGCGGTAGAAGGCGTCCTAAACGAGGCGTTAGCCCTAAGCGTGGCTCAACCTCCCAGCACGGGAGCTCGTGTTAGAAGGTGCCTTTGACATGGCATTAACCCTTAACGTGGCTTGAAGGTGCCTTTAACGTGGCTTAAAGGCACCCTTAGCGCGGCATCAACCCTAAGCGTGGCTCAACCTCCCAGCTCGGGACCTTGCGGCAGAAGGCGTCCTTAATAAGGCGTTAGCCCTAAACGTTGCTCAACCTTCCAACTTGGGAGCTCGCGGTAGAAGGTGTCTTTTACGTGGCATTAGCCCTTAACGTGGCTTAAATACGCCCATAGTGTGGCGTTAGCCCTCAGCGTGACTCAACCTCCCAACTCAGGAGCTTGTAGTAGAAAGCTGTCTCAATGCGCTGCAAGCCCTTAGCGTGGCTTAAAGGTGACTTTGAAAAGGCATCATAGTCTTGTTCAGAGGTTAATTATGGAGTGAGATTTATAGGAGGCATTCGGATAAAGTAAGATGTTGTTACAAAAAGCAAGTAAACAAAAGGAAGGGAGCATTCCCTTCAAAAGTTGTTTTACACCTAAACAAAGCGTTTACAGCTCGGGTAGCGAATGGGAAGACTAATTAAAACTGACCTACTCTTTCTCTGAATCTGACAGCTCCGTCCACACTTTACCCAAGTTGAGGAAGCTCATGTTTACACCTGGTTTAAGAACTTTGGCTCGACCAATCTGCATAATTACTCCCTCAAAGACTTGGATCATTCACTTAATTACCTGAGTGCCCAATAAGTGATGGTATTCTTGCGAGTGCAAGAATTCTTACTTGAAGTTTTGGCGCTGAGCATCTTCAGTGGCTTGGTAGGCCTCCAGATCATTTATGGTCATTTCCCGGTCGACCTTCACTTCTTCTACTCGAGTTGTTGCTATGTCTCGAGCTTGCAGTGCTTCACAAAGCTGTTCTTTGATCACGCCAACACATCCTCTTTTCTTTGCTGTTGGGCTTATTCGTCTGATTGCTAGTCTGTAGTTGCTTGTAGGGTTATTTCTTGATCGACCATAAGCTCTTCTTGTTGCTCGACTTTATCGGTCAGGCGCTCATTCTCAACAGTTAGAGTGACAACCTTCTTCTTTATGGTCTCCAAATTATTCTCTAGGGCTTGTATGGTATCGAGGGCATTTTCTAGCTTCCCTCTTAGTTGGCCAGTCAACTCGGCCTAGATACGAGCCCCTTCTCGAGCTCGGGCTACCTCTCCTTCAGCATCATGGGCAATCTTGGCCGAAACTGCAATTCCAGCTCGGCAATCATTTTTTTAGATGTCTCGATTTGGCGACGAAGACATCATTTCAAGGTGCTCGGTCTAGACCTATGGGATTACGACATTTAAAAAAAAAGGGGGGGGGGGGTCAATTAAGCATAGA
This sequence comes from Boesenbergia rotunda, assembly GCA_024364735.1. Taxonomy (NCBI): domain Eukaryota; kingdom Viridiplantae; phylum Streptophyta; class Magnoliopsida; order Zingiberales; family Zingiberaceae; genus Boesenbergia; species Boesenbergia rotunda. The sequence continues at coordinate 294,623 of JAGFNQ010001100.1, forward strand.
GGAGACGAGGTTTGTACCTTTAACATAGAGTCACTTAGTCTGAAATTTACTTCCAATGTACCCTTTTGTTTCAGCTTCTCAACGTATTCCCCACTGCAAAGCTTCTCTAGTAGGCACCCAGGGCAGGGGGCTTGAGTTCCAGTTGAAGGGTAGGAGCTAGGGACCTGAGTTGCTGTGGGCACAGGACGGGCAGGGGATTGGTTGGTCGGCTGCGAGGATTCTGCACTAGTAGAGGTTGGCCTAGACTCTTTTGGTTGGTTGGCTGTGAGTGGTGTGCTCCTACTCGGCTTGGGACCACTTGATGGTGGGCCTTCGACCTAAGTCTTGACTCTTTTGGAGGTCTTTTTTGACGCGCACATCTTTTGACTCTTGTGGAGCCCCGATTGGTGGCTGGTTGTACCTGCCGAGCTATCCTCAGTGTATCTGGTTTCTTATCCCTTGATGTAATCTGTTGTCAAGGTGCATTCAATGTTCTTTCCATTTTCTTAACTCGTTGACGTGGCCCGCTCCCGCCGTTCTGTCATCAGTCCAATCAAGCAAAATAATTTCCTTCGATTGGACATGAGGGGGGACTTGTGATCGGGAGGTCAGTCCCATGCTACCACGTGGCCCAAAAGGTGTTACGTGACATGAGGATTCCTAGGTGGATTCGTCAGGGTAATTGGGTGTTGCTCTTGGTCGAAAACTAGCTGATAACTCCCGGTTGGGAACCTTGGCTTCCGGTCGGGATCCTGAGTGTACGCTAGCTTCAACTCAGTGAAATATAAGGGAGTTGTTGCATAGAAAGGTGAGTACTTTTGATCTGATTGGTGCAGTATGGGTGGCTCCCAGTCGGGAGTGTCTGTGTATTTGCCGGTCGATATAGTTAGTTCCTCTTTGGTCGGGGCAAATTTCATTAGACGCCTCGTGTGAGGGTTATCTGTTAAACAGAACATTTAATACTTTCGGAGGTGCCATCAATAGTTTAAATGACGAAAAGGGAAAATTGTCGCACACTTTAATGATCACTGGCCGTTATTGAAATACTAATATAACACCTACATTAAATGTCATTATGATCCATAAAAGGAGAACAGTCAAGAGACAGAATACAAGGTAATTGATGGGGTTGAATAGCCCATGGCGGATACGTGGGCTGAAGAAGCTGGGTGGCAAGATATGGTGAGTCCAAGCGACTCCCCTTTCAAAGCTCCCAAGACCCTCTTGGGAAGAGGAGCCTCCAGGGCCCCCCGCGGTAAACACGCCCTAGAGATTGGATCAAAAAATCCCTCCCGAGATCACCCAGGGAAGTCGGGTCCTGAGACTACCTCAGGGAAGCGGAGTGCCCGCAATCTCCAACCAGAAGACCCCGAGATCACCTTGGGGAAGCGGAGCCCAAGCAACATTTGACCTCAAGTAACGGTCCCGCCCCTTTTTTCTTGGATCCGTGGATAAGCATCCCCACTATCACGGAGTTATCATGACCTTTAAATATCGCAACGGGTCACACTTAATGACGGCGTGGACCGTTTCAAAGACTATCCTGTAACCGACGAAGGGGGGACGTGGCATAGATCATGGGACGCACCAAGGCAGCCGCCGCAGGTATAAAAGGTATTCCAACTCCTCCGGTAAAGGGGTTATGCATTCTCTGCTACTTATACATCTTTCTGCCTTTTATTTTTCCTCTCCATCAAGGCATTGACTTGAGCGTCCGAGTGGGCTCCGCCAGACAACCTTTGGCGTGTTCCCCTAACGCTCGTGTTGATCTCGCAGGGCGCGGAGTTCCTCCCCCATCGTCAACATTTATGTGGGCTGAACCCCGGTGACTGATTATCGACGTTGATTCCTTCCGAAACAGTAATCATGGACCCTTGGAAAAGTGAGGAATTCTCTCATTCTTACTAAAATATTACTTTCCCTTTCTTGATCAACTACTGACTTGAGCGTCGGAGTGGGATTGTTGTAACCTCTTTTGGCGCCTTTCTAACGTTTTCTGGAGTTTATTTCTCAAGCCATTCTCCTTGCAAATCATCTGTCACATAACCGGGCATTGTCATCTCACCTGCCACCTTCCGGATCAAACACCCTATAATTATTATACAAATGTAAGAAACAAACATAGATATAGATATGATTAACAACATGAAACTTAAAAAAACATAATATTATACCATTAATTGTTGTGAGAAAGAGAATGGAGTCATCATAGAATTTTGATCAAGTGGTTGAATAAACATGTTACTGTATTTAATATTTATGAGTTGGGAGTTTTTTCCTTTTGTTTGATTTCATGAATACCTATAAAACCAAAGTATATATGAATAGAATGTCAGATATTGATACTTCATAAAAAAGTATTAAGAATATCTTGTATCTTTAATTTCTTAGAATAATTTTCTAAAAGACCTTTTATTCAAAGTTTTTTAGGGGCTCCTTTTGTTTTAGTGTATTTTGGATCAAGAACTTTGCTAGTAGAAGCTTGGATTGCATCATCAACATGATCAAACTGTATTTGCATGCTTAGTGGTGACACCAAATTAAAATCGCAATTGATCGCAACTTCGATATAGCAAGATCACTTGCTTTACTTTCAATCCACTTGAGGAGCTTGTGAGTTTCATCATCATTATTTACAACCAAATCTGTAGCATTTGTAAATATCTCACACAACTTCTTATAATTTAATTGGCCAGAAGAAGTTATACATGCATTATAATTTATCTTCACCCTCATATACAATGAACTCACATTTTTCCTACAATGTCGAAGTATATATTGCTCGGGAACCATCGACAACTTATCATGGATCAAAATTGTAATACTATGCCTATAAATTATTCCCCTAAACTCAAATTGGTGGCAACCACAAGAAAAGATGTATTTATCTCTATCAAACATAATTTCAAACTTTTTTCCTTAACTCTCTCACGCACCATAAAATCTTCTGTGACCATATATCTCATACCAAAAGACCCCTTCGCAGTTGATTCAACGTCACAATACATCTTGCCTATTAATTCTTAGTGAAATTCTTTAAATTTTACAATTGCATAAGCACTTTGAAATTGCCTCTCCATATTAAATCAAGTAACACAAGGGACCATTTGGGAGAAAGACTTAAATTGGCTTGAAACTCTTTCTTAATTTTACTCCTCAGCGCTCACTCATGTTGCTCCACAAATTGTTTTAAAGATGTTTTTGAATGCACATACACGTCAAAAAGGCATTTATGCCCTCACTCCGTTAAGTTGTTGACATTCCCGCCCAAAATGAAGTTTTGACAAAACATGGTACCCAACGACTTTTCTCCCTAAAAAGCTCAATCAATCAATCATTATTTTGCAATTCATACATTTCAAGCATAGAAAACCAACTCTGTTCGAACTCATCTACATTTTGTGATTCATATATCAATTCATGTACAGACGAGAGTATGGAAGCCTTTAGACAATTATATCCAAATTTTTTAGGTAATTTCTCAAGTATATGCCATAAACATCACTTATATTTTGTATTGGGAAATAGCTTCTACGACATTCTGCATTGTCCTGTCCTAATCAGTGATTATCTCTTGAGGTGTTCGAAATTTGATGCATTCTAGCCATATCCTAAACAATCATACAAATGTCTTTGTATCCTCATTCGAAAGTAGAGCACACCTAAGGTTATATTTGGTTAGGGGTAATGTAATTAAGCTTGTAATGTAATTAGACTTGGAATGTAATCCAGATTACATGTTGTTGACCTTATAATCCAGATTACAAAACTTTATTAGCTTTTTGTAACTTAGATTATATTAAATTATAATTTTAAAATTGTACCAAATAAAATAATCAATCTTATAATGTAATCTTAATTACATTACAAGATAGATTATTATTTACCAAACATAACCTAAGTAGTGCCGATTATCCATGATCACTTACACTGATGAAAGGAGCAAATGACATGTCATACTTATTAGTTAAGTTTGTTGTATCAAAAGTCACTATCCCAAATTCCTTATAAGCCTGCCTACTCCTATTATCGGTCCAAAATACATTTTTTTTAATCTACCCTTATCATCCAAATCCAAGCTAAAGAAAAAACTAGGGCAAAGTTATTATATTTTGGAGAAATAAACTTGAATAGCAGTTGCATCGCCCTCTCCAACTTTTATACATGCACGTTTGAAGGACAAATATCGAAAATCCTAGTTTAATAAATTTGAAATTTCAAAATAATGCCGAAATAAATTTTGAAAAATAATTAATACCTCCAATCGACTCAAATATAGCACCTACAAGGCCACAACCCATAATATATCACATATCAATTATTAGAATTCGAATGAACCCTATTAATACCCAACTTTCAAAACCTTAGTTTCTGAAATTACCTCAAAGAAAGCCCAAAACTTCGGTTAAGAACTTTATTTCTTGATCCCAAGTCCCAATGAGCAAGAAATCGATGAACGACAAAAAAATTGAACGAGCAAGGGTGACGTATTCGAATAGGATCAAAAGGAAACCTTGCAAAATGGATAGTACTAGATAGCTATTGTGAAGATGTTTCCAAATATATTATCGGATCTAAATTTTGAGTACCAACGATGAAGTTATCGGTAGACAAAGGTGAGGATCGGTGGTGGCATGACAAAGTGAGGAAAGAAAGAAAAAATAATAATAATATGATAGAAATAAGTGATTTGGAAGGTGAGGAGAAAGAATGTCTCGTAAATTTATTAAAGTACAATTAATAGAGATTTTAAAGAGATTATTTGTAATCAAGTACAATTGATAGAGATTGTGTGTTTATTAAGTATTATCCGTATAGAAAAGAAAAAAATAATTAATGAGGTTTTTCCAACCTCGGGCGATCGATCTGGTCTCACGGAAGTTTCCCACCGGCCGACAAGGTAAATCGGGAAGCGCTCGTAATGGACGGTCTAGAAGTCCAGCGTTCTAAGATTTACGCCCCATTATCCATATAGAAAAGAGATGATTATGAAGATATATAATCAACATCTATACTGTTAATTTTTTTAAATAACTTTCTTTAATTGAATTATTATTTCTAAATTTTAAACCTTAAATTTAAAAATAAAAATATTATATATTTACGTGTTCATAAATAAATGTGTAATATAACATTTCTTAATTATAAAATAATTCACAATCTTTTATAAAGGAGGCGAAAAGACAATTAATGGAAGTATATACATCACCATGTCCAGTTGCTTGATATATCCCATGTCTTGCCCCGGGGCAATGGTACTGTACTAGGATGACTCTTCGCTTTCTTAGATATCCATGATTTAATCCCTAACTAAGATGTATTGGCGTATTTTGTTAGAATTTTTCCTCCAAATGAGGCGTGAACCCTGGGATGCTAGACTTCTAGACCGTCCATCACGAGCGCTTCTCGATTTACTCTAGTGATCGGTGGAAAACTTCCTGTTGGATCGAGAGAATACGATAAAGGGGGGGTGAATATCGTAAATCGTTCGGATTTAGAGATAGAGAAATTGCACAGCGGAAATTAAAACACAACACACAAACACAGGTAATTTTATTTGGTTCGGAGCCTAGGTCGACTCCTACTCCAAGGCCCACGGTCGTTGACCGTTTACTTTGGGCAATTCTATATGAGGCGCAAAAACAGTTTACAAGGATTGATTACAATAGTAGTATAGTAAACTGAAAGAAAATAGTTCTTCGTTACCGACGTCCGGTGTAGAAAAATTTATCTCGGAGCAGAGGGACGTCGTCGGCGCTTTCGTGTCGAGTTGGAAGGTTTCTGGGGCGAAGCGCAGGAGCAGAAGAACATAACAGCATTGGAAGTAGTTGTTTTGTAGCTTAGGGGGTCGAGGGCCTTTTATAGGGTTCTGAGGGCGCCTTGGAGCACGAGGGCGCCCTCCACGTGGCCTGTGATCCCCTCTTCTCGCGGTCAGTGAGTTATCCCTTCAAAGTCGAGATAATGCTTTGACGGGGGCGCCCTGGAAGCTGAGGGCGCCCTGGCTGACCTTTTCAGCGGGAGTATCGGCTGGATGAGGCTTATCCTCATCGCTGGCTCCAGGCGCGGGGCGCCCTGGTGGCTGGGGGCGCCCTGGGCGCTGAGGGCGCCCTGACTGCTGGGGGCGCCCTGGCTGCTGGGGGCGCCCCGGCCAGTATTCGGCCGAAGCTCTTTTTTACTTTATTTGTTTCATGTTCGCCTTGGGGGCGCCCTGGACACTCAGGGCGCCCTACTCAGTTGCTGCCTCACTCCTTTGAGGCTCTCTGAGCTGCAGACACTCGTTCCTTTGGTCTTGCATCCAGGGTTAGTCCGAAAACAACATAAAGCAGTAAGTTGTTAGTTTTATACAGCCTTAGCTGTCTTGGTTCTGACTTTGAGTTTCCAAAATGGAACCCTAGGTCGAACCGACGCCTACTGTTCCCTCGACGGGAAACGCGTCCTCACCTACTCCTCTCAGGAGAATTTACCTGTTGCCAACCGGCTCCTTCGGTTGGACTTTTGCCCAGCAGTCCTTCGCCAGGTGCCTAGCTGTCCTTCGTCAGGTCTTCAGTACCAAGCTGTCCTTCGCCTGGTGCCAAGCAGTCCTTCGCTAGGTCTTTGGATCCTGGCAGTCCTTCGCCAGGTGCCTAGCAGTCCTTCGCTAGGGCTTTGGATCCTGGCAGTCCTTCGCCAGGTGCCTAGCAGTCCTTCGCTAGGGCTTTGGATCCTGGCAGCCCTTCGCCAGGTGCCTAGCAGCCCTTCGCTAGGACTTTTCCTGCACACTTGAGTAACATTGTTAAAACACCAATAATACTTAACTTTGAACCCTTTGCCAATATCAAAACAAGGTTCGATATAGTGCTTCCTGCACCAACACTTCCGTGGGACTGAATCAGTCACCCCAGGTTCATCTACTACCTGGTCCAATATTTTTTTTTGATATACCTCATGTCTAGTCTTCAATAAATGGATTGATGACTAGGCAGCTAACGCACACAATATTATTACCTTGAGATATAAAGATCAACCCTAATAAAAACCAATAGGCTCACCCTCCCTATACACTAATCATAATATCCGGACTAATAATTCACATGATTTACCTCTTCTAAGGCTAATAACTCACGTGATTTACCTCTTCTATATTAACTCTGAAACAGATTGATGAAAATATTTAGGGTGCGTTTGGTTAGAGTTATCATTGATAATCTTGGTTATCCATCTAATGTTATCAACGAAAATCTTGTTTGGTTTACATAATCAGTGATTCCTAAGTAATAATCAATGCCCGACACGTCGACAAAAGGGACATGCAACCCTGAATCGGAAAACTTTAGGAAAGTACGGTTTTTTTTATTCTGGGGTTATGAAACTTATCATTCCAAAATTATCCTCCAATATTTATATTTAAGACGAAAATAACCATTATAATTTATTAAATTCCGGAAGCATTATTCACGGTCGACGACTGACAACGACGACTGACAACCACGACCGACGGCCGCTGACGACCGACGATCGGCGACTCTCGACCGACGACCGGTGTTGGACACCGACTGCCTACGCAGACACCGACGGTCGACATCGACGCCGATACCGACGTCGGTGTCACTGACGAATATTTTTTAATTTATTATTTTAATTAAAATTTTAAAAAATTAAATAAATTTAGTTTAAAATTTAATAAAATTATCTAAACAAATTGTAAAGGATATTACGATAAAATATTATATTATGTTATAAACTATTATCTCTAAACAAATAAAATTTTATTTGATACCAAAATTGAACCAAATAATTTCATATTATGTTTTATTCTCTATTATCTTAATTATGTGATTACTTGGTAATCAAATAACTAAGATTATATATGATAATTTAAACTAAATATATCCTTAAAACAATCGAATCATCTTTTATATATATATATATATATATATATATATATATATATATATATATATATATATATATATATATATATGCGGACCTCTCCGTGCGGACTGCGTGTGCGACCTAGGGATCAGACCCTTGCCTGATCGATCACCAGACCGATCAGGCAAGGGCCTGATTGGTTTGGGTGTCTGGTACGCACGGGGAGTCCGCACATCACGTTCGTAGAAAAACAAAATCGTGTATATATATATATATATATAATGGTCTGGTCCTCTTTTAGTCTTCCCACGTACATTAAATGAGGTTTTAAGAGCTGAGTTGGCTTGGCTTCAAGGACAATCTTTGGTTCCTGTTTAAAAGTCTTCGATGACGATTGGACCACTAGCGTTTCATCTCTCTTGGTACGTCTCTGCTGGATGATGAGCTCAGTCAAGGTGACAGAAGTGGCAGCACTTGAAGTTTTGATCCAAACTTTAAGCTGCAGCAACTGCAGGCGCCATCAATGGCTTAGAACATACTAGGGCAGACAATGCCAACAATGCACATTTAAGCGGCCACATGGTGGGCAGCACCATCTCAGCAAAATGAGTGAGAAAAGATTGACGAATTCATGGAATTAAGATATCAAACAAAAGAAGAAGAAAAAAATGATGTCAGATAACCTTTCATAAGCGTTCTTGAGCATGATCAAATCATAATGGCTGTGTTGATCTTCTACAAATCCATGTCTATTGATGACCGCCACTGATATGTACATCATTCAGGTTTCTACTGTTTAACTAATTGTCGATGGCACCATCGAATGCAACGGTGATCGTCGTCGGCAGCCAGTTCCCGGTGCTGTTTTTAGGTCTCTGTGCTGATCGGTCTCCTTGTATAGTGGATAGCCGGACTACTACGACCCCGGCATCCGTTTTCGAGTTATTTCTCAGTTGCTTCAAGCTAGGAACCAACACCCTCTCAGCCCATTCCTCAAAATCTGCTCCCTCAAGCCATAAGCCAGCAATGATTCGATCGAGAGCGTCGTCGTCGATTCTTAGCGCACGTCCATTGCCCATTATGGCAGCAAACTTCACCGAAGTGGACCGCAGGACATTTCTTCTCAGCAATCCGAAGTCTACTGGTTTGAATGTAATCGTTTCGTCGACTAAACCGATCAATTCTGAGATTGACATCCTGCCCTTATCGCATTCATGCTCAGTGGTGAGGTCGCTGGAATTCCGGGATCCCTCCCCACCCTCAGCATCCATTCCCATGGGTAAATTCAAATCTAGTCCCAAAGATTCCTTTCGCTGCTTAACGCATTGATCTTCATCCTCGCGAAGCCAATCGGAACGGCGCTTCGCGAGCTTGTCTCCGATCGAGAGCTCCAATCCCACCCCATGGTAAGCTGAATCCAAGACCTTCTCCTCATGCTGAAGGAGGGAATCATATGAGCTCTTGAGATCTTCTGAAACCCAATCTGTGGTCAGGACAAAGATGACACTGCCTAAGCTGACTTCCCGGCCATGTGAATCGAGTAACCTGCCCCTCTCTATCCCCTGCCTAATTTTGCCTTGACATACCATGTCGGCTCGATCGATGTCCTCTAACATAATCACCGAAAACGGGCTCCGGCGAACTGCTTCTACGATTCGGTCCATAGGTGTTCTTCCCCGGTAACGATAAGTAGACTCTTCGTAATCACCTTCCGTGCAAGAAGAATGATCAAATGTAACGAATGTCGGTCCAGTCCCGAATATCAGTTCTGATAGAGTGCTTGCCATCTTCCGCTTTCCGACTTTGTCCGGCCCGATAAGAAGCAGCCAAATATCACCATTAGTCCCGGCTTTCCGGCGTCTTCCATTGCCGGATTTGCATTGCAATACAGCAGTAGCCACAGCCAATGCTGCTTCATGCTGGCAACCTACTTTATCTGCGAGCCCCTTGAATAACCTCTTGAATGTATCGATGTCAGAAATGCTAGAAACTTTAGGTCTCTGCTCATGAAAGAAACTATCTTGAATACACTCCTTGGAGAGCTTGGAGTTGCCAAGGATCAGATCAGTCCTGACCGGAGCAGCGCGGGGAGGGGAAGTAGGCTGTGCAATCGCGCTCGGAGATAGTGTTAACTCGAGCTTACTCATGCTCTGAGCAGTAGGATGTAGGCTGGAACAAGTCGCACTCCATCTCTTCGATAGCTCCTCAGTGCTCTGTTTCAGTTGTTGCTGCTCTTCCTCAGGCTACACAAGTGCAACACTCACATTGTTAAGCTTAAAGAAGTAAGATGTACTTACGCGACAATGCATGAGCAATACGACATCAGTTAAACCTAACCACACCTCGAGATGGGAAGATGATGGCTTAGTGAAGTCGCTTCCATTGTCATGCATTGCAAGCTGCAACCACTGAGGCAATGCCTCTGCTTTTGTCGAGGGCTTGTTGAACTCCTTACCGCCAAGACTGGCTAATTCATGCTGATAGCTTTCTGAATATAGAGGACAGAGGGCTGTACTTTGCCAAGGGTTTGCTATCTCGGATGGTTCTTTCGCGGCGACAGCGCCAGTGCAATTCATGGGTGCTAATCTCTTCAGACTGTTGCTAAGGATACCAGTGCCTCCAATCCTATACATTGAAAGGAAAGAAACATAATCTTCAAAAAAAGATCTATCACTTCTGAAAGGAGAAAAAAAATCAAAAGTTTTTGTTCGTTGATTCTAAAGAATTTGAACAAGTGAACTCGTCAAGGGGAGAAACTTTTGAATTCCAGGACTGCTCTGATTTTTCTTTTCCTTCATTAAAAGTGAAGCATTAAAAGAAGTTCCTCCATGAAACAAATGAAACTTTCTGGTTAAATTGCTTTCCTAGAAGAATAGTCCTTCTTCAATGAATTTCCAGATATAGCAAACATGAAAATTAATGGCTATCCCATGCGCGCGCCAAGAAATTGAGCCGAGGAGGGAAAAAAATCTCACCTTGGGAACCTATTGGTGATGGAAGAACTCGGCGCTATCGGCACCGCCTGGAGATCCCAATCGTTCTCCATGGTTGGGTGGTGGATTTGGCACCGGAGGTAGGTTTCACACGACGCAGTCCCGATCATCCACACTTGATCGCCTTTCTGGAACCTTTTCAAGAGATTCCCGATCTCCTCGGTCACTGACTGGCTGGCATGGCTTTCCACTAGCCATTTGAGGTCTCCCAGATGGATGATCACTCCACTTTGGCCGCCGATCATGGAATCGATCGACCTGCTGAGCTCTCTAAAGATTTGAGAAACATTGTGTGAGGAGGCCGTGGCGATTTCCTTTGGAAAGGGAAGGACTTGGGCGTTGAGCAGGTGCGGCGGCGCGTCTCCGAAGCGAAACCTCTGCAACACTTCTCTCAACACGACGTTGGCGTTGGAGTCTCCGACTAGGATTGGATTTCGATTCTTGAGTCGGGAGAGGACATCGAGCACCCTCTTTACTTCATCCATGCGGACCTGTTCGCCGTTGCCGCTGCAGCCGCCGCTGCCGTGGTGCTGGTACAGGCGAGGGTTTATGTAGAGGCTGTGGCAGGGGGGAGCTCGGCTGGTTAGACTTAGTCCGCTTATGATACGAGAGGCGGCGGGAGGAGAAGTGCCGGTGGCAAATGAAGCGATGGATCGGGCGGAAGCAGTGTTAGAGGCGGATGACGGGAGAGATTGCTCGATAGCGACCTTGACGGCGACAGAGGAGAAGCTGGCCTCTCGCATGACGCGACTGACAGAGGGGTCGTCGAGTATCGATATGAGGAGCTGCTCCAGCTCGACCTTGACGGCCAGGAGCGGCTGCTGCTGCTGCTCGGGACACCCGCGGCGCTGGTTTGCCTGCGCGCGCTTGAGCGCCGCCATGAGCGCGTTGGAGATGGGCGGCTCGACGCCTGCTCCCCCGCCTGGAAGGCGGTCCAGGGCGACGGAGAAACAGAGTTCGAGGGCGCGGCACTGCAGCGGGTGGGAAGACTGCGGGTGGGAGCGGATGCAGGCCTGGCGGAGCAGCCCGGAAGGCGTGGCCAGGAGTGTGGCGGCGACGTGGAGTGGCGTCGTCTGCCCGTGGCTTCGCCTAGCCGCCTCCGAGATGGATCGCGTCAGAACGCTCGCGGCCTCCGGCGTCAGCGTCTGCTGAATCGTACTCAAACCCGTCCTCATCTCGCTTTGCTTCTCTTTTCTAACCGATCGAGCATCACAAACTCTTCTTCTCCCCCCAAAAATCTCACTTTTATCAACTCAAAAGCACCACTTTTCCTCTTCTCCTGGCCGAATTGATCTTTATTGATCAAAAAGAAATCCACCAGCTGAAGAACTTTCATCAGAAAAAGCAATTCCTCCCACCAAAACAAGCCGCCACTGTTCCACAGCAACTGAGACAAAAGAATTTTTTTTAAAAAAAAACACCAACTCGCAAGAACAGAGGAACGGAGAGAGATTAAAGAAAGGAACCAGGGAAAAGGCCAAGGTCCAATTTTTATCTTTCCTCTCGAGAGTAGGCGGAGCAAGGATGGAGGAGGAAGGCGAACAGAATCTTCTGCTCTGTGAAGGGATCAAGGGTGAGAAAAAGATTAGACCTTCCCGCAGGACAAAACAAAAATAACCCCCTTTTTCTCCTCAGGCTTCAACTCCTCTGCTCGATAAAGTAGCGTTCATGTCTCTCTCTCTCTCTCTTCCTTTTCCTCCTGGTGAATTGCTTCCTTTCAATTCAATCTGGTTTTGTTCGTTTCGTCTCGAGTTCTTGTCTTCATTCGGGATTGTTTATTTATTCTCGGGCGCTCTTTCTCCCCCCATGCCTCTTTTTCTCGCCGTCTCCTTCCACGACTGCTGAAATTTATCATCGATCGCCATCGCTCCTCGAACTCGATCGATCTCGCCAATGGCTACTCGTTTCCACCTAATTTTGTCCCGTGAATAATCAATCGAGCAGTTGAGTTGCAGCATTCAAGCGACTGTTGACGAATAATAATTTTCTCCACTTCTTTTGAGGGCCGGCAGAGCAAGCGCAAGGAAATCATCACCGCCATTATTATTCCTCCCCTCCCAGTTCCTACAACACGCCATGCAATGACACGCCCGCACGCGCTGCTCTCTTCTGCTCTCCCTCTCTCTCTCTCTCTCTCTCTCTCTCTTTCTGCTTTCCGTTTCTCTTTCTCCTTCACCGCTCTCTCCGCCGTAGCTTTTACGTGTTCATCAAGTGAGTGGTTTGGCAGATAAAGCTCGCAGTGGAGTTACGTGCAACGCCAAAAAGCGCTTTCGAATTCTTTATTACCATCATATTTTTTTTTTTTAAAATAATTATCCTAATTTTTCTAAGGCAAAAATATATGAAACAAATAAATAACAGCGGGAAAAAAAGTAATTTTAAAAAGCTTTGAATTCTCTGTAAAAATTAAAAAAAAAACAAAACACGTAATAAATGAAACTTTTGGATGTGCACTTTTCGTACGCATGAATGCAGTGCTCCATCTACCGAAATAGGTGAGCTATAAATAAAATAAAATATTCGGGGAGAATAATTCACTGCAAATCAAATAAATTAATATTTAAAAAACTTGAGTCGGTCACGGTGTCTGATGTCGCATTGAATTTCCAACTTTACGCCCACCAATTTCAATTCCCAAAATATAAATTTATGGGTAGTGCTAAATCCGCATAATTAGCTAAGGGTAGTGCTAAATGGCTAGAATCTAGCCGGCTAGAATTTGTCCTTCTTAAGTTCTTTTTTAATTTTTAAATTATTATTAAAAATATTTAAAATTAATTTATATTCTTTCCTATTTATTTTCATATTAAATTATATTTTTTTCTATTTATTTCATATTAAATCATATCTTTTTCTATTTATTTTCATATTAAATTAATTTTTTAACTTATAAAAATCTATTATGATTGTTTTATAATTTTAATGAACATTAAAGATGTTTAAATTTAATTATATATTTTTATTTTTATTTTCATATTAAATTATATTTTTTTCTAATTTATTTTTATATTAAATTAATATTTTTTAATTTTTAAAGGGTCATTCTAGCTGGCTAGATTCTAGCCATCTAGAATTACCCATTAGCTAACTAAATCCGCATCGCATGCATTATGGATTTATACGTATAAATCTTAAATGAAGGCATTAATTTTCTTGAATTAAATGAACGGGCACTGTTATGCTGAAATCAGATCAATGCAATCGTATTTTAATAAAAAAAATATTAACGGATTTGGTAACATCCAATCCTGAAATTTGATTTTATGAAAAATTTTATCGACCATCAAAATAAATTAAAATTCTCAATATCTCAGTAATGTTTTTTGAAATCTCATACAATATTGTTCTTTGAAATTTAATTTTACAATAATATTATTTTTTAAATGGAGTATTACAATGATTAACTTAACAGAAGTAAGGAATAAAACGAGAAACAAATATATTATGAGAAATCTAAAAAGTTAAATTAGTTTTTTTTTCCCTTAAAATTTCTTAATTTTAAATGCGCTTTTCCATTAATTATGGACGATAATGACAAAAATCAAAATTCACTTTCACTCCAAAAAAGCGGCGCTTCCACTTTGGCCCTTCCTTTTTCTTCCCTTTTCGAATAAGAAAGGGAAGCACCATGAAAGTGGATCTTCTTTTGGAGATTTCAATATGCACACGCAGCTTTTGGACGTAAAAAGAAAACTAACATGATGGACCATGCAGCTGCTTCCCTTTTTCCTCTTTGCAATTCCACAGAGGACACGACTCGAACTTGTCCCTACTTGCAAGCTAAACAATTATATTACAAGTGATGGATTGCTAGCTAGCTAGCTCCGGTATATCCATAAAGCTAGCTACCTACCTTGGTCGATGGGAAGAGCCCTTTGTAAGTTGATGAAAATGCATGCCACCAGATCAAAAGGTGCATCATTATCTTTGAGCATTGAGTCTGCCCTAATGCAACATTACCACTTTTTGTTTTTTTTTTCACCCCGGCGAGTGGTATAGTGATAAGATCCTTATTGTTGCGTGGTCGGATCATCGGATATCGATATCATCAATGGTGAAGTCGTCACGTATCTCCGTCTCCGTGATTTACCCTTGTTGACCGATGGGGACTCTCGTTAAAGGCTGTGAGATAGGGCCGGTCAACCAAGTAGATTAGTCGGGTACAAGCCCGAATATCCCTTATAAATCCAACAAAAAAGATATACTGATAAGATATATTGTTTTTAATTTTTCAAGTAGATAAGGATTGGATCATAACTATCATGGTGATCGATGGAATTTTTTTATAAAACTGAGATAATCATTTTCAAAATAAATCGTAAATCAGATATCCATACCAACTAAAAAATTTATTTTTTATTTTTATAAAAATCATTACTTCTGTTTGTGGGAGTTAACTTAAAGCAAGCAATTGCAGGCCACCTTTCAGCGGTTGCTGTCAGGTTTTTACGGGGGGCTCTAAAAGTGTCGAAAAAGCTCTTTTCTGCGCCTGTTTTTAAATTTTCAGTAACTGGATTGAAAGCATACTGCAAAAAGCAAGCAGGTGCGTCGTCAAAAGGACCTTTTAGTTAAGTTGCTTGTTTTATACCATTTAATTCTTTTTATTTATTGCCCATCTGATTCGGATTTGGGTGTCAATTAATGATTGTCTAGGGCTGTAAATGAATAAGTTTGTGTTATTTTTCATGTAATTAATTAAATGATGAAATTTGAATAATTTATTAAATTAAATGAATAAACCTTTGTTAATATTCATAAATTATAATAATATTTATGAATAATAATCATGAAATATATTTAATTATCAATACAATTTTTATCAACGTCTACATAAATAAAAAAATATTAAAATGAATATTTAAACGAACAAAACTCAAGCTGAAGCTTCAGTCTTATCATATTGGACCAGCTTAAGTTTATAAAAAAAAATAAATGAATCATGATAATCATTTTAATAATTTAATTTAGTTTAAATTTAATCTAACTTAACTTGATTATCTTATCAAATTAATTTGAATACCAACCCATTTAACTCGGTTTAATTCCTTTACTGTTTATAGAGAGAGCTGAATTAATAGTTTCAATTTCTTTTACGAAATTATGAGAGGGTTTTTTTCTCTAATTTATTTGTTAATTAGATATATGACTAAGAATAGATTTTATAGCTAGGTTATAAATACTAGGCCTAGGGTAAGAAAAAAAAAATATACACTAGAGTTATTTTTCTACGAGACTACAAAATATAGTCATTCTCTCTTGTATTGAAAACAAAAAAAACATATTTTAGATTGACACGAAATAAATTGGAAGTAAAAATTTTCATCCCTGATAAGAAAGAAAGATATTAAAGAATCTTTAAAATTGAAAACTATACACATAATGCATAATTATAATTTTTAATGAAATTGATATATTTTTATTTTAAACATTTATTTTAATATTTATTGTAGATTTAGATTTGTGTATTAATCATCTTTCAACTAATATATTTATTGTAGGTTTAGATTTGTGTATTAATCAACTTGATTTTATTTTGTGAGTATTATTCATCCTTTACGTTGTTTATTTAACATCAAATAATAGATGGATAGATTTGTGAATCTATCCGTGGATTACTTTTTGGATTTTTTTTGCAAGCTCAAATTAGACGGAAAGCCTTATTCTGTCGCACCTGCACCCTCGACTATCCCTGCACAACGATACACACGACCGACAGCCTTACAAGCCATGGTTGATGGGCCGGTGGCCACCTCTCGAGCCACGGGTTGCCACCGCAGCTCACGGGCGGCAACACTAGCTCACAAGCGGCATCGCGCAATCACGGGAGGCACTGTGAGGCTGTGTGTCGCGCAGGGCGGCACTACACAAGCCGATAGTCCGTCATGCAAGGTGGCCGACATTTCGCAAGGCGGTCGGGCCTCATGCAGGGCACTACTAAAAGAGATAATTATTATAAGATTTTTAATTGAGTCAAAATAAATTTATATATATTAATTATTATATTAGATTTTTTTTATTAATCTGTTAATTGACAATTTCTTATGAATCCGTTAATTAATAATTTTTTTATTTGACTAAGCATCCTACGACCTCTATAAATTGTATATCTCATGGACGATTTGATTACCTTACGAGCCACTTTTTCTTACCTTACGAGTCACTTTTTCTTATGCGACATCTTTCATCTTCTCCATGTGACGCTTGCTGTCACCATTATTATTATTATTATTTTTCTTTCGAAGAGAATTTTTTTTAAGTGTCTTGTCTCTTCCTTCTCGATTTATTGCTCGTCACCCACCTTCCTCGTTTCTATCACCCGTCAGATCATGACGTGATAGTAGGGGAGAAGAGAAATAGCCTCCGTGCCTTTGGCCTTAGACTCAATCAACTTTTCTCAACAAGAAGCCAAGATACAGCAACAACAACTTGTGTTATTTTTGTTGGTCTTATTTTTGATGTCGGATCTTTGGAGATATCAAATTTGTCTCCAATTTGGACATATTGGTATTCAATATCCTAAAAGACTCGACAAAACCTTCATTGGTGGTCCTTCAGCTCTAAGAAGATGTCAAATTTATCTCCAAATTGGACATACTGGTATTCAATATCCTAAAAAAATAGAACCTTTATCGGTGGTCCTGCAGCTTTAAACCAACCAACTTCTTCACAAGTCTATCCTAAAGTTCTCTCATCTATGTCTACTAGGACAACCTTCTAAATTTTTATCTACTGAATGATATATTGACACTAGAGCAATTCATCATGTCACTTTAAACTACAATATCTTACAGAAGTACTACCATACGCTGGCTCGAATATGGTATAAGTAGGTGATGGCTCAGGTTTGCAAATTGCTAATCTTGAAAACTCATACATTCATTTGTCCAATCGTACTTTTCACATGCGCAATATCTTTCATGTTCTATCTATTACTAAAATTTTACTCTCTGCACGTCAGTTTTGCCTTGATAACATTGTCTTTTTTGAATTTCATCATAATCATTATCTTATGAAAGATGGAGGAACAAATACTACTATATTTCATGATGGAATAAAAAATGACCTTTACTATCTTCAAAATTCTTCAATCAAAGCTTTTATTGGTGAACGCACAAATAAACCAGCTTGGCATGCTCGACTTGGTCATCCTTCCCTTCGTATTGTTCAGTCGATCATAAATAAGTATGATTTAACTACTTCCTTTAGTTCCTATCCATCTTATTCATGTCAAGCATGCATGAAATCTAATTGTCATAAGTTACCTTTCTCTTCATCCAATCGTGTTTTTAATTGTCTACTTGAAATAATTCATTCTAATGTTTGGGGCTCCGCACCTATCTTGTTTAACCAAGGTTTCCTATATTATGTTACATTCATTGTTCATTTTAGTAAATATAATTGACTTTATCCTATGAAAAGAAAATCTGATTTATTAGACATATTCTAATATTTTCAAAATCAAGTTGAACGATATTTTAATCGTAAAATCCTCTCTCTTTATTCTGATTGGGGAGGGAAATATCAAGCTCTTCATCGTTATCTTGTCTCTTGTGGAATTATTCATAGAATCTCTTGCCCTCACACTCTAGAGCAAAATGACTCCGCTGAGAGAAAACATAGATATATAGTTGAAACTGCCTTAACTCTTCTTCATCATGCATCAGTTCCGCGTAAATTTTAGAATGAAGCTATTTCTACTGCAGTATATCTCATAAATCGACTTCCTATCCTATTGCTCAATAATAAGTGTCATTTGGAAAAATTTTATAATCAAATTCCCGACTACACCTTTCTTCGAATCTTTAATTGTGCATGTTATCCATGGTTATGCCCCTATTCTAAACACAAACTTGACTCTCGTTCCCTACAATATGTTTTGCTCGGTTATAGCAATTTGCATCATGGATATCAATGCTTGTACATATCAACTGGAAGGATATATATTTCATGACATGCTACTTTTGATGAGTCTGTATTTCATTTTTCAGTAGCTTCTTAAATTTCTCCTCCAGATACAGGTGACATATTCTTGATGTCGCCTAACATTATCAGAAGTGATGACATACTAGGTCCTACTCCGGAAATCTCTAATAACTCCACTATACCATCAAATTATCTCAAGTTACCGCTCCAATCTCAGAAGTCTCACCAGTCGAAGATAATATGCTTTCTAGTTCTGAATCCTCAAATAATTCAAGTCCATCATTAAAATCACCATGTCAATCTACTTCCTCGTCACTATCAACAAGTGATTCAGATGATAATGCTCCTTGTCGCATGCTTCCCTTAAATAACATTTATGCACGTTGTCCACCAATGATAACTCAATATCTTCTTCCAGAAGCTCTAGTGGTCTCTCCAAAATTTGTTGAACAAACTTGTTTTTCTCAAGCAAATAAGGATCCGAATTGGTGCAGTGCAATGACTACATAATTTGATGCACTTCTTTGCAATAGAACATAGAGTCTAGTCTCACGTACTTCCTCGATGTATGTTGTGGGCTGTAAATGGGTATTTCGCCTTAAGCATCGAGCTGATGGTTCTCTTGAACGGTATAAAGCTCAACTTGTAGCCAAAGGATTTAATCAAGAACCAGATATTGACTTCAACGACACCTTTAGCCCAGTCATTAAAATTACATTTGTCTGACTATTGTTATCGGTAGTTGTTAGTTCTAATTGGCCTGTACGACGATTAGACATTTCTAATGCATTCCTTCATGGTAATCTTGAGGAAACAATATTTATGGAGTAACCACTTGGATTTATCCATCCATAATTTTCAACTCATATTTGTCAGCTAAAGAAATCCATTTATGGTCTTCGTCAAGCTCCTCGTGCATGGTTTCATAGATTATCAGAGTGGTTGCAAATTCAAGAATTTTCTAGATCAAAGACTGACTCTTCACTATTCTATCAATATAATGATGGATCTATGATATTTTTTCTCATCTACGTGGATGCTATTTTAATAACCGACAATAATCAAAAAGGCATTACAAACTCTATTAAGTCATCTCAATCAAGAATTTACTATTCGAGATTACGTGGCCCGATTTACCCTGGCGGCCGGTGGGAACTTCCGTGGGGCTGGGTTGGTCGCCCGAGGTTGGAAAAACCTCGTTAATCATTTTTTTTACTATTATATATATAATACTCATTTTTCTCTTGGTATTAAACTTATTCCACATGAAGAAGGTTGTCTCCTCTCTCAAAGTAAATATATTACTAAGCTTCTTCAAAGAGCTAAAATGGATGGAGCACGTCCAGTGTCTACACCAATTGTTATTACTAATTTCTCTGCACCTTTTCCTGCTATGTCTGATCCCCAGATTTATAGAAGCATTGTCGGAGCTTTACAATATGTCACTATCGCACGACCTGTTATTTTCTTTGTAGTAAATCGTGCTTGTTAGTTTATGCATGCTCCTACTGAACAAAATTGAGAAAGTGTGAAAAGAATACTTTGTTATTTCAAAGATAATATTCTACATGATCTTCTTTTATATCGACAATCATCTCGAGATTTATATGCATATAGTAATGCGGATTGGGCAAGCTCTCCTGCAGACAGACGCTCTACTAGTGGATATTCAATATTTCTTGGACGAAATCTTATCACATGGAATTCGAAAAAGTAACTTACAGTATCTCGTTCAAGCACTGAGGCTGAATATAAAGCTATAGCAAATGCAACATCTGAAATTATTTGACTTCAATCACTTTTCTCTAAACTTCATCTTACATCAAATATTGCATCAAAAGTTTGGTGTAATAATATTGGGGCCTCATATCTAACAACAAATTCAGTCTTTCATGTTCGTACAGAACATGTGAAAATTGATTTTCATTAGTTCGAGAGCGTGTGGCGACTCAACAATTATCAGTTTCTTATATTTCTGCAGAGGATCAGATTGCTGATATCTTCACTAAGTCATTATCCAGACCGAGTCAAAATAAATTTTTATATATATTAATTATTCACTAGTAGAATTTTGAAGATAGACTTCGCCAGTTATTACTTCGTCGATTATTAATTACGAAGTAATAAATAGTAATCAACTTCGGTTATAAAAATGATAAAGTAAATATGATTTTAGACTTCATAGGTTGAAAAAAGCGGGCTTCGATTCTAATTTTAAGTGATAATTTACTTCGTAATATTTATTCGATGAAGTAATAAGTCTCAAAATAAAATTTATATTTTTAAGTGATGAAGTAATAAGTTTGAACCGCTAAAATATAAATTGAACCGGTTAATATTTATCCATCTGATCCCTACTTTGCCAAAACCCTAAGGCATGAGACCTCTTTTTCTCCCAGCACACCTACTCTTTTTCTTCTTACGGTGATTTCTTTTTCTCCCATCAGATGCTTTGCAACACCTACCTTCTCGGAAGACGCCAGCAGATGTTGCGTATCGCCATCACCACTTCACGTATTTGTTCATATTCCCACCAGGGAGGTGGGCCAGCGGAGAAACGTGACCCTTTTGAAGACAAAAGGAAGAGTAGGAAAAGGGCGTAGCTTTTTAGGTTTATCTTCATCGTTCAAGGTGGATCATCTATGCCCAGTTTCATTCGACTCAGATCGGTCAATGATTCAATTTCTATCGTGTCTGCAAATGACCTTGCAGATCAAATGACATTGATGCCCAGGTAAGATTGATTCAAAGAGGCCACTAGGTATGATTGATTCAACTTCTTTTATGGAATAGCATTGTTTCACTTTAAATAAACCAGCTTTTGTTTAGAAGGTGACTAATA
Source organism: Boesenbergia rotunda (assembly GCA_024364735.1). Lineage (NCBI taxonomy): Eukaryota > Viridiplantae > Streptophyta > Magnoliopsida > Zingiberales > Zingiberaceae > Boesenbergia > Boesenbergia rotunda. The sequence continues at coordinate 316,211 of JAGFNQ010001100.1, forward strand.
GAATACTCTTAATTTTAAGTAATCTGCGTTAATACTTTTCTCTTCAGCTAGTGAAACTACCTGATTTGATTCCTCAAACATCTAATAGAATCATCAAGTTTCTAAACTTGAACATGATAGGAGTGGCTTGAAATTACACATGTTTTTATCCCACTACAAAAGAGTAAGCTATATATAATTGACCTTGTCTGTTTTGAGTATCTTGGTACTGTTTTTTTTTCTTGAAAAGCTCAAGAGAAAAATGAGTCACTCTTATTTATTTTTTGTCACTCTCCAAATTTTAGCTTGCGTATAATGCTGAAGCAATCTTATTGAGGCATACTAGAAGAATGTCAGGCGATGAAGAGGTCTTTGCAGGCCTATATCTTTCAAAGGCAAGTGTTCACTAATCTAGATTTCAGCATATGAGCTTTCAATTCCTACATTGATATGAATGCATTTGGAGTACTATTGCAACTGAGTATGCTTGTCATTTCAGGGAAGAAATAGTAGTGCATGGACACTTGAATCTGAATCTGATGTTGATGATCATGCTTCTAGATCTGTTGAGTATAGTCGTTTAGCCCCAGTTCGTGAAGAAGTGATTTCTCTTTGCTATCCTGTTTGGAACTTAATGATATTCCACTGATTATCATCTCCAAAATGGATTGAATTGAACTCTTGAACATGACAATGTTATAAAGGAAACCTTTTCAGAAGATACTTAATTCTCGAACTATGTTTTGAACAAATTTAGTATTTTTTTCTATATTGCCACAAGTATATGATATAACAGTTGATATCCCCCATAATAATAGAGTTTTACATGGTTCTATTGAAAGATTTTTTTATAAGTCTTCCATTTCATAAAGGCCTTGTTTCATTGCAAAGAAACATGATCACACTTTTTGTTGTTTATTTCCTAATTATTTTCTGCAATGGCGGAATGGCCGTTCAAAAAACTCAAGTTTGGAATAGTTAGATCAGTATTCTTACATTTTATCACTGCAGTAGATGCAAATTTTAATCTAAACAGGCGAATTAACAATCTCATATAGGTAGGAAATAAAAACTTGTTTTAGATTGTGTTGTGCCAAATGAATTTCAGTGCAATTGCATCCATGATTGCAGATCAAAGGAAGAGATTCAGCAGCATACTATAGTTGTGATGATCATTTTGTTGTGGTCGACAAAGCTATAGATTGCGGTGGAAGAGGAGCAACTTCTTACAATAGATTATCTAATTTTGGAGATCAAGGAAGGACTTCATATAGTATTGCAACATCAAATCCACAAGGCACGCAATCTGTGTTCCTCTAGGAACAGTTCTCTGTTGGTTATAGAAATGTCCTCATCCTTGTTTGTCGATGGTCCTCAAAATTCTTAGTTGTTTTTTTTTCTGTTACCAGATAATTTAAGCATTGGAAATCATATTTTCCTCGAGAGAGATTCAGGAGAAACTAAGTTTCAGTTTCTTGGAAAATTGATAATAGCTTTTCTTGTTAAAGTTCTATCATTTATCCATGTGATTGGCTTAAAAGAAGGGAGATTGAACAACAGTCGTCCTTAAGATGTTCAACTTAGATCAACCGAGAAAATCGTTGAAGATCAATTGACTCCTGTTTTAGAGTGACTGCAGAGGCTAGAAAGTATGTTAGATGAGCTCACCAATAAACCAACTCAAATCCCTTTTGAGAAAGATCATTCCCTACTTGAATCTTGGGATCGGATAAAACATGTCGAGTTTGACCTCGAAAAGACCAAAAGGGTAAATTTCTGACCATCCTAATATTTTTTGTCTGGTGACACAATTACTTCATGAGCATCCATGCCAGTGCTCTCTGTTTAGTGTGTTAATGGCCCATAAGCCTATGGTCCATAATCTTTTTTGAATGTCAAATGATAGTATTGAATGTGAATATTGTGTAATACGCTACATGAATGAAATAGTCTTAGATGAAGTTCCACAGTTGGAGACAAAGGTGAATTTCATCTTCATGAACTTGATAGTATTTTTTTCCTTATATGTCTATTACTATGCTATTATTCATCAAATTTTTACCCTTGATGTCCTTGATGAGGCAATTATCTCTATTATTTGCTTCCATATGTATTAGTGTTTTATCTCAGAATGTAAGCATCCCTTGATGTCTTTACCTTTGCACAAAATTCTTTTTTTACTTATATTAGTTTTACGTTCACGGTCAATATATAAGCATCCATTGATATCTTTTTACACAAAAATTTTTATTTCCTTATATTAGTTTCTTGTTCCGTGAATTTGCATAATTATCTCTATGATTTGCTTTCATGTAGTTGCATGAGTTTGATTTCTGCTTCATTTTGTATGATACTCAATCCATATGTTATCTTAATATTACACTACTGTTATATGGGCACATATTTTCATATATTTTATTTTATTTATAATCTTACTTTCATGATGCTCTTAAATATTAATCATAAATTAGGTATGTTATGTCTTACATATAATTTTTTTTCACATGCTTTAGCTTGGTTATGCTAAAACATTTAATATATGTTGTGTGAATACAGTTACCTTTATAAATATTTGAAAAAAGAAAATAGGGCTGTATATCTCATTTGTAGATCCTGGCGACATACCTACATGCGGTGTGCCTGAAGATGATAGTAAATTGTCACAACATATTGCTGCTCAATTGAAACCATCAAATAGAGATAGCATCTGCTTTATCCCATACAACGTTGGGTAAGGTTTTAATTATTTATCGATTCCTACTACATATCAGTCAAGGTGCTTTAAGTTTTCACTTGATTTTGTGTTTGCAAATATTATATATGTTGCTTGGGCAATGGTTTAATTTAGAATACTTATATGAATATTTTAAATTGTAGAAGAAGGGGAAACCTCAACCATTTGCTCTGTCGGATGTTCTTGGTCACCGTGACAAGTTTAAGGATATTGAAAAAACATTACCTATGACATGCAAGTATATTTATTGATATTTGACACTGGGTAATATTTTAGCTATTTATTGATTTTTACTATATACTAGTCAATACTATATTTTAATTTTTCCAAGTACCATTGGATTTTTACTATCGTCAACGAAGATAAAAATATGATATATTTATTGGACTCTATGTCAACCAGAAATCGCGACGATGCATGGAAAACTATAGTGACCAAGTAGGTAGTAGATTATGTTGATTTCGAATGCATTCACTTATAAATATGGAAAAAATAACTTTTTACTTTTTAAAATGTAGTGGGCTCAAGATGTATAATGCCTCAAAGGGTATCTTTAAAGGACCAGGTTTTAAACAATTAGCAGTATGTATTGTGCTTATGTATGAAGATATGAATGGATGGTTCTTATAATTTGGATTGTGACCATTACATTACATTTTCTATTTCATTGTAGGGTAATCTAAAACAAAGTGGTTCTATTGAATGTGAGTATTGTGTGATAAGGTACATGAAAGAGATAGTTGAATGTGAAAATCTACAGTTGGAAAAGATGCTGATATTTTTTTATTATTATATGCTTTGGTTTATGATTGAGATAAACTATTACAGTTAGATGAATCTAATGCATTTTGTATTTTTGCATAAAAGTTTGCAGGAACAATCAAGAATCAATATTACCAACAATCCGAATATGATGATGTCAGAAGTGAATGGAGTGAATTCATCTACTCATATGTAGGTGTCTAAATTGGTGGTGTACTTAGGATACATATTTTGTTCTTTCATTATGGATTTTGGATATACTTGTGGATATATTTTTTGGTTATATATACTTGTGGATTTGTGGATATATACTTGTGCATTGATTGATTTGTTGATATATTTATCATTTTGAATAAATAATTGTTTAATCTAATTAATGCATTTAAGTTGATATAATTGTTCGATAAATATAAATACGGGTGAAGTTATAAAATATCTTTGCTTCGGCAATTAATGTAAATAGTGAAGTTACATATCATCTATTACTTCGTCGCATTACAAAACTACAAAAGCAACATATATTTATTTACTTCAACAATCAATTTAAACTGTAAAGTTATATATCATCGATTACTTTAGTACTTTACAAAACCAACGAAGTAAAAGATAAGTTTTTACTTCGGAATCGGTCCAAATCTGAACCGGTTTGCCTCTTTGAACCGGTAAAAGACTTCTCTATTTTCATGGATATGACTTCGGTGATATGACGAAGTAAAATAATCCCTTTTTACTTCACGTGCATCTACTTCGGTGATTATCTATCTATGACTTCGGTGAATATACGAAGTAAATTAAGAAAATTCTACTAGTGTATCCTTCTAACATAACATTTTCGGATCCATTTTGTCTAATTAAACACTTTCTAGCATGAAACTTGATAGATACCATTTTAGTGATTATTTGAGTTGCTAAAATCCATGTTTGACCTATGTTTTTTATTGCTTATATGTGAAATTGCCCTAGGTTTTAGAATTTCCTCTTATTTTGGACTTAATTGCGAATTTACACATATTTGGATTATTTGGCCACTAAATTCTTGATCTATTTTTGTAGGCATGAAGGGTTCATGGACTTAGGGCATATTGGGTCAAACTTGAGTCGGAAGTGACCCGGATCGAGTTATCAAGATTAGGATTAAATCTGGGCCGTCCGATTCAAAAGCGGCGAGATCTGAGCCATCTGGGACCATCTGAAGCAATCCGAGATAGGGTTAGAGTTGATCAAGCATTCTGATCATGATCTGAAAGTTTCATCCCAATCAGAGCTAAATCAACCGTTGGATCAAGCTCGGAGGGCTCTAGATCGCCCATTCAAAGACTAAGTTGATCTGGACCATCCGTTGCACATCTAGAGGATCTGAGCTACCACGAGGCAAATCCTGACCCCTGATCAACATCCTCAAAGTTTGGCTCAAATCAGAGCAAGATCAGCCGTTGGATTTCCTCAAATCAATCTGAGCAGTTCAATGTTAATTACTTAAGGAAAAACCTGCGCAGCTCCTTCCTTCATCGCGTCTTCGCCGCAACAGTAGCTTCCTTCGGTTTTTCTTCGTGTTCTTCAAGTTTTCATCCAATCGAAGGCGTGATCACTCAATCCTTCACTAGAACAAGAGCTAGGTCGGTGGAGAGAGTTCTCTGTGAGGTTTTCAGATTGGATTTTGCTCAATAGCAGGGCTGCGTGAGGTTTCAGCAGCTCTGTTGTCTGATTTCAGCAAACTCAGCTGTACACCATCGCCATTGCATCCGAGCTATTCAGAGGGGTTCCTTGGAAGGTTCGGATCATTCCCTAATCCCAATCGCAAGCCACCACAGCGAGTTTGAAGAAGTTGGAAGCAGTTTTCGGCTTGAGCAGGATTTGATTTGATTCGGTAGCAGAGACAATTCTTCTACTGATTTGTTGAGCTTGCGGGTCTGAGGTTCTCCCTTGATTGACGACCAAGGAGCTTTTGAGCTGGGGAAGGGTTGAGGAGTAGTTTTCCTAGAGAATTTTCATGTTTCGTAGTTGTAATCTTGATTTCTGCAAATGTTTATTTCTGATTTCGTATCAGATGCTGTAACTTTCCTTTTCACTTCGATTTTGCCCTTAATTAGGTTTTAATCTTCAAGTTAAGTAACTTAGGAACTTGTTTAGTGATCAATTGAGTTAAATTTCAGTTTGCTTTTGTCTACATTGCTGCGTGCCATTTTGTTAAGCTTGCGTAACAGTCCATTCCTGCAATTGCATTTCAGTTTCAGGTTTTTTCAGTTTGTTTCACATTTAGTGAGCTGATTTAGTTGGTCCAAGTTTGTCTAGACTTTAGTTTCATTTCCGAATCCTGTTTAGCTTTGGTAACTCGAAATTTCAGATTGCTCCCCACTTAAATCATTGCGTATCAAATTCTGCCCTGTTTTTCTTCTGCAATTTGTGTTTGAAATTGCCATTTCTGCTCATCCGTTTAGGGAATCTGAGTTATTGTTTTCCAGTCAATTGTTTCTGAGTCTAAGTTTGATTTGTTTGCTTCAGTCGTAATTGCTTTATATCAGTTCATAGAGTTGCAATCAGTATCATTTTTAGCATCTTTTCCAATCCATTAGCTTACCTTGTTGCGTGCCAAATTCTGATGAAGCCTTGCACTTGGTATCAACAGAAACTTAGGTTTTGATTGGTACCAAGTTAATTACAATTTGTAGTGTGTTTTGTATCTTGAAATCATCTAGCATTGCATTTGGCCATTTCTGAACAGTCCCTTGCATTTGTTTGTTTCATTCAAAATTGCATTTAGTTTGTGTTTGAGTTGTTTGTAGATAATCTTTGAACTTCACAGTAGCAATTGTATTAAATTGTTTGTTTCAGAAAATTTCCATCACTGCCTTTATTTCTCAGCTTAGTGTTTGTTTGCATTTGAATTTAGATGTGTTTTCCAAATTGGTTAAGTACCTTGTTTGATTTGGTTTACCATTAGTTAAGTTCTTTAATGCCAACTTCTTGTTTAGTTCATTAGTTCAAGGTTCTTTACTTTTTCATTGCGATTTTATTTCTGAATAGCAAATCAAACCCCAAGTTTTATTCGAAACCCCCAAAAACACAAACGACACATAAACCAAGTTAGGATCAAACTAGCTCAACTAGTCTCGAACAAAAATACGACCTGTGGCCCCTTTACTACATTTTCATATTTTGATTGCAAAAAAGGTTTCCAGCATTATTCATATTTAAATTTGAGACCCACATTCGTGACAGTCTATATTGGGTCCGTCAAAACTCAACCCTATATCCCGCATCACAAAGTTGACTTACACTAAGTAAATTAATCTCCATATCCTTAATCAAAAGAACTTTATGAATTGTGATTGTAGGAGATAGCTCAATGGTGTCCCTACCAATTATTTTGAGTTTCCCACTATTTCCGAATAACACGGTTCCTTCCCTTATATAGCTAATGGCGGAGAATTTTGTTCATATCTCCGGTCATATATCTTGAACACCCACTATCTACAATCCACATTTTTGAGACTTCCTTCACCTTTACCTATACAACACGGAAAACACAAGATTTTGGTACCCAAATGTTAGTTCCACAAGAATCATTTAAATACTTCTTTGGTACCCAAGCCTTCTTTGCATTTCCCTTAACACCTTGTCTCCTAGAGGCACCCTTTCTACCTATAAGTGAAACAAATGCTACCTCCTTGGTTTTTGGCCTATAACCTATCCCAGCTTTGTTATACATGGCTCTTTGGCTATTTAATTATGATCATATCAAGGTTGCTAGCTAGAGCCAACTTGAAATTTCCTAAGTGCATTGGTTAGGTCTTCTACCTTTTCCCTTAGCTCCCTATTTTCTTTTTCCAAACATGAATCATTTGATATGGTAGAGAAAACATGCAAATTGTCCTTAAGTTTCATGGATTCTAATTTTAGCATGCAAACTTCATTTTTCAATTCTTTAACTTTTCTTCTAGCCTTAGCCAAATCATCATTTGTACTAGTAATAATTTTGACAAGAGTAGAGGAGGGTAAGCTATATACCTTACTTACCGATACATCGGATTCGAATGATGAGCCTTCACTTTCATCTTCACTACTTGAACACCTCTCATCCTCAGATGACTCTAAGTTGTCCACTCCCATTAGTGCGAAGTGTGACACATGATCTTTTTCTTTCTCCGAAGATGATGGATCATCCCAAGTAGCTTTTAGGTTTGTGACACTCTTTCCTTTTTCTTTTGACTTCCTCTTCTCACTCTTCTTTTTCTCCTCCTTCTTTTCTTCTCTTTTCTTTAGTTGTGGGCACTTATTCTTCATGTGGCCCTCTTGATGGCAATTGTAGCAAATAATGTCCTTCCCTTTGCTCTTGCTTCTTGACCGTTTCCTACCATAAGGCTTGTTAGAAAAACTTTTAAAAGCTCTTCTCATTTTCCTTGTCATGTAGGCTTCTTGGTCACTATCCATGGAAGTACTAGACTCCTCCGACTCGGATGATGAGGAGTAGATGATCTTCTTCTTCTCCTTCTTCTTCTTCTTTTCCTTGTCTACAATAAACGCTACACCTTTTTCTTTAGAAGAAATGTTAGCTTGCTCATGTAACTCAAATTCACAAAATAGATCATCTAATTTTACCGTAGAGAGATCCCTTGATACTTTGTAGGCATCAACCATTGATGCCCACAATGTAGTCCTAAGGAATGATTGTAGAACATACCTCACGAGATCTCTGTTCTCAACCTTTTCACCAATTACATGGAGCTCGTTGATTATTTATTTGACCCTTCCATGTAGTTGGCTTACCGTCTCATTGGCCTTCATTGAGAGCGGTTGTAGTTGGGCAACCAAGAGATCTTTCTTGCTGGCAGTCGACTACCTTTTTCCCAGTCGACTGCCCAACTTATACAAACACTCTTCCTCACTCCGAAAACCCTCCTTCACGTGTGCCTTCAAGTACACTCCCTTGGCTTGCCCCTTGAAATTTTCTTCCACTGGCTATCGTTCCTCGGATGCGCACACAAGCCTTCCCTTGGCTTGCCTCCATGCCACCCTTCACGTGTGCCCTTTGAAGTCCACTTCCTGGCTTGCCCTTGGAGTCCTCTTCCCTCAGCTCTCGTCCCTCGAATAAGTCCTCCATGTGTGATTCTCCAAGTCCTGCAAACTTAATCACACATATCAAATAACAACACAACACCCTAACCTTAACCATGTTGACACACACATCAAAACCATGATCTTCCCGATCATCCTTGGGTCGATTGCCCCAACAACAACTTGTAGAATTATATAAATGATTACCCTATAAATAATTAATTTAATTTATTAAATATTATAAAAAATATTTTTAAAATGAAAAATATTTTGAGCGCACATTGGGCCTGAAGTCATGTGACTTCAGGCACTGCGTGAGTTTGAATATGAAATCACGTGTTTTGATAGGTTTTTTATATATTAATATATTTATTAATATATTATTGAATATGTTAATTTATATTAATCAAATATAAAAATATCTCTTTATATTTTTGAAATCATATTGGAAGATATATTTTTTTAACTGATTTTTTTTTACCTTACGTTTTTAGCCGATTCCCATAATATATTATTTTAATTTGAAAAGTCTGAAAAAGTAGGTTCAGATGTCTCGAAATTCTAACTGAGAAAGAGAAAGAGAAAAATAATTCTTGGCGGGAAGGGTATAAGAGAAAGATCACTTAAATAGCTGCGCCCTTTGGTAAAAATGAAACCTTAGTACGCCTTTTGGTAATTCCTAATTCTCACGTGCAGCCTTTGGTAAAAAGCCAAAAAATTTACATAGAACTTTGGAATTAGACTTGGAATTACATCGTTGTTGTTCTGGGAAAATGTGGGAGACTCCTCAGAAAAAAAGGTCAGCGGTAGGATGAGCGGGGGTCAATGATGTTTCCTCTTTGACAATCGACCAACCACTCTTCCCAGCGGATAACCGACTCGCGACTTATTCCGACGGACGCCCGACCCATCACTCTCCATGACCGACCAACCACTCTTCCCAGCGAACGATCGAACCGCGACTCATTCCGATGGACGGCCGACCCGCCACTTTTCGTAGCCGACCAACCACTCTTCCCAACGGACAGCCGACCCGCCACTCTTTTCAACGGACGATCGACCTGCCACTCTTCATGGCCGACCAACCACTCTTCTCACCGGACGATCGACCTGCCACTCTTCGTGATCGACCCGTCACTTTTTATGGCCGACTAGCCACTCTTCCTATCGGATGACCGACCCACCACTCATTCCAATAGACGACCGACTAGCCACTCTTCCCAGCGGACGATTGACCCGCCACTCATTTCGATGGATGGTCAACCCGCCAAGTCTTCGTGGTCGACCAGCCACACTTCCCAGCGGACGACCAACCCGCCACTCTTCGTAGTCGACCAACCACTCTTCCTAACAGACGGTCGACCCACCACTCATTCCAATGGACGACCGACCTGTCACTCTTCATGGCCGACCAGCCACTCTTCTCAGCTGGCGGTCGACCTGCCACTTTTCGTGGTCGACCCGTCACTCTTCGTGGCCGACTAGTCACTCTTCCCAGCGGATGGTCGACCAACCACTCTTCGTGGTGGACCCACCACTCATTTGGAAGATACAGTTTAAAGCAGCAGGAATACGAATAGATTCTTTTGATTCGCTAAATCTAACGAGAGGAAAGTAAACTGGCACATGCCAACCGACGTGTCAGACAATTAAGTAATGTGGGCGGTCGTACCCCTAGGCCTGACAACCAGTCACTAGGGTGATAGATTCATCCCCTTTTGATCGATAAAAACTGCTCTTGGATCCGCGTGTTTAAAGCTGACAAGATATTTTGTCAGGTTTCGGTCTACTACCCTCGTATATATAAGAGCCCTCACTTCTTTGCAAGGGGGGACTCCACGGTTATTTTACAGTTTTTCGCTACCATTTTCCTTCATCGGAGCCCTGACTTGATCATCGGAGTGACTGCGCGGGAGACCCCCTGGCAACCTCTAACGGTTATTTTTCTCGCAGATCGTCGACGTGCGCTCCTTCCCAAGTATCTGGCCAGCCTTCCCGAGCGTCCGACCAGGCACCCCGAGCATCCGACCGATGAGTTAGCAGTCAATCTTTGATCTTGGTCCATCTCTCGGCAGCGTCATCAACCTGAAAAAGTGTGCTCTCATGGAAAGAGACTGAGAAACTCACTTCTAGTTGTTTTCTCATTAATCTCTTGTATTGATTATCTTCTTCATTCTCTCATACTGTTTATCTTTTTCATTTGCTGAAAGTCTAACTTGAGTGTCAGAGTGCAAGATTGGGACACCCCCGATCTCTTTGCAAGTACTTCCGGTGATAGGGCAGCTCCGACAGTGCTATATGTTTTCCTCTGGGTCATGATGATCTGGTCAATATTTAAAATCCTCAAAAAAAAAAAAAAAAAAAAAAAAAAAAAAAAAAGGGATCAAGATACAAACTTATTCAAATATAATTATCAAAAGCCACCTCACCAGCGCTTCGCTCACCATCGTTTCTCGACAGGATCAATTGTTATTTTGTGATTGAACACAATTAAATAGGTACACTAAACAGGGAACTAACCAAATACCCAAGGCAACATGTCTCTACTTTTATGAAAGAAACTTAAGTTATTAGCAAAGCCAATTCGCACAAATGATTCCACCGAAAGCTAGCCTATGCAACATCTGAAGAGTAATCAAATTTGTTGACTCTATACAGACCTCCTAAAACAAATAAGGCTATGTCTCTACTAGTGAGACTGTTTTCAAATCTTCCTCACCGAGAACAGGAGGGACGACTATTACCTTTTCGATTGTAAAACCTGCTTTGTTGCAGGCCGCCTCGAGAATTTGAGCTTGAGCAGGTCCTTCGGGACAGAAAGCAACAACAGCTCCTCCACTGCCTATAAACTTACAAGCTGCCCCAACGCTCCTAGCCACCTCGATCATCTTAATGTTGAGAGAAGCGAGTGCATCGTCTCCGAACATTTGCCTGTTACAAAGAACAATAAAAAATGGAGAGGCAAGACATGGTCAAATGCAATATTCATTATTATTACTTTTAATTGCAGTAGTGCATCGGATTTAAATAGGCTTTTGCAGGTTTTCGCCCTTCACTTTTGAGTACATAATTCTGTGTACATAATTTACAAATCCAAACAAACTGCAGAGCAAGAATTGATCAAATGTTCTTAAAACATTGCATACCTTCGAAGATCAAAGTTGCGGTTTATCAAGGACACAAGCTCAGTGTTATTCTTTTCAAGTAGAACTCTGTGACCCTCTAAGGCGAGGTTCGCTACTTCTTCCATTGAGGATCTTATGTATGGATCACCATTTAGCCACCTTTGCCGAACAGAATTGTGCACCTATGTTGTTAAAGGATAATCACTTTTATTTACTGTAACATTTTAACAATCTAACTGAGTATTATGGCATTATTTCTTCGACAAATGGCAACTTCAGTTTGAGTGACGCTAAATTGGCTTTCACAACGTTAATAAAACCTTGAAAAATTAAACTGTTTGTTGATAAGCTTATGAGTGACGCCGGAAGAGAAATGAATGCATAACATCCATAGTAAAAGAGAAACTATATATAACATGGTAAAGAAACTTAACTGTTAAATTCATTTTTTTTAAAAATAAAAGGAGTGTAAAAATCAGTTAGTTCTTGTAGTTATTTATTTTTTGGTGTTTACCTTATTATCATTCTTTGCTTGAGTTACTCAATTTTCTGTGTTGACTTTCATCCCTTGTCATTCCAGGACAACCAAACGTTAATTTAAATTTGAGTAGGTTAAGATCTGACAGTGCTTTAAGGACACCTTCGCAGTGTTCGGGCATTTCAAACTTTCTGATTTTCTAATATCTGTAGTAGTAGTTCTTTGTATGTTGTCCATGTCATCTATTACTGGTTGCTAGTAGCATAAGAAACTTTATATATAATTTTTAGCAATGATAGGGAGAGTGAAAATGAGAGAGTGAAAACCATAGTGAATGATGTGGCATGACGTGACACTTTACATGCACACGTCCGATTATCGCTGGACACACGGCGGCTTTCGGCCGCCGTCCCGAATCAAACTATACCCTAGGGGGCACGGTGAACCTGTTGAAGATCGTGCATGTAAGGTGCCACATTACTATGATTTTCACTCTCCCAATCATTATTCATAATTTTTATGCTCTGATCGACGACTACTCTCTAGCGAACACATCACAATGTCAGCCTTTGGTTCCTCCTCTAAGTCTTCTTGTCGTCTTATTCATCATGTCTTCGTTTGAATGAAATTGCGAAAGTTCAACTATATGCACTAGCTTAATTGGAGCAAAAGGGCCCCCGGACCAAGTTATCACTCAGATATCGCGGTTCAATCCCTAATTATGACGTATTTTGTAAGAGTTTTTCCTCCAAATGAGACGCATCACCACAAAATGTTAAGCTTCTGGACCACCCACCGTAAGTACTTTCCGATTTATCCTAGTGACCGATGGAAAACTTCCGTGGGACTAGAGCCGGTCGTCCCAGGTTCGACTATCACCTAATTCATTATTTTTTTTAATCTGAGCAAAAGGTAATAACACTCACTCCAAATGGCTTAGTATCGCCAACCCATGGTTAGATACATGGTCGATAAATCACAGGGGCATTTTTTCCTAGTACAACGATTATTTGTATGGGGAGGTCAAACACCTTACGAGGTATTTTATATTGGGAATTGACTTCAAAATCTATTAGAACAACCACCCATATAATTACCAATCATGTCAATCCAGGAGGGGAGAGAAGAGGGAGGGAGGGAGGACACTAGCTTTATCGAACAGGTTGCAAATTGCACTTGCATAGAAATGAGTAATAATAAATTTCCAATTGGATTTATGGGACAAATTGTTGGAGCAATCGGCCCTAAGATGGTCCGGTGTGACCATGAGTTTTGATGTTTGTGCAAAGAGTTTAAGTTAGGTTTACCTTTGTATTTGATATGCGTATGTTGAGTGTGCAGGTTGTACAGGATACGCATATGGACTTGACTGGACGGCCTCAGTACGGTGAGGATGGCATGGAGGTCAGCTGGAGGCTGGCTGTGCATCCGAGGGACCATGGAGTGAGAGCGATGAGCTGATGGGCGGGACTCGAGGCGTACGTGAGGGTAGCATGGAGGCAGCTGGAGGCTTGCGTGCGCATCCGAGGGACGAGGGCGAAGATGAAGAGGGCGCGAGGCAATAGTCGAGACTGCGAAGGAGGAGTCAGTCGAGTTGTGAGGGTACGAGTGCTGTGTGATGTACTCGGGAAGTCTAGGGGTCGAGCGCTGAGTGGAATGTACTCAGGGAGGCAAACCCTAGGCTGGGAAGCAGGGCAGTCGACTGCCAGGTGGGCAGTCGACTGCGAGGACTCACAGAAGGTTTTTTCAGACCAGTCGACTGCACTGGGGCAGTCGCTGGTGAAGTCTGGAACAGTAGATTCGAACGTGGGGTGTAACGGTCGGATTTAGTGGTACCAGTCGACTGCCCTGAGCAGTCGACTGGTGGCGTGATTTCCAGCCCGAGTCTATTTAAGGGGGACGATCGGGCTGAGGTGACTTGACGAATCTTGCTTGGCTAAGGCAAGATAGTAGTTTACCTTGTTCTCTAAGTGTCCTTGGTGCTGTGGCGAGGTTCTCCATCCACAAGGAGCGACGAGTTCTAGCCGGAGGTTATCCGGGTTGATGCCGAAGGATGTGGATTAGTCACCGCCGGGTGGATACCAACTAAATCGTTTTTAGCGTTTGTTCTTTGTTGTTAGTTTTATTATCTTGTATTTCCGCTGTGCTTATGGGACAAATCAGATGTGAACCTTAGTAATTTTTCCCTTTTCTTTGCAGCCAACTTTTCTTTGCATAAATAAAGATAAAAGACCAGCTTATAGCAATGTATGGAGCATGTTTAATTAGAAAGACCAACCTTCCCCGAGTCACTTGGATTCTCAGCATATATAAGATAAAGGGGAGGAAGAAGACCGATATCCATGGGGTAGTATAGACCGTGCCCAAGTTTGTCCATATGTTCCTTGTCGAAGTTCTGCCGATTAGCCAATTAAGTTCGACGATTAAAGATATGCAAAGAAAAGCAGAGGCGTCCAAAAACATGCTCATGTGGCATCCAAACGCCAAAAAATGTAGAGAAAAAACATGCGTGAATATTATTAATAAATAATATGCACTTTTATTAACGATGATTACACAAAAAAGCTCCTATATATGTAGTAAGTACCATATAGACAAGACCTCCATAGACCTGTGCAACCCGATCTTGAAGACCAGCAACTATGCCAAGTTCCTTCTCAGCATTGAGAATTAACTCAGGCCGGATTTCTACTTTAACAAGATGTCTAACTTTGTAGAAGTCTAGGAGACAATTGAAGGCAGCACAAACAATTGCACTTGAACCCGAAAGCCCAGTCTGAAAAGACAACAAAGCATGAGACTTCCTTTAATTTAACAATACACTACTGGCAGTATTTGTTAGTTTCAAATTAGAAAACCACATTAATTTCAGATTTCATAGGTTTAAACTAATACAAAGATCATGGACACACTTTCTGCTAAGGGAGCCAACAAGTATGTTACCATGTCACCTAGAAGATAGGAAGAGAAAAAGGCATGCTTAGGTGACTATATCCTGGTTTATCAAAATGGAAGAATAAAGCAAGAAAATACCCAAACATAATCGTGTTTGGAACCAAGTTCTGTTGGAAAATAATTTAAACTTCATATTGAATTCATTTGGATGAAAACAAACAAGTGAGAATTTGAATTTCAGTTCTTATGTCTGGAAGAGTTTGATATTGGTTAACACAGGGAGCCAACAAGTAAGTTACCATGTCACCTAGAAAATAGGAAGAGAAAAAGGCATGCTTAGGTGACTATATCCTGGTTTGTCTCAAAATTGGAAGAATAAAGCAAGAAAATACCTAAACAGAATCGTGTTTGGAACCAAATCCTGTTGGAAAATAATTTAAAATTCATATTGAATTCATTTGGATGAAAGCAAACAAGTGAGAATTTGAATTTCAGTTCATATGTTTGGAAGAGTTTGTCATTGGTATAATATTATGGAGTTCACTAATCCTAAGAATTCAAAAAAAAATTTTAAACAAACCCAAACAAATTTTGATCGAGATACTAAATGTATAACTTCCCCTTTTGTTCAAAACAAGATAAAAGGACAAGAGTAGTGTATTCATATATAAACTGCAAGAAGAGGAATACTAGGAATACAAATATTCTGAAAGATTTAGAATTCAGTTATGCATAACTGACAAAAAAACACAGATATAAAACACCTAAATTCTACCTGACGGGGGATATTGGTATCATAAGATAGAGTGAAATTTCCTTCTTTTAGATTAATATTTTGGTCAGAGCAGTAGTTGTAGAAAATTTTGCAAGTAGCCATGAGCAATCTCACCCCACCGTAGTAGCCTTCACTTTGCAAACGATTCACCTATAAGGGGGTTTAACCGCTATTCATGATAATCATAATTTTAGATGCATTAATAAACAAGGTTCTGGTTGAAGAAACCCAAAATTACTCAATCTCATGATGTATATTTCTTATATTGAAGACAACATAGAAAATCCTCTCACTTACAAAGTGCGTTAAGATCAATATGTATAAAAAGAAATTTCTTTTTTTTCTAGAAGAATAAAAAAATTAAATGCACTCAGTAGGAAAAGGCATCCTAAAAACTGAAGAATTCCAGCAACAATATCACAAAAGAGCGCCATCGTTCTAAAAGCTGAGGACCGTACGGTTTACAATAAGGTAGGGTTTTTTTTTAAAAAAAGAATTTACGAAAAGATAGGTGTAGAATATTCAAGAAAGCGATTAATCGAGAAATCAATTCTGCACTTTTGCTCGTCTGACATAGCCTTAAAGTCCGTAGATTATTTGGGCAGAATAAGAGAGGGATTCCCAGAACAGTCAGCATTCTTTCTCAAACCATGAAATTGATTAAGAGATAAAGGAGGGAGGAAGGATGGTACCAGATGTTGAATGGAGGAGAACGATACAAGATCATGGAAAGGATGAGGGCGTATAACGAGATCTTGGGAGGGTTCGAGGCGAACGGTGGCGGCGAAGTTGGCAATGGATAAGGAAATGGTGCGGCCGAAGTAGACGTCGCTGGGGTTCCCCAGGAGGCCAATACGTGCGTACGCCCGGCGCTCTAAGACATCCTCCGCCATCGCGTCGCCTTTCGAGTTCGATCGCTGCCACCGATCGACGCCGCAGTCGCCGGCCCTGGTGCAGCTGATACCATGCGCTAAGCACTATATAACTCTGTCGATCTATCGCCATCACATGCCGTTTTTAGGGCTGACAACGGATTCGACTTCTTTTACAAGTCACGTTAATCCAATCCACTCGAGGAATATTTAGCAAAACTAACAAATTACAAGTATTTAGTAGGCGAAGCGTGCTGGCAAGGGCAGTTTTCACATGCGAAGAACACTTGGGTCAATCGGATTTTAAATGCGATCCGGCTGTACTGGATTAATCGAGTTATAAGATCATATAAAATAAAATTATCTATCATATCGAAAAGTGATAGATTCAAAACTATTTTTCATTGTAAAATATTTGTTATATCTAGTCGAAGACCACAATGGGATCTATTTTTTCAAAATTAGAAACATGTTTGCTCATTAATCGAGTTTATTCACCTTTTAAATTTAGAATTTTGCACCCATTTTGACTGTTTGCTCTTCAGTTATAAACTATTAAATTTTCGACGAGTATTATTGTTTTTTCCCTTTGTGGATGCACAGTAATAATGCGACGATTCACTTTTTGTTAAATTAAAATATAAAATATGTTTTTCATGATGGATGATTAATTTAAAAATATTGGATTGACGAACAATTTATTATTAGTGTTTTTTGCTTTATTCTGATAGTTAATAAATTTTTTATGAGATAGTTAGTAATTTCTAAAATTGACCAGTGAAAATTAGATATAAAATGTAAACTAAAAATAAAAAAAAAGTAAAGCGTTCAAACCTTAACGATAGTTCAGACCCTATTAATGATATCTTTTAAGCTTATTTGGATCTACAAAATATTTTATTTCTCACACTCAAAAATATCAAAGTTGTGAGTAATCCAGTAAAATTCTAACTATATTATAAAATAAAATTAATCATAAGGTTTTTTGTCTTATTTTATAAACTATGTGAGTAAAATGTAGTATTCTAAATTACCATCGCAAAAAATAGACAAAATTCAAGGGTTTAAAAAAAATAGTCAAGGCATCTTTGTATTATTATTAGTATTCTTTATTAAAAAGAATCGGTGAATCATTTTGCGACTCCCATGTTGCATTTCTTCCGCTCCATTTCTCTCCTCGTCTCTCTCTCTCTGGCTTATAGGTTTCCGCTCGGTCAGATCTAAGCACGCTCCTTCAGATCCTTTCTCTGTCTCCACCGGCCGCCCGACCTAACCAAGCTCAAATCCAGCCTCCATGGCTGCGGCCAACGCGCCAATCGTGATGCAGGAGGTCTTGACGGTGAGTCTTCTCTTATTCTCCATGTGGCGCCGATCTGAGAAGTTAGGTTAATGATTCTGGCGAATTCGTGGAGGATAACTTAGACACTTCCGGATCCAATAGGACTAGATATTGATCTGTTGGAATTTCTATGCATTTTGTAATTCATATATTTCGAGTTCTTAAGTTTTTGGTGTTCTTCAGCTTCCGAGCATCGGGATCAATTCTCAGTTCATCACGTTCACTCATGTTACAATGGAATCGGACAAGTACATATGCGTCAGGGAAACGTCACCGCAGAATAGCGTTGTTATTGTTGACATGAGCATGCCTATGCAACCTTTGAGGAGACCGATCACTGCAGACAGTGCTTTGATGAATCCCAACAGCAGAATTCTTGCTCTTAAAGGTATTTATGTTGACAAATTGTTTATGACTGATTTCTTCTTATGTGCCTTTACGTCTATCAATTTCATCACTTGAGTAGAGAATCTGTAAACTAGTTTAGTATTGACTTACTCATTGGATCTGTTTTCTATACTCCAAGCCATTTTAATTACTTCCTTAAGTTACAATTGAATAACAAGCAAAATTTTAGACTCTGCACTAAGCTGTCGGAAATGATCTACTTTTTCATTTGGTTCTCTCTAGATGAGAGTTTCAGCGTTTCGTTCCTAATTTCCCTTGATCTAGTTGAAGTTTCAGATAATTTGATTTAACTATAATGCTATTTTCTCATGTACAATCTGAACAGGTTGTCCAAATAAGACATTTAAATCTTCTCGATTACAAGTCAAAATATGGCAACTTCTGACAGGAAAATCTGCTATCACTCAACCCTTGTTATTTTTTCGACCAGCTAATTTTCATACCTTTTTGATTGGGCCTTGATTGAATACCTCAGTTAACTCCCCAAGGTTGAAATTAAAAACTAACAGTTGGCTGTTTGAACCTCAACTTATGAATAAGCTTTCTATTTCTTTCTAAACTTTTTCAATGGATTTGTGGCATTTTTTTCCTTTAAAGAATGCCTCTATATCATATCTCATATCTTGTAGAAGTAAAATGACCCTAGTGATTTATATATGGCAGTAAGAAATTAGCATTTCAGCATAAAAGAAATAATTTTATCCTGACGGTGCTCAGTAACAGTTTTCAATCTATGTAACCTTCATAAAATGCTTTGAATGTGGTGTTTAATAATTAAAGAATGTATTTCTATTTCCAATGAGTTTGCTATTCTCATATACTGACGCTGGATGTGTTAAGTATTAACTATATATTCCTTAACTAGCTATATATCTTGTGAAAGTTTCAAGTTTCTTTTCAATTTTCCTTGTTTAATTTGTAATATGAACATTTTTAAGTTAGCAACAATACTTTAGATCTTTGTAAAGCCAACTTTCTAATGTTTTAATTTGTTCAAACAAGGTCACATGGTTCTTCTCCTAAGTTTGTCAAACATTCATTAGACTGCTCCCGCAAGTGTTTTTTCTGGCTGTGGCTGATAACATGTAATCTGTTTAACTTGCAGCTCAAATTCCTGGAACCACTCAAGATCACTTGCAGGTGTTCAATATTGAGGCAAAGACTAAGATCAAATCTCATCAGATGCCTGAACAGGTAAACATTTAATGAATTTGAAGTTTTTTTATCTGGCTTTTGATTCTTCTGTTTCTGGTGTTCAATGCTAATACTTTACTATTTTGAAAAACTTTTTAGGTTGCTTTTTGGAAGTGGATCACCCCAAAGATGTTGGGTCTCATCACACAAACTTCTGTGTATCATTGGTCAATAGAAGGTTATCTGTTGATTACTTAATTTGTTTCTTATGTTAACCAAAGGGTTGCATTGTAGTTCCTGAAGGTGATTTTTGAGCTATCATCATGAGTGCATTGCAGGTGAATCAGATCCTGTTAAGATGTTTGATCGGGCAGCTAATTTGACCAACAATCAGATAATTAACTATAAATGTGATCCCTCAGAGAAATGGCTAGTTCTTATTGGAATTGCTCCTGGTGCTCCAGAGGTATTTTTCCTTTTGACTGTTCTGATGCTTATGTGGTTTGTGAAACTTCATAATTTGTAAGCTTGTTGGAAGTTTTTTTGGTGATTCTTATAGTGCTCGTATGAGTGTGTAAGCACCTACATGTGTGTGTGAATTTTCTTGGTTAATTTTGAAGGATTATAAGCCGGGATAGCATGTTGACCTATATAAGTATTATCATTATTATTTTAAAAGCATGGTATTTGCAATTAGAGAAAATTTCATTTTAAAAGCATGGTATTTAAATGCACACTATAATTTATTTTCCTATTGGTTTACTCCCACACTTTCATATGCGTTGCAGAAATATCTCTATAATTCACTAATGTCATTTTATCTCTACATAGACACTCATCGACCCTCTTTGTTGCATGAAGAAATGTCATGGTCTAAAATCTCGAATCGTGGACCAGCACCTACACAGGCACGACGTGCTCTGAGGCCCCATGGACACGTTGTACGAGGCTGGCAATGCGTTTGGAATCGTGCTCTAGCCTAGCGACACATCTGGAATCATGAATCATCGCGAGAGCCCGGCGATGTCTGGAATCGTCATGCGAGCCCGGTGATGCGTCTGGATGCGTCACACGAGCCCAGCTACGCGCCCGGATGCATCACGCGAGCCCAAACACTTCGCGCAAGCCCGACGACGCATTTAGACATGTCGCGCGAGCCTGGCGACACCTCCGGATGTGTTGCGCAAGCCCGGGAGCTTCGGAATACATGATGAAACATGAGGGGGTCAATGTTTAGTTAGGTTTAATTAAATAACTTAGGTTAATAACTTTAATCAACTCCTAGTTATGATTGGGATAATTTATGTAAAAAAAATGATTAACGAGGTTTTTCCAACCTCGGGAAAAAATCATCCTATTAATTTAATATATATTATAAAAATTACTTTATTTTTTATTTTTAAATATATAGATTAATTTTTTTATTTTTAATTAATATATTTTATATTTAAAAAAATACCAAAACCATATTAGCACGATAAGATGGAAACCTAGGCACGGGTCATGATTTTAAACCATGGAAATGACCATATGTATAGGGGGTGAATCAACCGAACCTATGAAAGTGTGGAAGGTAAAACAGTATAATGAATTTATAGAGGGCATTTTGACAACAAATAGAAGTGTGTAGTTGGGGGGGGGTGTAAAAATGACAATAGTAGAACTATAGGGGCATTTTGAAAAAAGAATTTAAAATGGCAATAGTAGAACTTTTTTTTTTTTACAATTATAAGGTGGGAGTGCACTGGTAATTACTAAAATTTCAATTGATTACTTGATCTTCACAGAAACCGGATGGTACTTTTAACTTAAAAGGAAAAATATGATATTACATATCGTGCAGTTATGATAGGATTCTCCTTCTTCATGGGGTTCCGTTCAAGAAAGTGGTATATAACATAGACAGGAGAGAATAGATGATAAAAAAATAATGACTGGAGAAAATGGAGAGAAGGAAAATAAGAAAGAGTTATATAATTGATAACTTCATGGTCCACTCTATGATGGGTAAGATCTTTAATTTGCTTCCTACAATTTAGTAGAAAAATATAATGATCTCATATCTGTACAACATCCACCTATTGCAGAACATTTAACTCTAAAAATAGGGTTCAAAAGGAAAACCTAGTAAAGATGGGGTAGGATATAATAAAAAAGAATACAAGTTGCTCTTATGTAATTCAACCTTTTCTTTTTGAATAGAAACAAGTAGCCTGATATTACCTCTGTTTTTATGCTCTATTCATTAAATTTTGGAAACGCTTGATTTCTTCAAGGATGATGAAATGTAATCAATCAGAGAGCATTGCCACTGTTCTTTGTTTTATTCTGAAATCTTGTATATTTACTCTTTCTTTGTCCTTTTCGACTTTTTTGTTGTTCTTCATTAATGTGCAGTAAATTAATGCTTTCACTCTTTGAAAAAATAATTTGGATTCAGTAATGCACTTTCTTTATGTAATGAATTAATGTTGGTTGCAGAAACCACAGCTGGTGAAAGGAAATATGCAGCTATATTCTGTAGATCAGCAGCGTAGTCAAGCACTTGAAGCACATGCTGCATCATTTACCACATTTAAGGTATTTTTCTACTTTTCAGTTGCTCCGTGATCTTCTCACTGGTCTTTGATAATATTCATTGATTTCATTTTTTTTAATCTGTTCTTGACTTCATGATTTTTTTTTCTAAAGGTGGTTGGGAATGAGAATCCCTCCATTCTTATTTCATTTGCTTCAAAGTCTAGTAATGCTGGACAAATTACTTCAAAGTTACACGTCATAGAACTTGGAGCCCAACCAGGTACGTTGATTATTTATAATCATTGAGATTAGTTTCTATAGTTTGAGATTTTGGCAAGAGTGTTACATACTGAAGAGGACAATCTTTCTAAATATTTTCCCCGAGCAATTGGATTGATAATCATTTTCATTAAAAACATTGTTAAATATTAATATATCATTTGCATGAAGAGCTTATTGCACACAGTACAAGTAGAAACAAATCTCTATTTTGGTTTTTTTAATTTGGAATTCAGAGATCATTATTTTGAGATATTGCTTTTTTTTTGTTATGCTTATGTGGTTAAAAATCATCTAATTGTTTTGTTTTGAAGCTTAATATTTAAGAAATCTCTATGAATACGATGATGAATGATTTTTGCTATGGGAAACCGTTAAGAGAAACAGAAACAGTAGAATAGTTATTGATCAAACTTTGTCTTTAGAAATCCAAGAAACTAACTAAAATATCATATCTGAATGATGACACATTTTCATTTGGCGGTTTTACCAGCTTTTGTTTTGATTCTTCTTCCTTGTGAAATATAATCTCTATCAGGAAAGCCAGGATTTACCAAGAAACAAGCAGATCTGTTCTTTCCACCAGATTTTGCAGATGATTTTCCAGTAGCAATGCAGGTGCTGATGAAGCAATTTCCAATATCTTTCAACTCTAATTAAGTTTTTTTTTTCTGTTTTGTTATTGCTTCTTTTTGATTTTTTTTGTATCTCAGTGTTTCAAATTGTTGTTCATTTTTGGCAGATATCTCAAAAATACAGCTTGATATATGTTATTACAAAGCTTGGTTTGTTGTTTGTTTATGATCTTGAAACTGCATCGGCAGTTTACAGAAATCGAATCAGCCCAGATCCTATATTTCTCACCTCAGAGGCTGCAAGTATTGGTGGTTTTTATGCAATAAATAGGAAGGGTCAGGTTCTCCGGGCGACTGTAAATGAAGCAACTATTATTCCATTTATAAGTGGTCAAGTATGTCAACCTGTCTGCATTTCTTTGATTTTTTTTCAATTTTTTTGATATATTATTATTAACATTATGTGCCTTTACTTATTAGTTAAACAATCTGGAGCTTGCTGTTAACCTTGCAAAACGAGGAAACCTTCCTGGGGCAGAGAATTTGGTAATCGCAAATTTTAGTTCTGTACTTGTATATTTGCAATTACTGCAAACACGCCAATATATATTCCTTGCCCATTTCACTTTTATGAATTTTGCCTAATCCTGATTAGACTGTTAAATTTATATCAATACTGAACCTCCTTTGTATAAATACTGGACATCCTTTTTGTCTTACTTTATCTTAGTTGTCTTGTGGCATCCATGAATTACCATACTCCCCCGACTCGAACATAGTCGGGGTTGAGATCCCTTGACTGCGATATCAACCTCTCCTTTTCACACAAAGGGTCGAGCATATACCATATTGTCCACTTCCTTTTAAAGGCCCAAACTTCCCTAATCGGACATAGTTGGGGTCGAGATCCCTTTGGCTGCGCTATCAGCCTCACCCTTTCAAACAAAGGATCGAGCAGATACCGTATCGCTCGTGTCCTTTACAGAGCCCAAACTCCCCCGACTCGGACATAGTCGGGGTCGAGATCCCTCCAGCTGCGGCATCAACCTCTCCCTTTCACACAAAGGGTTGAGCATATACCATATCGCCTGTGTACTTTTTAGGGTCCAAACTCCCCCGACTCAGACATAGTTGGGGTCGAGATCCCTTCGGCTGCGTATCAACCTCTCCCTTTTAAACAAAAGGTCGAGCATTTACCATATTGCCCGTGTCCTTTTTAGGCCCGCGTCCTTTTCAGGACCCAAACTTTCACGACTCGGACATAGTCGGGGTCGAGATCCCTCTGATTGCGATATTGACCTCTCCTTTTCACACAAAGGGTTGAGCAGATACTGTATCATACGCATCTTTTTCAGGGCCTAAACTCTCTCAACTCGGACATAGTCAGGGCCAAGATCCCTCCAGTTGCAGTATAAATTTCTCCCTTTCACACAAAAGGTCGAGCATATACCGTAACGCCCGTGTCCTTTTTAGGGCCCAAACTCCCCGGACTTGAACATAGTCGGGGTTAAGATCCCTCCAGCTGCGGTATCAACCTCTTCCTTACACACAAAGGGTCGAGCATATACTGTATCGCCCACGTACTTTTCAGGGCCCAAACTCCCCCGACTCGGACATAGTCGGGGTCTAGATCCCTCCAGCTGCGATATTAACCTCTCTCTTTCGCACAATAGGTCGAGTATATATCGTATCACCCACGCCTTTTTCATGCCCCAAACTTCCTTGACTCAGATATAGTCGGGGTTGAGATCCCTCCGACTGCGGTATCAACATCTCCCTTTCGCACAAAGGGTTGAACATATATTGTATCGTTTGCGTCCTTTTCAGGGCTTAAACTCCTCCGACTCAGATATAGTTAGGGTCGAGATCCATCCGGCTGCTGTATCAACCTCTCTCTTTCACACAAATTAAATAATTAATTTCTTAAATTCATTTGTTATCGTTATTCTTCATGTTTCCTTTAGATATTTTTTAATTGCCTTTGTGCTACTGCAAAAAGTTGAAACACATCCATAGACATAGTGATTGCAGATAAACCAAAGAACTTCCGATGGACTTTGGTTTACTGGTTGCACTGAAATCTTGAAAGCAAAGAATCTTTAACAGTATTTGTGCATTAACAAATAACAGTGTACAGATTACTATTACTATGATTACGTGTGATAGTGGTAATCCTGCATTGCAACTTTTGCACTGTAATAATTTTTTTTCTTCAAAATTTATTAGGAATATTCCATTGATGTCTGTCTGAGCAAAACACTAATTTGATTTCAATAGGTATAAATAATAAATTTTAGAAAAAAAGCGTTGAAACCTGATTCAACCATAAATTCAATCTTCTTTTATCAAGGTTAAATCAGGATTTGGAAATTTTGCTTGGTATTCATGCTTTAGGTCGAGTTTTGGCTTTGTCAGAAAACTTGAAGTACTGACTCCAATCAAGACTCATCATCATCGTCATCCACTGAAGTCTATTAAAATAAAAAAAAAACACATTTGATTGATGGAGTTAAAGTAACTAAAATTATATAAACAAGGAAAACTTAAAAAAAAAACTAAAATGGAGACCAAGAAAGTTATAGGTGCAGTTATAACATTTTGTAAGTTCTATGCTTTAGTATGAGAGATAAGGAGAAAGGTATTTATTGGATTGCTAAAAGCTAGAGGGAAGAAATGTAGGGATTTAGGTAATGTTAGCTATATAAGGATTTTTTTTTTAAATGAGAAAATTAGGATTGTTATGATTCATGTTGACTGAATTTGCTTAATACTTATGCAAAAAATTTATTTCTTTTTTTGTTAAAAAGCGATTTTAACATTCTATTTTTTTCTTTCATTTTATTTCAATATAGACTAGTGAAGCTTATTGTTTTACTTTTTTAAAGCATTTTTGTTCACATTCAAATTGGCTTTTGTCAACTCTATGTCTTCACTTGATAAGGATTCTTCCTTCATGTCATGGTTAACTTCGACATTTTACTCTGATTGGCCATTATAGCTCTATCGTATATTCATTGTTATTTTATAATAAATTTTATTTTTTTCTAGCAAATTGGAGTTTATTTAATTTTTAATGGGTTGGATTTATTTTTAGTTGGTTATAACTAACTTTTAATGATGTTTCATTCTTATTTCTATAATAGTATAAAATAATATTCTAACCGAATCATATTGAATTGAACTGAATCATGATGTTTTTTTTTTTGGACATTTGATTCATACGTGAGAATCGTATAAATTGTATTGTATGATATGACTTGGGAATCACATGATTCTAACTACTGTGCTCAGAATATATATAGGGTTAATGTTTCTTCTATCATTAAGCACGAGGTGAATTTTTTCCTATAAACTGTTCTCACAGGTGTTGCATTTAGAACTTCTGTGGAATGCCAAGATGTTTGGTGTTTTTGTTATTACTTGAATTTATAAAAAGATTTGCCTTTACTTCAATTCTCATGTGTTGCAGGTATATGATTATTAGGAATATTTTCTCCTCGTCTACAATTGGTGATAACTGTAATGATGATCGATGACTGCCTTCTGTTTTTATCACCAGTGTTTTCTTTTAGCATGCATTCACTCCAAGTACTGTGATAAGTTTCTATAATTTTATACCGTTGTGTTTCCAGGTTGTACAGAGGTTTCAAGAACTTTTTTCTCAGACAAAATATAAAGAAGCTGCTGAACTTGCTGCAGAATCTCCACAAGGAATTCTTCGAACTCCTGAGACCGTTGCGAAGTTTCAGGTCACACTTTTTATTGGCTTCTGTTATTGGATTTTTTTAAGCAATCAATGCATGTTTTATAATTGAAGAATGCTCTTGAATTCTTGTGTTAGTTAATGTTTGGGTACTTTTCTTTGCAACAAAAATATTTTCCTCTTGTCAATATATTTGTCACGTGCCTTTTAGTTTGGGAGTCAGCAATAATACTGGTGTTTCTATATGCTTAGCAGAGTGTTCCAGTCCAACCTGGGCAGACACCACCATTGTTGCAGTATTTTGGGACATTGTTAACGAGAGGAAAGCTTAATGCCTTTGAATCTTTGGAGTTATCTCGTCTTGTTGTTAACCAGAACAAAAAGAACCTATTGGAGAATTGGTTGGCTGAAGACAAGCTTGAGTGTAGTGAAGAACTTGGGGATCTTGTCAAGGTAATTGTTATTACTTATTGATGCATTACAAGGAGTGGCAATTAAATCTTCTCCAGTAGCATAAACAATGTGATGCAATTTTGTAGCTATATACAGAGATGTATTCATGTAGTTTGAATAGTATCAATGGTTTGCTGTAGACTGTGGATAACGATCTGGCATTGAAAATTTATATCAAAGCAAGGGTCACACCAAAAGTTGTTGCTGCTTTTGCTGAACGACGGGAATTTGATAAGATTCTTATTTACTCGAAGCAGGTAAAACTTTTCTCTTGCATATTATCCTAAAAGATATCTGTTAGACTCTGAGGATTATTTTCTTTGGTTCATGTTAATTAGGAATTGATTTTGCTATTGCACTCCTTGCTTTATATAAACAAAACCCTTGTTTGACTTAATTAATCTTGTTACCAATTCCAGGTTGGTTACACACCAGATTATCTTTTCCTCCTCCAGACAATTCTCAGGACAGATCCTCAGGTAAGAGTTTGTTCAGATGCGACTTTGTAAATAAATTGTATAGATGGCTCTATTGTGTCATAATAATTCAGAATATTGATGTAGTATTTTGTATAATATTTTCTTGATGTGGAAAACTCAGCCATCAATCCTAGAGGTTTGGATGGGTGATATATGTACATGAAGATGGTCAACAGTGAGAATAAGGTGTAATCTGCATGCATCCACTGAACCTATCCAATGAGAAAATGGCATGTGTCCTGTCATGACCTGTTATAGTGCTCAACAAAGCTGTAGGCGGATGACTTCCCATGACTTTGGACATGCAATCTCCATTTCAGTCTAACCCACTTACAACCTTCTCCACCTCAACCCACGTAACATCAAAAGCCATTTGGCTTGCTCTATAGCCCAACTTTATCTCAACCCTTATATATAAGACCAATTCGACACCTGTTCACCTCCAACACACTCTCTCCTTACTAAAACTCATATTGATCAAACTCCAAGCAGTTTGACCAATCCTAACCTAATCTCCACTCATTTCAAGCGAGCTCCAAGTTGTTTTGGCTGAATTGCACCTCCCTCCACTGCTTTTGGCTGTATTCCTCCCATCCTATCTCCTATAGTGAACTCTTCCCAACTGGGGTCTGAGCTACTAGTAGACTTCTATGTTTGTTATAGTTTGACCATAACATTTCTATTTGTCTATTATCGCCTGTCACCATATTTAATTATTCAACCCAATTTTTTTTTTCAGGGAGCAGTCAATTTTGCCCTTATGATGTCTCAAATGGAGGGAGGCTGTCCAGTTGATTACAACACAATCACAGATCTTTTTCTTCAGGTTCATATGCTTCTCTTCTAATTATGGTTTTCTGCAAAAAAAATTATAAGTTATTTATTAAGATATCAGAGATCTTGCAGGATAATAATAGTCAAACTTTGTTGCCTAATCTTCCCTTTTAGAATTCATTAATTTCCTCAGATGGTTGTTTTGCATCTGTTAGAGAAATCTGATCCGTGAGGCAACAGCGTTCCTTTTAGATGTCTTGAAGCCAAATTTACCTGAGCATGCTTTTCTTCAAACCAAGGTAATACTTAAGTTCAAAACTGTGTAGTATTATTTTAAAATCATTTTTACTGATGTCTAGACTATTGCAGGTTTTAGAGATTAATTTGGTGACATATCCAAATGTTGCGGATGCTATATTGGCCAATGGAATGTTTAGTCATTATGATCGCCCTCGAATTGCTCAACTTTGTGAAAAAGCTGGCTTGTATATCCGAGCCCTTCAGGTGGAATTAATTACAGAGATTATATTTGCTGGCTAATTTTATGAGTTATAAATTAGTAATCAAATGTATTTTTGGCTGCAGCACTACTCGGAGTTACCTGACATAAAACGTGTCATTGTTAATACTCATGCCATTGAGCCACAGGTTCTTTTGCTTACACATAATTTTATTTGGTAGCTGACATATATGTTTGAAATATTGAGTCAATAATTATCTCACTACAGGCACTTGTTGAGTTCTTTGGAACACTGTCAAAGGAGTGGGCTCTAGAGTGCATGAAAGACCTTTTACTTGTTAATTTGAGAGGGAACCTTCAGATTATTGTGCAGGTGCCCTTTTGTATTCAGTAGATGTTTGGGTGGTTGTTTTTCTAGTTTCATAACATCTTTCCCTTTTGCAGGCTGCTAAGGAATATTCAGAGCAGTTAGGTGTTGATGCCTGCATAAAACTATTTGAGCAATTTAAGTCATATGAAGGCCTTTACTTTTTCTTGGGATCTTATTTGAGCTCCAGGTACTTCTTGTGATGAGAAGTGTTAAGGGATTGTGTTTTGTGAACATGAAAGGAAAAACTGATATTTTAAATTATTTTTATTTGAATAGTGAAGATCCAGATATACACTTCAAATATATTGAGGCAGCGGCAAAAACTGGACAGTTAAAAGAGGTCGAACGTGTGACGAGAGAATCCAACTTCTATGACCCTGAGAAAACAAAGAATTTTCTGATGGAAGCCAAACTTCCTGATGCAAGGCCTTTGATCAATGTCTGCGATCGTTTTGGTTTTGTGCCTGGATTTGACTCATTATTTATACACAAACAACATGCTTCGTTATATTGAAGGTTATGTTCAGAAAGTAAGATATTCCTTAAAGCTGCATTCTTGTGTTATAACTTGCATTGATCAGCTAGCTGCAGTTATTACAGGTCTAGGCATCTATCAATAAGGTCATTTATCATTTTTTTCTTTTGTTATATTCATAGGTAAACCCAGGTAATGCCCCCTTGGTCGTGGGGCAGCTGCTGGATGATGAATGTCCTGAAGATTTCATCAAAGGTTTGATTCTTTCTGTCCGGTCTCTCCTTCCAGTTGAGCCTCTTGTGGCCGAGTGTGAGAAGAGGTATGTGGTTTATACATTATATGCCCTGAGAGACACTGTTTTTGCAAATTGAATTCTACTTATCATCAAATGGAAAGCAGGAATCGTCTGCGTTTGCTCACACAATTTCTGGAACATCTTGTAAGTGAGGGAAGCCAAGACGTGCACGTGCATAATGCTCTGGGAAAAATTATTATAGACAGCAACAACAACCCAGAGCATTTTCTTACCACTAACCCCTACTATGATTCACGTGTTGTTGGCAAATATTGTGAGAAACGGGATCCTACTCTTGCTGTTGTTGCATACAGACGAGGTCAATGTGATGATGAACTAATAAATGTCACTAACAAAAATTCATTGTTCAAACTTCAAGCCAGGTAGGATTTGGTGTTTGTTTAAAAATTACCTTGTTAGCTCTCTTTATGGTTATGATTCGCTATATTCTTTGGTGACAGATATGTAGTTGAAAGGATGGATGCTGACATGTGGGAGAAAGTTCTTCAGCCTGAAAATGAATATAGAAGACAGCTTATTGATCAAGTTGTTTCTACTGCATTGCCTGAGAGCAAGAGCCCAGAGCAAGTCTCTGCAGCTGTTAAAGCTTTCATGACTGCTGATCTTCCACATGAACTTATTGAACTACTTGAGAAAATTGTGCTACAGAATTCTGCCTTTAGTGGAAACTTCAATTTGCAGAACCTGCTGATTTTAACAGCTATCAAAGCAGATCCACCAAGGGTCATGGATTACATTAACAGATTAGATAATTTTGATGGCCCTGCAGTTGGTGAGGTAGCTGTTGAAGCACAACTATATGAGGAAGCCTTTGCCATCTTCAAGAAATTCAATTTAAATGTTCAGGCTGTCAATGTCCTTTTGGACAACATCCAAAGCATAGAGAGAGCTGTAGAGTTTGCTTTCCGTGTTGAGGAAGATGCTGTATGGAGCCAGGTTGCCAAAGCTCAATTACGGGAAGGCTTAGTCAGTGATGCTATTGAGTCTTTCATTCGTGCTGATGATGAAACTCAATTCCATGATGTTATTCGGGCTGCTGAAGATGCCAATGTTTATCATGATCTTGTGAAGTACTTGCTGATGGTTAGGCAGAAACTTAGAGAACCAAAAGTGGATGGTGAACTTATATTTGCTTATGCCAAGATTGATAGGCTAGGTGACATCGAGGAGTTCATTCTAATGCCAAATGTTGCTAACCTTCAAACCGTCGGAGACAGATTGTTCGATGATGCTCTTTATGAAGCTGCTAAGATAATTTTTGCTTTTATTTCCAACTGGGCCAAATTGGCTTGCACACTTGTTAAGCTGAAACAGTTCCAGGGTGCTGTTGATGCTGCTCGCAAAGCGAATAGCTCAAAGACATGGAAGGAAGTTTGTTTTGCTTGTGTTGATGCTGAAGAGTTCCGCTTGGCGCAAATATGCGGTCTAAATATAATTATCCAGGTAGTCTTTCCTCATATCAACACTCCCCTCTACTACATTTCCTAGGCTATTAAGATGTTACTGTATTTTAAGTGGTAGCTCATTTTATTTGCTGATGTACTTTTTAGGTGGATGATCTGGAAGAGGTCAGTGAATATTATCAGAACAGAGGCTGCTTCAACGAATTAATTTCCCTCATGGAGAGTGGACTTGGTCTGGAACGTGCACACATGGGCATATTTACAGAATTGGGAGTCTTATACGCTAGATATAGACCAGAGAAACTTATGGAGCACATTAAACTTTTCTCAACCCGTCTGAATATCCCCAAGCTTATTCGTGCTTGTGATGAGCAACAGCACTGGAAAGAGCTAACCTATTTGTATATTCAATATGATGAATTTGACAATGCTGCCACAACTATTATGAATCATTCTCCAGATGCGTGGGATCATATGCAGTTCAAAGATGTTATTGTTAAAGTTGCAAATGTTGAGCTCTATTACAAGGCTGTACATTTCTACTTGCAAGAACATCCTGACCTTATTAATGATGTTTTGCATGTGCTGGCACTCCGTGTGGACCACACTCGGGTTGTAGATATCATGCGAAAGGTGCTAATTTTTCCTAATTTTTTGTGGGAGCACTTTTCTTTTAAATCAGGCTGTTTTTTTAGAATTTTTTTTAGTTTAAATAAGGTTAGACAGGAGTTATTTCTCTAATACTTTATTACTTCAGGCTGGCCACTTGCATCTTGTCAAGCCATATATGATAGCTGTTCAAAGTAACAATGTGTCTGCTGTTAATGAGGCCTTAAATGAAATTTATGTTGAGGAGGAAGACTATGACAGATTACGCGAATCAGTGGACTTGCATGACAATTTTGATCAGATTGGCCTTGCACAAAGGGTAAATTGTCGTTGTCAACGTTCTATAACCATGGATGTTCTCCTTAAAATTGTCTTTTCCAAATCTAGATTGAAAAACATGAGCTTCTTGAGATGCGAAGAATTGCTGCTTATATCTATAAGAAAGCTGGAAGGTGGAAGCAATCCATTGCGCTGTCCAAGAAAGACAAACTTTACAAAGATGCAATGGAGACTTGTTCACAGTCTGGTGATCATGAAGTTTCAGAAGAATTGCTTGTTTATTTCATTGATCAGGTAAAACAGTTCATTTCAATCAAAAAGGCTCTGAAAGAATGCTTCATTTCTAAAATAATTTTTATTAGTATATCAAAAACTAGTCATGATTATTTGATCCATGAAGTTACCATTTAAAAGATGGATTTTCTTTTGAAGTTTTTCTATATTCTATTTCTTCATTAGTGAGATTGGTTTCATAACACTTGATTTAACAGTTTGAATTAACTATTTCCACATCTTGAGTAGCTAATATATTGTCCAATGTTGGTGATATGTGCACATCTTGGTTATTGGAAGTGTCATACCCAACTTTGTGATGCTAGTTTTTTACTTTATAGGAAAAAAACAATTTCAACTTAACAAATTGTGGCTCCTCGTACTAAGAATGAGTGTCACAAGGTGGTCAAAATTACTAAATACAGTTTTACTTGAACAAAATTTCATAAATGTCTTTTTTTTTTCTCATTGTTCTATGTCGCAAGTATGACGAGTGACCACAAAAGCTGCTTTAGTGGAGTATTTTTATAGCAAAATTTGGTTTATGGTTTCATCTGGGTATATTAAGTCTAGGTGGCTAGTGATTTTACTTGTGCAGCTACTGAATAGTCTGTATCTTCATATCTTGTAGGGAATAAAACATATGAGATCATTTGCATTTATTCTTCAGAAGTTGTTGCTTATGCATTGCTTGGTTTTGTATTACAGGGAAAGAAAGAATGCTTTGCTGCTTGTCTCTTCATCTGTTATGATTTGATCCGTCCGGATGTTGCCCTTGAACTTGCCTGGATCAACAATATGATTGATTTTGCTTTCCCATACTTACTACAGGTGATCTGTTTTGACCTTCCAAGTTGTTTTAATATATTAGCGTCACTATGTTTTGGAAAATATCCCTTCAGATAAGTGTAAACATGTCATGGGTTCTATTCACAGTTTATACGTGAGTACGCTAGTAAAGTTGATGAGCTTGTAAAGTATAAAATTGAATCGCAACTTGAGGAGAAAACGAAAGAAAAGGAAGAAAAAGATTTGGTTGCACAACAGGTACCCAATGTTTTCCTAATTTTTCCTGGTTTATGTCTTGCAGGTCTTGATTTTAACTAGGTTTGATTCTCTGCAGAATATGTACGCCCAGTTGCTGCCCCTTGCATTACCAGCTCCGCCTGGCATGGGACCTATGGGAGGCGGTTATGGACCGCCACCAGTACCATCAATGGGTGGCATGGGAATGCCACCCATGCCACCTTTTGGCATGCCTCCTATGGGGAGTTACTGAGATTCACACTTGATGTAAACTCAATTTAGAAGAATGTATCTCCTGATGCCCCGAGTGTTGTAATGGATCAACACTACAGACTGTCTTGCTGCTGATGTTGGTGTTTTCAAGCATGTCTTATTCTTTATGTTACAGTTATCGACTGCCATAGGCTAAACTGCAGGTTTTATATGTTCATTATTCAGGACTTTGTATAGGACCGCTTGAAGCAGAGTAAACAGTTATTCTTATTTCCATTTAGTCATTATTCTGGTATTTGCACTTCTAATTAGTATTTTGTAATGATTACTAGCCTATGAAAGGTGATCAATAGTCTGAGGACTCTTTGTGTAATGCGTCGGCGAACATATTGGAATTTCTTTGGATTAAGAGTTTCGAACCACTTTCCACTTTGAGGTGAGTGTACTGCTTGCAAGCTTACCTTTTTTTTCTTCGTTTTTCTTAAAAGATGAAAGTCATACAAAAATTCTAGTTACCATTAATTTCTAAGGCAACTTGTCTTAACTGAATAGTGGATTATGATTTTTTGTTTGTCATCCGCAAATCAATGATATGATGAACCTATTTGGTATTAAGATAAATATATCGCGTCTTTTCCTGCACATGTTTTACCAATAAATCTAACTCTACCCTGACTGATATAAAATAACTGCTAATCCATATCATTTCTATTTGGGCAATTAATATCAATTTTTGTACAAATCAGTTTGTTATAATAAATATGCCAAGTTGACTTTATTGCAAAATCGATATTATTTTTTTTTTTAATTTTGAAAAGGTGTAGATGACAAAGGGCCTCACCTTGGTGCCTGGAGATTTGCTTGCAAAACAAGATTGATACGAAGGACCATTCAATTTATTTACTGAAATGCAATTCGTATTATAATTCAACTATAGCACGTAGTTGCTCAAAGAAAATATTACCATATATATTTGAGCCAACATCAAATATATATGGTAATATTTTAATTTGCCAATCAAATTGTAACACAACGATTGAATGTTGCACCCAATGCGATGCTACAATCAAATTGTGACATGCCCTTTAACTGATAATCGAATTGAACATTCATTTAAACTCAACTTTGACACGTACCATAACTCAAGTGATGTATATTTACCGTGCAATATATGACCAAATTAAAATTGTTGTACTACAATTAAATCATCATATCTACTTATAAGATTATGGCACTTCAATCAAATAATGACAGATTATAATTTAACTATAGCTACTATTAGCGCTACTAAAATCGAACTAGAACAACCATTATAAATAAATTATATCATCTACTATAATAAAATTGTAACACTCAAGTGTTAGTATACAACAAAATCAGTCTCCACGGGATAGATTGATGGTTAATATGTGGGTATTACCATCAAGTATATAACAAAATCAAACTATAACAATTAAGTTATAACATATATAATCTACTATAAATAAATTATATCATGTATTACAATTAAACTGTTAACCTATCTACTATTCTTATATAATAATAAATGTAAATATAACACCTCAACCGAGTTGCTTGGACAAAATGTGACACTATATCCATGCTTCGATGAGATGAGCCATGATGACTAGTTGACACCATTGATTGAAAGATATTATTGCGGTGTTTCAATTGAGATCGCTTGGTGCATAGTGGAGCAATTGTTGCAGGCAACGGTGCCCTGAGTATGAGACATTAATACAATTGGTTGATCCACATATATCATACATATTTATTGTTGAGGTTATCTGGTCCATATCACTCGACACTATGTGAAGGCATGGACCATTTAAACAATTTGAGAATCACTGTCACAATCACCGACTATCGTCGTTACTGGTTAATTAATGGCCAATGAGATGAACCATCTCGATAAGGCAAGAGTACGATTAATCATTAATGAGACGAACCGACTTTAATCACCTTCCAGTCTCTCCTCAGTTATTCCACTCCCATCTTTCTTCCAGTTTTATTATTATTATTATTATTATTATTATTATTATTATTATTATTTTGTCAGATTAGCCACTCGAAAATGCTACTGTGTGAGATTGTAGGTCGAATTAGCACATGCCTGGAAACAGGAACAGATGCGGCTTTAAAATAATGGGCGAACGAAGGGATTCGCTAATATCTCTAAATTAATCTTCTTTATCATTTTTTTTGGAATAAACTGATGATTTATATGATGAATATATTCATCTTAAAATTTAAGATTAAAACCTAGTAAAATAATATGTTCGTTCTCTCCATGCGTTAGTTGCACCATTTAAATTAATAATTCCGTAATTTATCTTCTCCATATTGATTTTGGATGGATTGACTAGATGTTGGGCGCTGATGACCGTTGAAAAATTTCGTAGGATTGAACCAATTTCTAAAATTCGACGTTACCTAATTTCATTAATTTTTTTTTTTCAATTATTCCACTCCCATCTTTCTTCCAATATTATTATTATTATTATTATTATTATTATTATTATTATTTTATTAGACTAGCCACTCGAAAATGCTATTTTGTAGAAGAGATTGCAGGTCGAATTAGCACATGCCTAGAAACACGAATATCACATGGGTGGAAACCAGATGCGCGCGGCGTTAAAATAATGGGCGAACGAAGGGATTCACTAATATCTCTAAATTAATCTTCTTCATCGTCTTCCCTCCCGACAAACCACATGGCGGCGCCCACAAGGCGGCTGCGAGCTCGCACAGAGATTAATGCGACCTCGCGCAGCGGTTGCAACCTTGATCCAGTTGCTCCGTGCTCAATGTCTGCTCCGTGCTCAATGCTGACGGATAAAAGATAATTAACAAGATTTTTTAATATCGGACGATTAATTCGATTTATCAAAATTTTTCATCGGCGTCAAAATAAATCGAGAAGCACATATGACCGATCTAGAAGTTCAACGTTACAGAGTTCATATCCTATTTGAAAGAAGCTGACGGATAGAGAGAGACTATTAGTGGAAGTAAAGATAATCTCTCGATAAAAAAGAAATTGAAAAATGATTCAAATGAAAAGTGGCATTTGCTGCTGACTTGAGAAAGTCGAATCGAAGTCAATAGTCGGTATCGAAGGGATTTGATGCAAAGATGGTGATACTAATCTTACAACGGCAAATGATGCAGATCCAAAGACTGGTGTAATATTTAGCTGAATTAGCATTACCACTTTATTGATTTAATGATGCCCGAGTGTAAAGGCGAGCAATCGGTTAATAATTAAGTTGATCAAATTGTTTAAATCGAAATCAAATATTAATCAAATTTTTCAATAAAAATAAAATAAATTGAACTAATAAAATATTAATAAATTCGATGATATATCAAAATAATTAATTTTTTATCAGGTGATGTACAATCGGGTGTAACAATTGATTATTAAATATTTATATTTGGTTTTTACGAAGGCTAATAACATAGCAGTCACTGCTATTTTTGATTTCATCGAATTTAACTGAATTTAGATTTTTAAAATTGAAACCGAATTGAATTAATTAATATTTTTAAAAGTAAAATTGAATTTCTGAATTAACATAATTAAAATTTTAAATTGGATTGATTTAGTCAATTAATTTGATTTAATCAATTTTTTACTCTGTCATTTTTGGAAATGATTGAATCTATACTTTCTAAAGATTTATCAGGTTTGATATCAACCAAACTTCCCATCATAAATCTTCTTCAATCATACTTTCTAAAGATTTATTAGGTTTGATATTAACAAAAACTTCCCATCATAAACCTTCTTGGTTGTGCCCGAATAGGCCGACGTTGATATGTGGTGGTCTGCCACAATTCTAATGTTCAATGCTCACATATTCCATAGTTTCTAATGAAAAATAACATTATTAAGCACTAACAAAATCAAGACTACTTCTTTTGCCCATGGAAGAGTCGAAAGTGTATGATTTACCCCGCCATTCCTGGCATCCGCGGCACGGTCGTTAGATCTTTCCATGGTTGGTTAATAATCATTAGCGAAGTTCATGTTCAACTCATAAATCTTATAATCTGTTCATGTATTGGCATTCCATCGATCCCCACCCTGGACAAATGACGAAAAAAACTTTAAGGGAATGTTGTCCTCAGCTTCCTATACATTGTAACCTTAATGTTCCACAGCCTTAATCCTGATCTAGAAGACTACTTGTTATTTGCTAGTGTAAGAGTTGAAAGGAGGACGAGGATATCTACATGTAACATTTCGATAAGATGGGGACTTACAATCTCATCACCCCACATTTGAGGATATCGATTAATAACCGAATCGACTGTACCATTTAAATTGAAATTGAAATTTTGATTTTTTTTAAAATTTAATCGAATCGATTAAAATTTCGTATAAAAATCCTACAATCGAACTAATAAAAATCGATTAAACTAGTTGAAAATCAAAATAATCTAAATTTTTATTAAATTGGGATTCTGGTAGGGAGGGATGCACAAATTTCGAAATTATAAATTTTAACTATAGATTCCGGTTTGGACATAATTCAGTTCTAATTAACTCAATTCTAATTGATTTAATCAAATTTGGATTTTTAAAATAAGATTGAATCAATTTGATCAAAATATATAACTGATACTTTTTTAAAAAAAATAATTTTTGAATGTACTGAATTTAATTATTTAATTTATTTCGATCGATTTGGAGAGTGAAAAATAAATCGATGGCGAATTTTACAATAAAATACAAAAATAGATTTTAAAAGACATAAATAATACGATGAAAAATTAATATCAAAATTGATAAATTGTTAATATTAAGGTTCCATCATATCAAAAGGCATATTATACTTTAATGCAATGTTTGACTAGATAATAGATGAATCTGAGGTGACCATCTCATTTCTATAGAAAGTTGTCATCTAATATAATATTAATATATTATTTAAATAAAATTTGATAAACCATTCAAATCGGTCTGGACCGAGATCGTAACGAAATCCTCAACCGAACCGACCGTCTTTTCCCTGAATGGGTCGATTCGGTTGGGTCGTCGGTCGTGTTGATTTTGACATAGTTCGCGCTCCATTGGAGAAAAATTTCTGTAAACTATGTCGTAGCAAGGGATCGAACCACGAATACTTGAGATAGTGACTAGTCGTCTGCATCATAACCGAGGCAATATTACACTTAATGCAGCAGAAGTCGTATTTTTTAAGGAGTGTTTGGAGACTTTACTTCTTGAAATAATTTTTGTAGAGATTATTTGAAGTCAATGAGAAGCTAAAGCATGGAGTGTTTGGAATAGAAGCTAAAAGCTGATACAAGATAAAGTTTGAGTGTTTGGTGAATATTGCTTCAAACTTAATTTTTAGTTAAATGACAATAATATCTTTAAACTATATAAATTATTTTTTTAATTATCTAAATAATTTTGATACACCATCAATAATGTTTTACATATTTATTGTTATATTTGAATATTATATCAAAATTAATTTTTAAATAATATATATGTTTAAAATATATAATTAATAAAATATAAATATAAAAATGACAAATTTATATAAATTTATAAAAATTTATAAAAAATTATGAATATATAAATGATATGAAATATAAAATTTTATTTAAAACTATGGTGGCAATTATGTAAAATGATAAATTATAAGGTATAAATGTCTACTTTAATTCTAGACCATAAGCAAAAAAGCAGAAGCAGAAAAAAATATAAATTCTTGCTTCCAGCTTTTGGCTAAAAGTTATAGAAGTTAAAGCAGAATCTGGTATTCACAAACACCCAAAAGTGCTTCTATGTAGCTAGAATCTAAAAAACAGCTAGCAGAAGCTCTCCCAAACACTCCATAAAAAAACTTTCTTTATTTCACTGATACACTATTGAGTATTGTCCACTATGCCACTTTTAGCTACTAACAAAATGTTAGACCAGTTAGCAGATGAATCTCGGATGATCGATCTGACCCTACTAAAATTTTCCACCGATTATCAGGATAAATCGGGAAGCGCTCGCGATGGACGATCTAGAAGCCCACGTCCGAGGGTTCACGTCCCATTTGGAGAAAAAATTTTCTACAAAATATACCGTATATAGGGATCGAACCACGGATGTCTGAGATAGCAACTAGTCGCTCTACCGCTGCACTATAGCTCTGGGGGCTAAAACTGTCCGGGTAAACTTTTTATAGTGACCGATCCCATCGCCGAAACAACCCATATTCCGAAACCCCTAAATAATTTTTGGAGGCACGATTCTACTAAGTTGATAAGAGGTTCCACTGTCAAGATAACACCTCAATCAATAGGCTCCATTTAGAATAACATATGTCTCCATACTTATTATTTGTGATAAGTCACTTTTAGCTACTACTAAAGTTTAATCCAATTAATTAAAATTATATGGAGCATATATCTTTGACAA
Organism: Boesenbergia rotunda; assembly: GCA_024364735.1. Classification (NCBI taxonomy): domain Eukaryota; kingdom Viridiplantae; phylum Streptophyta; class Magnoliopsida; order Zingiberales; family Zingiberaceae; genus Boesenbergia; species Boesenbergia rotunda. Next base: position 356,407 of record JAGFNQ010001100.1, read on the forward strand.
AAAGTATTTGACAATTTTATATGACTTAAAATCAACAAAAGGAGAGGCGGATAGAGTAATATATAGGATCATTAAACATTTTATTCAAACATGTTTAATGACTCTAAAAATACTTGATATTTGAAATCTTTAAAAAAGGACATAGAAAGCCTTAGTAATACTCTAATAGAATTAAAATGTCAATTTGACACGAATCTAAAACATCTATGTTTGTCAAATGTTTTTGACAAAAAAAAATGTTTGAATGATTACTAATTAATTGAAATTACATCCACTCATTGAAATCACTTTCAATTAAAGATCGATCTCAAATGGTAGCGGTTAAGTACGTCTATCAAAAAAGTATTTGATGATTTTATAAATTTCAAAATGAAAATTGAATACATTCTGAATTTGTATGATAATCACTTTCAGTTAGAGTAAAAATATAATAACATTCATCTTAGATAACTACCCTAAATTAGATATAAATAGATAAATCATGAAAAATATTTTATCCTAACATAACTATCCTTTAAGAGGAGAGGTCATTTTTAATAGACTAGTTAGAGATGAATTAAATAATAATAAATTTGTTAATGTAGATTAGGAAAAATATTTTTAAAATAAGTAAATCTTTAAAAAATCTTTAAAAAGTATTATGCACTAATCGTCTCTTTCATCGTCGTCAGAGTGTTTTGGCGTTTTGACGCTTAGCCACAGTTTGTTATTATTATTATTATTTTAAAATGGATTGATAATTAATATTTATTATTTTAAAAATTGAAAATTAAAATCTGATAAAATAAATATGTCCGTCGTTTCACATATTAATTACAGTATGCGAATTAATAGCTCTGACTAATCTCCGTGTTAACTCTGATATTGATGGTAGCGCCGGTCGCACCCTTTGCCACCGAAAACAGACGGAAGCTGACAGCATCAAAAGCTGTGCTTTGCCAACTCCTTTCGCCTGCCTTGCTTGGCTGCTTCCCAGCTGCTTGCTTCGGTCGTCGGAAAGGAAGCCTTCCGCGTCTCTTCCGTATCATCAACTCCCTTCTTCCTGCTCTGTTCTGCCTTGACTTAAGGGAGGATGAAGAGATCCAACCTAAGCGGCAAAGCTATGGCGAGGGAAGACCACGGCGTCGCGTGGGAGCTCCGCCCCGGCGGAATGCTGGTCCAGAAGCGGAGCGACGCGGCCGGCGGACCCTCCGGGCCCTTCATCAAGATCAAGGTCACTCATGGCTCCTACCAGCACGACCTCTCCATCCTCGCCCAGTCTACCTTCGGTAAGTAAAAAAAACAAAAAAACTCATAAAGTTGCGATTTTTATGTCAATAAATGTGTGGTTGCTGCTGCTGATGGTGGTCGATTTGAAGGGGAATTGAAGAGGGTTCTCGCACAAGAGACCGGGCTCGCGCCTTCTGAGCAGAGGCTTCTCTTCCGGGGGAAGGAGAAGGACGATGGCGAGTGCTTGCACATGGCGGGGATCAAAGACATGTCCAAGGTGGTCCTTTTGGAGGACCCCGCGAGCAAGGAGCAAAAGCTGGAGCGGATGAGGCGGGATCAGGGGATGCTAAGGGCATGCGAGGCCGTCGCGGCGGTGAGAGCCGAGGTGGACAAGCTCGCCGTCAAGGTCGGTGGCTCCCCTATCATTACCTGTTTGCCAGTTGTCTGCCAGTTGATTGAATTAATGTGCAGGTTTCGAATTTGGAGGCTTCTGTTCATGTCGGAGCCAAAGCTGCAGACAAAGAATTTTCTCTTTTGACGGAGTTGCTTATGGTGCAATTACTGAAACTGGACAGCATTGAGGCTCAAGGAGAAGCTAAAGTGCTGCGGAGGTTTGAGGTTATACTTCATTCTTTGATCAATTGTTTCATCGATTAATTAATTTGCTGCCTCTGTTTGTTTATTGCATCTGCTCCAGTTCCACTCCTGCATCAGGGGTCGATCATTTCATATTTGTTTTATGTTCTATTACTTTTCAACTTATTGTTATTTTCCATGAAATTTTAGTCGAAGTTCCAATCTCTATTTGAGTTTCTGTCAGATGTGTTAAAGTTAGTTCATGATAGAATCTGAGTGCAAACACTTAATCTACCCAAAAGTATTCAGTTTCAGTCATTGTAGTAATGAACTACTGATTACAGATAGGTCCTATTTCCCTTGGATATGTCATTTTTTGTCTCATCTTTCAATAATCAATCCGTGCATTTGAGAGAGGGCTTAACTTATGTTTACTAATTTGTTTAATTTTGGACGCTGTTCTTATTTCCATTACTGTCCAACTACTTGACATTTTGAAGCTGGTCTGGTTTTGCTTTCCAATAACTTTGAAGTTTGCCCTTGTTTAATTTTTACTCTGTCAATTTGCCATTGGTATTTATAACATTTGGTCGCATGATTTCACACTATACGCACGGTCATTTACAAGTTTTGAACACCTACCTTAAGAACTCTTGCACATTTAAAAGATGGCAGAAGAACAATGCAGTTAAGTTTTGGATTATTAGATCTTTAAACTTTAACGAGAGGTTTGTGATTTACAAGTTTGTGATCATCAACTGACATCTTGCTGCAGCTGAAGAGTTACAATGCTCATAGCGTCGATGCTTGGAAGTTAGATCAAAACTATACAAGTGAAAACCTAGAGAACTCCTAGATCTCCGTTGTGCCACTCAAACTATCTTACATGAATGCATGCCACCCTTTGCCCTTTAATTTGCATAATAAAATAGTGATATTTTTTTCGTAAACAAGATTTCATATATCCATCCCATCTTTATAAGGTGATCTTTGCTCTCAAAATGACTGTTGTTGTTCATTAATCAGTTTTACTATACAATTCAAGCAGTTAATTGTTTGGAGATCTAGAAACTTTGATGAAAGGTAAGGGACAAAGATGAACAAGTTAATTTTCCTCGTGAACATATCATCTCAGCTTCTATATTGATCAATAAGCAATATTAAAATGTTGTTAGCTTGATTGATGAAGATGTCATGTCTTGTTTGTTTAATCTGGAGAGGAAGTAAAAGATAGTCTCTCATTTGACAATCTTTAACTCTCCCACGCATACAATTTGCAATTCATATATAAGAACAACAATAATAATTAAGTTTTATCCTACTAGGTGGGGTCGGCTATATAGATCATTTTACACCATTGGTTTTTATCCCCTATTATATTATCATTCATATTTTAATAAATTTTATCTTATTTTATTATTGCTAATCGAGTCTTTTTTGACCTTTCTCTCTCTCGTTTAATGAACATATTTATCATAGTTTCATATCGCCTAACTGAGACATTTATTGACCGTTTAAGTATATGTCCATACCATCTTAAATGTGTCTCTTTAAGTTTTTTATCAATAAATGTAACTTTGACTTTCTCTCTAATACTTTCATTTCTTTTCTATCCATCCTCATATGTTCGCATATTTATCTTAACATCCTTATCTCTGCAACTTTTACCTTCTGTTCATGTGTCGAGTCATAATTCAACATTCAACACTATATAACATAGCAGGTCGATCTAACTGTCATTTTGTAGAATTTTCCTTTAAGTTTTAGATGTATTTTACGATCACATAAAACATCTGACGCTAACCTCCATTTCAATCATTCTGCTTGTATTCTATGTAGGATAATTCTCTCAATCCCTCCATCATTTTGCAAAAATGATCTTAAATATTTAAAGCTCTTAGTTTCAGACAACTCATCATCTCTTATCATAATAATTATTTTATTACGTCTAATATTCATAAACTTAAATTTCATTTATTTTATCTTTACTTTACTAAGCCTAAACCTTTTACTTTTAGTATTTCCTGTCAAGATTCTAGTATAGCATTTACTCTATCACGTGTCTCGTCTATCAAAATAATATCATATGCAAATGACATATATCATGGTACTGTTCTTGAATGTATCCAGTGAGTTCGTCCATGATTAGTGTAAAAAGATAGGGATTTAAGACTGATATTTGATGTAACTCTATCCTTATTGGAAATATTTTAGTCAATCCACTTGAAGTCTTAATTATGATCGTTACATCCTCATACCTATCTTTAATTAGTTGAAGATGAATATGATGAATAAGCAGTTATTTGCTGTTCATCCTTTGCAAATATGATGTTTTTTAGAGTGGTCTCTAGTAGTTGAAGATATAAAGTCTATTATTGAGGACTTGGATTAAACAACTCAAATATTTGATTCTCGGTTAGTTTCTTTTAGGATTTCTCATGTTCGCCTTGCTATTGTTGATTATTAACAAAACTTAGTTGGACTTTATCATGCACAATTAGTAGAATTCCTGGTGGTCGTGAGAGAAATATAGTTGTAATGACATAAGAGAATCCTAGTTATGAATTACAAAACCTATTAAATAAATGGATATATTCACATCATGATGAAGGATAATAGATCCATAATTTTTTCACTAACGTCTCTTTTTCCATTTCAAAATTTACTGTGATCAGGTTCGCCGCATACAGAACCTAGTGGATACACTCGACTTGCTTAAAGCAAGAAACACGGATCCCTTCAGCAATAGCAGGACAGCAGTCTCAGTTACAACCCGATGGGAGTCGTTCAAATCTGGGTTCGGCAGCCTGAGTGCTCCTCGTCCAAAGACATCTTCTACTACATTTAGCAATAACTGGGAACTCTTTGATTAGCTTATGTATTTACGCATGATGAGACCAAATTACTGTCATATCTTGTTTCTTGATGTTTGCCTTTTAGTATTCCATCCTGGACATTATACTAAATGCACAAGTTTCTTGTACATATGAACACAGTCCTTGCACACAATCGTCTTCGTATATTGATCAGTAAGGATTCTTGATCAATAAGGTTGCTCCTCCTCGTGATTCGTGAACATAGCATCGCAGCTTCTATATTGATCAATAAGCAATATTAAAATGTTGTTAGCTTGGTTGATGAAGATGTCATGTCTTGTTTGTTTAATTTGGAGGAGTAAAAGATAATCTCTCATTCGACGATCTTTAATTTTCCACGCATACAATTTGCAATTCATATATAAGAACAATAATAATAATTAAGTTTTATTCTACTAGGTGGGATCGATTATATGCGTAAAATACGGAGACTCAAGGGGTTTAGAATGCAAAGTAATCTAAACTTAAGGATTTGCGCCGGATTTGTCAAACCCGGAGGGGCTAATTGCAAAATAGCCACCCCTTTATATCTCTCCCCTTTTCCTCTTCCTCCGCCCGAGAGTGCCCGATCGAAGTTCCCTGTTTCTTTTTCTCCTTCATCTTTTTCTTCTTCCCTTTTCCCTTCTCCCGGTGAGATTGTGTTGGGAGGAGAGCTCGCGCGATCTTCATAGCCACGCCGGAGTAGAGGGCAGGTTCGAGTACCCCAAACAAGGCTCGACCGGCTACCATCGGCTAGGCGCTGAGATCTCAGTCTTTGTCGCGATCCTTGGAGGGTGGTAGTGGCGGATTGGTTGTCGGAGGCAGTGAGCATGTACCCGATCAGGCTGGGTGCAAGATCTCAGGTAAGATTCATGGAATGGTTCAATCTTGGATTAGGATTTGTGTGTTTCCCCTTCTTTGAGCTTGATTCCGTTTTGCCATTGATGCCACTGTCAGAATTGATTCCTGTTTGGTTTTGCTTGGAGTTTGCGTGATTGAGCTTTGGATCTATGTTGATTGCGATGCTAGCTTGGTTGGGCTTGTGCTCATTTGGTATGGAATCATGTCGAAATGGGCTAGGGTTTTCTGCTTGGATTGTTGCTTCGATTCCTGTGGTTCTTGTTGTTTTCTTTTGTTGTATTCGCTGTGAGTTTTCTCTCAAAGTTTAGCTCTGTTGGTTAGATTGGGGGTTTCTAGCTTTGTCATGACCAAGCTGGGTTGGAACTATCTATGGGAATGCGATTCTGTTCTTGGATTCGATTGAGTGGTTACAAATTCATATCTGCTGTTGATTTTGGTTTTGATTGGATTCGTAGAGATTAGATCGAAAAGCCTGTTGGATCAACGTGTGATGATGTGGTGTAGTTTGTATTCAAGCTGGATTTATGTGAGCACTGTTGTTGTGTCATGAACAACAAGTACAGGGGTGTTCTTGTTAGGTTGAGTAGCTTTGTTTGTTGAGTTGATTGGAAATCGCAACCCTATTTCCATATTTGAATTCAGGCTAGAGGAGTCTTTAAGTATTGACCACACTTTGAGTTTTGAATGGAGCTAGTTCTGTGTACTACCCATGGGTTTGTATGAGCTAAAATTGGTGGAGTTAGATCTGTTCGGATTTATGTTCAAATTTAAGTTTTCAATAACATTTGACTTTGGTATTTGGGGATTAACCCGAATACGTTATAGAGATTTGATTAGCTACTTACTTTGTGTGTGTAGTTAAAAATTATATTCGTAATGCAGGACATTGATTATTTTGGCTTGCTCGTGGAGGATATTATTTTGAACGGGTGGTTCTCGTCGTACGATTTCTTCATATCGAAGCGGGTACCTTTGACTTATCTGTATTCGATATAGTCAAACTTTTATGCATAGTTAGTTATGGATAACAATAGGGATACCTGGTATTTTACATTTCTGTATGTTTCTTTCAGTTCTTACTATCTGTTTAGGTTTATGACTTACCGTTCCATATTACTGCATGTATTGGATTCACGGACAACTTACCTGATACCTCGCACTAGGATTTAGGCTATGGTGCATACCGGTTATCTAGATTACTGCATATCATATAGATGACAGTAGGGTTAGATAGTGGGTGATTTATGGGATAGTGACATGCATCATCGTTGCACGTAGCATAGGTGGGCGACCTTTGACTCCCTAGAGGTTGAGATGAGTCGTCGGACATGCTACTGGTGTAGGGGCATACGTAGGCGACCTTTGACTCCCTAGAGGTTGAGATGGGTCGTCAGACTTGCCAGATTACCTGTTGTTTAGTCCCAGTTCCACTCTTCGTTAGTGGATTATAGGCCACGACGCTGCGATAAGACCCTACTCTGTTCGGAGATAGATGGTGGTTTGGGAGCGTTATTTTTTCCTAGGGCAAAGTACGTTTAGGTCCAAGACCCTGCCCATTCGGTTTCGTGTTATACGCGACGGTAGCCATCTGGGTGGAGGGAGGACCCGGTCAGAGCTCTACCCACTCGGTTTCGCATAGATGCGATGGTGGCCGACTGGCGTCAGGGGTGACCCATGTTGCATAATGAGCATGCTATGTATTGCTGCATTTAGTTGTGATTGTTGCACTTGGTTGCTGCATTTGGTTAACATGCATACTATTGGGTTTGGATCGACATAGGTATGTATTTCCTTTCGGTGGTACAGTTATGCATTTCCTATTATAGCATCTTTCTTTAGTTTGTGTTAGATGATGACTTACTGCTAATATACCTTTCTATGCATATTGGTCTGTGTTCGCTGAGTTCTTTGGACTCACCCTGTTAGCTTTGTTTTTTCCCCTTTCAGGATGATCGAATGGAGTGTCCGGCAGCCTGTCCCAGTTTGCGTGTGACGAGGCGATTTCCATGATTGTCCTATATTGATGTTGGTACCATTTTCCGTTTATTCTTTCATTGTATTTATGCTGCTGTATTTTTGACTTGATGTGTCGTTTAGTATGGCGGTATAGTTGTACTTTTGTGTGCCATAAAGGCCTTCGTTTCTATTTGTTTTGTTGTAAGTCATATCGGTACACAATTTTTCTCATCGTCATTGTTTTCTTTTTGTTTTAGTAGCTTGTTCCAGCCCTATCGGTTGTGGTACAGGCGGGCTGAGTGGGTCGCAGTGTTTGGTTTTACAAATTATTCGCCAGGTTGAGGGGTGAAGCAGTCCGGTCGGTATCGGACGAGCGACTCCTCGGGGCGTGACAATATGGATCATTTTACACCATTATAATTTGTCCCATATTATACCATCATTTATATTTTAATAAATTTTATCTTATTTTATTATTGCTAATCAAGTGTTTTCTGATCGTTCTCTCTCTCGTTTAATGTATATATTTATCATAGTTTCATATTGCCTAATTGAAACATTTATTGGTCGTCTAAATTGTTGGGTATAGCTTGGCGGGGTTCCCTAGCAAATACCTAGTCGATCCGAGAAACCTCTCTATGCCTACGGATTAAAAATTTAATCCGAATAGAGAGCTGTTTCCCATCGACCATCTCGTGCCGTATCGAACGATCCAAAATTGCAACTTAGCCAATTACCAAAATTGGCCTTGCACTTTGCTCGACCGTTCGACCGCGAAAAAGGCGACGAGTTGATCGCCAGCTTTTGTGTTTATGGTCAGGGACCAGTTAAGAATTTATTAAATATATTTTGCAAGCAAAATAATAAATTCTAACACATAAAATGACGAGACATATCAACATAGCACATGCATGACATAAGGAAATACAAAGGAGCATATGAAAGGTTATACTTTTCCGATCACCTCGCGGTCTTCTACCTTATGTCCCTCCCTTCGCGGACGTCGTGTGGGCGACGATCTACCGCGATCCGAGATCACCAAGAGCACCAACCAACCCACTTCTTCAACCGGCCGAAAACCCTAAGCCATAGGGTTTGTGCCGCCGACACCTCCTCCCCTCCCTTTGCGCCGCCATCCACCGGAGCCGGCTCCAAGCCCTCCGGATCAGCGGTACACCTCGAGAGGAAGATGAAGAAGAAGAAGAAGAAGAAGAAGAAGATAAGAGACAACCTTCTTTTCAGCCACAAAAACCCGCCCCACCTCTTCTTCTCCTTGCTTGCGGCGCCGGCGCAACCCAAGGTTGCGCCGCCTACAGCCGGCCGCCGGCCCCTCTTCCGACCTCCCTGAGCATCACGCAAGGTAGAGGACTCCTCTACCTTACTTCTGTAAGCCTCGGCCAGAGTTTGATGGAGGAGGGAAGAAGAACCGAGGAGTTTCCTCCTCTTCTTCTTGTTGCGCCGCCGAGAGAGAGAAAGAGAGGGAGAGGGAGAGGGTTTTTGGTCTTGGCTCTAGGATTGATTAATTAATTTGGTTTCTTGATCTCATAGGGTATTTATAGGGCTAAGGCAGGGACCAAGAGGAAGAGTTGGTTCTTGACCCGCTAATAGATCCAAACTCGATCCATTAATTAAGATCCATTCCACTAAAGGATCTTTATTGAACTTATCTCACCAACCCCATATTTTCATATGGGCTCCACATATTACGAGTCGTCCATCCCCTCGTGTTTAAGATAGCGCATGCCCGTTAATTAATTAAATTACTGATAATTTAAATTAATTAACTTCTGGGTCCTTGATTAGTACCACTCAACCTTTTCAACGTGCCGGATCAAATCTACCTGCAGGGTTTGCCACGATGAACCTTTTGAGCTCATCAAGGGGGCATCATTATCCTGACTCACCAGGACACAGATTCCATCATTAATCATCGACACATCATATTATTAATATTATTTCCCAACTTACCGAGTCTGTCGATCTAACAGAATAGATCTCGCCCTTTGATAAATCAAAGAAATAATAAATAATAATATATGCCCGATATTATTTTGGGATTAAGGGCTCGTCCTCCATAATAATAACTGAGGTCCTATTCAATTATCTAGTCAGTACAAATCGGATAACCTCGGGTTTCGGTCCTGCTCAATGTACTCATAGCACACTAGTGTAGTCCTATGGTCAAGATCAACCACACCTGATTACACTACAACCATCCCGATGGGTTGTCCAATTCCATCTAGGTTGTGAGCCTCTATTTATGCTAAGTAAGGTATTGATAACATGATCTTCCGTGTGACACTACACACCATGTTATCTACAATGCAAAGCAATGGGACTTCGTGTATGCACTATTATAAACAAACACCTAGTGTAGTGTGATTCTCTTTTCATAAAAGAAGTTCATATAATAAAAGTCATGTCTTTCAGTATACACATCTTACATAAATATATGTCCATATCATCTTAAATGTGTCTCTTAAAGTTTTTTATTAATAGATATAACTCTGACTTTCTCTCTAATACTTTCATTTCTTTTCTATCCATCCTCGTATGTTTACACATTTACCTTAATATCCTCATCTCTGCAACTTTTATCTTCTGCTCATGTGTCTAAGTCATAGCGTAACATTCAACATTATATAATATAGCAAACCTAACTGATATTTTGTTGAACTTTCCTTTAAGTTTTAGAGGTGTTTTACGATCATATAAAACATCTGACGTTAACCTCCATTTCAATTATCCTGCTTCTATTCTATGTAGGACATCTCTCCCAATCCCTCCATCATTTGCAAAAATGATCATAAATACTTAAAGCTCTTAGTTCCAGACAACTCGTCATCTCATATTTTAATAATTATTTAATTATGTCTAATATTCCTAAACTTAAATTTCATATATTTTATCTGTACTCTACTAAGCCCAAATCTTTCACTTTTAGTATTTTCCGCCAAGATTCCAGTTTAGCATTTACTCCATGTGTCTCGTCTATCAAAATAATATCATCCTCAAACAACTTATATCATAGTACTGTATCTTGAATGAGTCCAGTGAATTCGCCCATGATTAGTGTAAAAAGATAGGGACTTAAGACTGATATTTGATGTAACCCTATTCTTATTGAAAATGTTTTAGTTAATACACCTAAAGTCTTAACTAAGATTGTTACATCCTCATACATATCTTTAATTAGTTCAATATAAGATACGTTAACACATCTCTTTTCTAGAATTCTCCATATAATTTCTCTTGAGACCCTATCATAAGTTTTTTCTAAGTCAATGAATATCATGTGTAGATTTTGCTTTTGCTCTCAATATTTTCAATTAGTTGTTTGAAAAGTTATATAACTTTTATTGTCGACCTTTCAAGCATGAACCCAAATTGATTTTCGATTACCGTGGTTTCCTTTCTTAATTTTTTTTATTATTCTTTCCTAAAGTTTCATGGTATGACTCATTAGTTTAATACCCCTATAGTTTGTACAATTTTGTACGTCTATTTTGTTCTTATACAAGGGAACTGGAGTACTTACCTTCCATTGATTAGACTTTTTTTTTCATTTTCAATATCAGATTAAATAATTTTGAAAGTCATTCAACACCTTATTTTGCTAAGCACTCCAAACCTCTATTGGGATATTATTCGGTCCTATGACTTTTTCATTTTGCATCCATTTCAATACTTGTTCTACTTCTGAAGTTTGAATTCTACGATAAAAATTTAAATTTTTATCATTTGACCTACTTAAATTGCCTAAGTTAAGTTGTTCATTTAAACCTTCATTAAAAAGTTAATGAAAATATATCTTCCACCGCTTTTTTATTTTTCTATCATTTACTAGTACGCTATTACAATCATTTTTAATATATCTTATTTGGTTAAAATTTCTTGTTTTCCTTTCTTTCACTTAGTTATTTTATAAATGTCTCTTTCCTCTTTTTTATATCCAAGTTTCAATATAATCATTTAAAAGTTTCATTTTTTTTGCTTCATTCATCATTTTATGAGTTTCTTTCTTGGTTAATGTATATTTTTAAAGTTTTTCTCGTTCTTACAATTATATAATTGTTGGTACAGTTTGTATTAATGGTCAAACTTAGATTTTAATGTATGATAGATAGATAAAGTTAGATATTGTGTGTTTCTAACCTTTTTACCAAGTGTGCATAATTGAAAGACTTAGGACCTTACACAAGGCTGAAGCCCAGGTTAGTTGAAACTTAGTAGGAAGTCTAGTTGGGTCCTCGATGTTGGATCTTGGATGACTATAGAGGGGGGGTGAATGTAGCCAGACACAAAAATCTCGCTCTTTTAAAGTTTTCTGCACTTAAGAGATTAGCAGCAGCGGAAACAACACAAGTATAAAAGCAGAAACTAAAATGCAGAAACGAAGACAAACCCAAGACGCTAACAAGGATGATTTACAAAGTTTGGGGATAACTTGCCCCTATTCCTTGGCGTGCCCCGTAAGGTGGGCGATCCCTTGATCGTCGGCAGATCAAGCCCAGGTGAACCCCGGATAGTAAATGTCTCCTTCTCGGTGGAGAAACATCTACACACAAAGTCTCCAAATGATATAAGTTAAGCTCACGAGACAATAGAAGGAATCCTCACACAAGTCTTACAGGAATGCTCAAGCAAAAACTACACACAGGGAGCTCAACCCCACAGGCAAAAACTTCACTCGTTTTTCTGTTGGTTCCCTGCTCCTCTGCTTCCCAGTTTCTTCTTAAGCTTCCTCTCCTTGTCGCCAAGCTTCGTCAGCATCCACTGAGCACAACCTGAACCCACTGACCTCCCTGAGCACTCAGCCCACTGAAGACCTCTTCAGCTGAGCCTCCGTCAGTCGCCAACCGCGCCTCAGAAGCCGTTAAAACCTGAGAAGAGAATACATACAAACCTGCTCAATGGAAAGTCCCTAGTTGAATCTCCTCCATTGTTTGAATCCTCCCTGTCTAACCTGCATATTGATCAGAGGCTTAGCAAAGCGTATCACAAAGAAATCGGCAGTGTATCAGAGAAAGAGCAAAGAAAACAGACGTGATCAGAGCGTCTGACAGTGATTTCAAAATAAAGTTATAGCTACTGATCGGTCACCAGACCGATCAGGGTAAGCCCTGAACGATCAGGCTCCAGTCTGATCGGTCCACAGTGAGAAACTGGGGATCGCGGACTTCTTATTATCGGTCACACTGACCGATCAAGTATTGGGGATCGGTCACCAGACCGATCCAACAGCTGAAGACCGAACCTTCAGCTTTTTCCAACCAAGCCTCCTGATTGGTCACCAGACTGATCAGGTTGTGCCCTGATCGGTCTGGTGACCGATCAGGTCAATCCCAGACCGATCAGGAGCCATCCTGATCGGTCAGGGTGAGAAACCTCCAACATTTTGATCGGTCACACTGATCGATCAAGGTCTCTTCCCAAAGCAACTAACCTCTCTCTGATCGTTCACCAGAACGATCAGAAGCTCAACAGAAACCTTTCTGTTCTCTCCCTGATCGGTCACCAGACCGATCAGACATCCTTGGTTCGGTCACCAGACCGATCCACAACAGGAATTTGTGCCAACTCCCTGATCGGTCACCAGACCGATCCAGTGACTCTCAATTCAATTCTAAGTCAAGAGAACGGGCTCCCTAGCCTTCTCTGACTCGTGCTCAGTCTCCCGGACCAAGACTCTGCGCCCAGCTTCACTCACCGGGACTTCATTCAACCTAGCTTCACTCACTAGGACCTTGCTTCACTCACCAGGGTTTCGGTCACCTGGCTTCACTCACTGGGACTCGGCTTCACTCACCGGGATTTCAATCAACCTAGCTTCACTCGCTAGGACCTGGCTTCACTCACCAGGGTTTCGGTCACCCGGCTTCACTCACCGGGGTTTCAATCAACTTGCTCCACTCACCAGGACCCGGCATCACTCATCGGGATTTCAATCAACCTAGCTTCACTCGCTAGGACCTGACTTCACTCACCAGGGTTTCGGTTACCCGGCTTCACTCACCGGGATTTCAATCAACTGGCTTCACTCACCAGGACCCGGCTTCACTCACCGGAATTTCAGTCACCTGGCTTCACTCACCAGGACCCGGCTTCACTCACCGGGATTTCAATCAACCTAGCTTCACTCGCTAGGATTTCAATCACTCCGTGCCCAGTCCCCGACCAGGACTTAATCCGAATTCACCCAACCAAACTTAAATCGGTGTCAACACCAAAATAACAATCGGGCCAGACTGCATCAACAATCTCCCCCTTTTTGTTATTTGACAACCCGATTTAAGTTTAGGTATCAATTGAAGTCAATTCAATTATCGTAAGGGAATCAAAGTCCTCCCCCTACAATAATTAACCCTAAACTTAATCAACTATTCTCTCCCCTTTGTCAAATATCGAAAAGGGTATGATTATTAAGTTTAAAATATACCTTCCCCTTAACCGAGGGTCTCTCCCCAAACCCAAAATAATCAAAGGATAAATTTTGACTTGCATATGACAGGCATATACCATAAATGTATCATGGCAACAATGTATACGCACCATATGACAATAATTAGCGCAGCTTCATCAGACTGATGATTGATACAGAAAAATTTCTGATATATCTATAGACGATCAGTTTTCAGAAAAATTTCTGTAACTTTGATTCGTTCAAGATCAGACTGCATTAACAATTGAAATTTCCAGGAACATGTTTAATCAATTCAAAACTCATCCGACCACACGGGTGTAGACAATAGGTATTTCAGAAAAATTTCTGAAACACGATATGAGTTTCTTGACTAAAAGTTATTACTCATCAAGGAACACGAGTTATGATTCAACCAACCCTTTCTTATGAATTTTAAGAATTCCAACACGGGTTTGTATCGAATCGGTATTATATTTGTTCCAAGTATGATGAGTATGTTCCAATTGTGATCGGTTTGTATCAGATTTGTTTGTATCAGTATGATGAGTAAACTGATACAATTCGATGAAAAGGGGTCGGACTGAGGAGTTTTTAACCCAATCAGGGAATTCCCTGATCTGATCGGTCACCAGACCAATCAGAAGGACCTCTGATCGGTCAGATGATCGATCAGGGTGAGTCCTGATCGGTCGGTGGACCGATCAGGTTCGATACAGAAAGTTTCTTGATCAGGTTTCAGAAACAGACTTTCAGAAACTCTAATATGAGTCAAAACCAAGTGTAATTCGACTCTTAAACCCTCTAAACCCTAATACAACCAGAATTAATCCCTTTGATCCTAAAAAGGTTTCCCTTAACCAAAATGTATTTTCCCACATCATCAAGAAAAATCATCAAAGACACTCATTTCCTTGGGGGTTAAACTTCTTAAAACAGGCATGCACAAGTTTGCATCAACATGTTTTAAGTGAGTTCAAAAGATATGTCAAGTCTATAATCCCCAAAACAGGTTTGCATACAACCATTTGAGTAGAAAATTAATACTCATGAATAACACATTTCTAATGATAATATAACTTGAGAGTAAGGCACAAAGTTTAAAACGTGATTTCGAAAAACATGATGAACCTCAATATCTATATATATCCTAAGTCCTAGATCCTTGATTTAGTTTGACACAAAGAAGACACTAATCATGGAACTTGAGTAGTGAGTCCTTGTGAGATTTTTATAATGATTATCACAAGCTATATGTTCATCTTGTTCTTAAACACAATTTTCATGCCATAGATTAATGTTAATAACACATACGGTAAGATCATGGCATACTCATCTAGGTTTATCTCAATTAGGTTCATCTCCAAAATATTGAGGAAAACTTAAGCCTAAGATATATCATAAGGAAAAAAACTGTTATTCTAACTTAGACCTCAGATTACAGGAACCTCAAACTTGCAATAATGAAGCTAAACATTCTAGGCAATTCTAGGCAATTCATAGTCCTAGTTCAAATTTGTATCATCAACCCAAAGCAAGTTTACATATTAAATTTGTATCCAAGAATAATGCTCCTCGATCATTTATTTGGAGCACTAATTATCAACAACCCATGTTGATAAATGCTCCCCCTCAACCAATGTCTATACAATTCGAAATATGGAGGTTTTAGGTACCCAAATTTTAGGACCTAAAGAACCTTCAATGAAAAACTTTGGCACCCATGCCTTAGTCAATTTCTTTCTAACTTTTTGAACCCTAGAATCATTTTGTGATCTAAATTGGGTTCTTGACATTAATGATACAAAGCTCGGTTCTTTAGGTCGGTAACCTATACTGGTCTTGTTGTAAACCGCTCTTTGGGAGTTAAGGATCATATCTAGGGTTTTGGAGCTAATTGAAAATTTCTCAAGAATATTCTTGAGGTTTTCAATTTCGCTCCTTAGGGTCTTGTTTTCATCCTTAAGGGACTCATCATGAAAATCATTAATATCCTCAACCCTAGAGGATTTTAATTCTTCTACTTCTAATTTCAATGACTTAACCTTATTCTTAGAATTCTTTAACAACTTAGTTAAACATGCTATTGTCCTATAGCATTTATCTAACTCCGGAGAGATTACCTCTTCATCATCCGAAGATGATGAAGGCGCGGTTGAGGAGCTCCTTGATTCGTTATCTCTCTCCTTGGTTGACTCTTCTAAGGCCATGAAGGCCACGTGACAGTAGGTCTCCTCCTCCTTGTCTTGTTCTTGTCCTTCTTCTTCTTCTTCTGTCACCTGCCACAAAAGTCAACACTTTCTCCTTTGGACTTTAGTTAGCAATCTCGTGTAATTCCATTTCACAAAATAAATCTTTAATTTAACAAAGGAAAGATCCTTAGAAACCTTGTAGGCACCCACTATGGATGACCACAAAGTATTCCTCGGAAAGGCTTTGAGAACATACCTTACGAGGTCTCGGTTCTCTACCTTTTCATCAACGGAGTGTAGACCATTCAAGACTTCTTTGAACGGTCCATGGAGTTCACTTACCTTTTCATTTTCTCCCATGGTGAGATTTTGGAGCTGATTGAGGAACAAGTACCTCTTGGCTATCCGGGTATCTTGAGTGCCTTCATGGAGCTCAATGAGCTTGCTCCATAGGTCTTTAGCACTCGTGAAGGGACCAACTTTTATCAATTGGTCATTGGTCATCCCACATTGCAGGGTGACCACAGCTTTGGCATTTGCTTCCCCCTTTCTGATTTGCTCAGCCGACCACCTTGAAAACTCAAGCTCTTTTCCCTCATGATCCTTTGGAGGGGAGAAACCTTCCTTGACTGAGAACCACATGCTCATGTTTGTCTTCAAATAAAATTCCATTCTTGACCTCCAATATGAAAAATCAGCCCCGTCCAAGAATGGAGGTCTGTTTGTGCTGAACCCTTCTCCTCCCATCACCATCTTGTTGACTCTCGGATGTTAAACCGTTTGAACAAAGCCCCAAGCTCTGATACCACTTGTTGGACCTTGGATGACTATAGAGGGGGGGGGTGAATGTAGTCAGACACAAAAATCTCGCTCTTTTAAAGTTTTCTGCACTTAAGAGATTAGCAGCAGCGGAAACAACACAAGTATAAAAGCAGAAACTAAAATGCAGAAACGAAAGACAAACCCAAGACGCTAACAAAGATGATTTATAAGGTTCGGGGATAACTTGCCCCTACTCCTTGGGGGAGAGAATGGTTGATTAAGTTTAGGGTTAATTATTGTAGGGGGAGGACTTTGATTCCCTTACGATAATTGAATTGACTTCAATTGATACCTAAACTTAAATCGGGTTGTCAAACAATAAAACAACAATCGGCCTCTCATATGCAAGTCAAAATTTATTCTTTGATTATTTTGGGTTTGGGGAAGAGACCCTCGGTTAAGGGGGAGGTATATTTTAAACTTAATAACCATACCCTTTTCGATGTTTGACAAAGGAGGAGAGAATGGTTGATTAAGTTTAGGGTTAATTATTGTAGGGGGAGGACTTTGATTCCCTTATGATAATTAAATTGACTTCAATTGATACCTAAACTTAAATCGGGTTGTCAAACAACAAAACAACAATCGGGCTAGACTGCATCAATACTCGGGGCTTGACAACTGGCTGAATCTTAGGATAGTTAAGACCTGACATGAAATCCAACTAAGTCTGCGGGACTTGACAGTTAACTGAAGTCCAGATGGGGCATCTTGTTTTCTGAAATACCTATTGTCTACACCCATGTGGTCGGATGAGTTTTGAATTGATTAAACATGTTCCTGGAAATTTCAATTGTTAATGCAGTCTGATTTTAAACGAATCAGAGTTACAGAAATTTTTCTAAAAACTAATCGTCCATAGATATATTAGAAATTTTTCTGTATCAATCATCAGTCTGATGAAGCTGCGCTAATTATTATCGTATGATGCGTATACATTGTTGCCATGATACATTTATGGTATATGTCTCTCATATGCAAGTCAAAATTTATCCTTTGATTATTTTGGGTTTGGGGAGAGACCCTCGATTAAGGGGGAGGTATATTTTAAACTTAATAACCATACTCTTTTCGATGTTTGACAAAGGAGGAGAGAATAGTTGATTAAGTTTAGGGTTAATTATTGTAGGGGCAGGACTTTGATTCCCTTACGATAATTGAATTGACTTCAATTGATACCTAAACTTAAATCGGGTTGTCAAACAACAAAACAACAATCGGGCCAGACTGCATCAACACTCGGGGCTTGACAACTGGCTGAATCTTAGGATGGTTAAGACCTGACATGAAATCCAACTAAGTTGCGGGACCTGACAGTTAACTGAAGTCCAGATGGGGCATCTTGTAGGAAGACTTGATGGGTCAAAAAGCTGAGTAAATCTGCAAATGGTAAAGATAAGTCACTGGAGGAGAGGGATCTGGTAAGGATGAGTCCCTGGTGGGGCCATAGGTGCAACCCAGCTTTGAGCCATTTCGGAGATGTAAGCTGAGACCTTTACTAGATTCTGGTCTTGAGAAGATAAGATCTAATTAATAATAATACCATGTATATCTTGTTTTATAATTGTGTTAACTCTATTTTCAGAGCGTATTTTGTTTTTGTGAACTAACAATTTTTGTAGGACTTAAGTGCAAAAATCAATCTCGGATGAACAGTACCTGAGGTGCCTCAGGTGGGATCTGAGGCACCTCCGTTGGGAATGAAGGCGCCCTAAATGGTTAAGGGTGCCTCTGCGCAGATAAGCACCGAGGGTAGGATTTTGGCACTAGAGGTGCCCTGGAAAGGACCCAAGGTACCTCTGTTCAAACTAAAGACCTCTCAGGTGGTGATGAAGGCGACCTCAGTTGGATAAGCTGCAACACCTATGCATGAATCAGTTTTCCAAGTTGAAAGCACCCTAGTTGGGAACTAGAGCACTTTCGACAACCTATAAAAGGAGTCCTCAAGTAGCTTTCGAAATACAACTTCTTCTCTAAGCTCAAGCAATCATTTTGCTTCCGCGTCTTCGTGCTGCAGCCTTGCCACTACTCAACTATGATCGACCACTGCAGAAAGATCGACATCAACACACAAACGCCTCTGGATATCTACAATTGTGTTGGTAACGAGATTCAATTTATTAATTCTTTTAGTATTACAAAGGGAAGTGTAGGTTTGTTATACTTCCCATTATCTTGTACTTGATTATTCTATTGGAATTTTACTGGTAGAGTATTTTAGTGGATTATTCGTCGGAAAAATCTGAGGGACGTGGTCCTTGGAGTAGGAGTCGCCGGAGACTCCGAACCAAGTAAAAATCTTTATGTTCGAATTTCTGTTGTTTTCTTACATATCGCTTTTTTTTTATTTCGTTGCACAGTCAATTTTAAAAAGTAGTGAATTTTAAAATACATGTGATTCACACCTCCCCTCTCTCACGTGTATCGTTCCTATAATAATTCCTTATAGGCTATTCATGTTTTCTTCGTTCTCATGTATTTTCTCATTCCACCACTATGATTTCTTACTTGGCAATGCATGCCCCTTTGACTCACTCAGTATACTCTTAGCTACTATTTTCAACTTTGATACCATCTTATATCATATCATATTAGAGTCACAGTATATTTCACCTAATTCTTGTACTCTTACATTCTCCTTAAATATATTTGTTTCCCATTCTTTAACTTCCACCACTTAATTCTAAAAGTCGTGTATATTTTTCTTTTATTGATACTATGATTAAGACGTATATCCAACAGTACTACTAACCTATGTTAGGTAGTTAAACTTTCTCTAGGAATAACCTTACAATTTTTATAAATTTTTCTATCCCTCTTCATAATCATAAAAAAGTTAATTTATGATTTGTTATTCACACTTTTGAATGTGACCAAGTTTTCTTCTTTTTTCTTAAAAAACAAATTAGCTAGTATATATGCTATTGCAAAATCTAATATAATTTTACCTTCTTTACTCCAATATGTCCATTTTGATTGTCCCCTATTAAAAATATTTCATGACGGAATGTTTTATAATACCTCATCTAAGTCATTCCAAAATCTTGATTTAGTCTTTTCATCTAATCCTACTTGAGGTAGATATATACTAATTACATTTATAGATTCTTTCGTCAATACTATCTTGAGAGCTATAATTTTATCCTTTTTCTAACTACTTCAACAACTTCATCTTTTAAAGAACTGTCACGCCCCGAGACCCAGGAGCCGCTGTTCCAATACAAAATCGGACAGCACCTCCCCTGTCCGGCGGAAAATTTACACATACAAACACACACGCAGATAATAATAGACATCACCACGCAGTTTAATTGGCCTCAGGCCTCAAAATATATATATAGACCCAACATAAAAGCACCCGACAACTAAGTAAATCATACCTGACTGCGGACCGGTCCGACTTATGACGAAACAATCAATACAACAACCCCTTAGGGCTCACGACACATACGACATATACATATCGCTAAAAGAAATATAAACCAACACACTACAAAGTACAAAACGAAACCATGTCGTTGCGATGGGTAGGGACTGGCTGCTGGGCTCTTCCGGCGACTCCAAGTATCTCAACCTGAAATAAAAATATATGGCAACGGGGTGAGTCCATAACTCAGCGAATACCCTACAGATATGCATAGTATGTTATAATAACAATAGGAGTCTACGCTGATACCGTCTCATATGAACAACAGGAAAGGGTATACTGAAGATACTGAATCAAAATACATACTTGAATCCATCTAACCTGGAAAGAGGGTAATAAATACCAAATGGAACAACAATAGACATATAAGCAGGATAACAAGTCTCCAGTATATGCAATGTCAAACAAGTGCAAGAATCAAGTGCAGCAAACAATGCACGATGCAAAGTATGCACATGGTGCAATGACATGTGTCACCCCCTAGTCCCAGTCAGGATATCGTCCACGACGTCCGCGTGGGTAGAGCTGTGACAAACTGTACCCAGTCAGGACATGGTCCACAACGTCCGCGTGGGTCAGCATGCAATAATGCAAGGATGGTGCATGACCCAAACATATAAAGCACCCTGATGCAATGACATGTGTCACCCCCTAGTCCCAGTCAGGATCGTCCACAACGTCCGCGTGGGTAGAGCTGTGACAATCTGTACCCAGTCAGGACATCGTCCACAACGTCCGCGTGGGCCAGCATGCAATAATGCAGAGAATGATGTATGATATGCACACATACATCCCTCATGTCAAATACAAGAGATACATTCCGATATCTAAACATACATATAGATATGGCAATACCTGAGACTGTATGAAACTAACAGGCTAATAACTCAGGGATAAACAACAAGTATCCAGAACAAGCATAATAACTCAGGGATAACTAACAAGTATCCAGAACAGGCATAATAACTCAGGGATAACTAACAAGTATCCAGGACATGCATAATAACTCAGGGATAACTAACAAGTATCCAGGACATGCATAATAACTCAGGGATAACTAACAAGTATCCAGGACAGACATAACAACTCAGAGATAACTAACAAGTATCCAGGACAGACATAATAATTCAGGGATAACTAACAAGTATCCAGGACAGGCATAATAACTCAGGGCTAGCGTATAATCTTACTGCTATCTATAACCAACCATGCATAGCAATATGACAATATCTAAAAGATAAGTCAAAGGGTACCCGCCTCCAAGCGTAGAAGTCTGTATCAAGGCAGAAAGAACCACCCGTCTGAATAATCCGCAACCGTAAAGCAAATCAAGTCCCTGTATCAGGGATAGATTTAATTAGCTAGTTACAGGAAAATACTTAGCTAATTACTCCTTAACCAAATTAGGGTTTATCCAATTGTACTCTTTCATTTAATTACGTCTAATTAAATGGAAGGGTTTCTAATTACGCATTAATTACGTTCAACCCTAAATTCACATTCATCATACGTAGATTATTAGGATTAAGCTTCATACTAAACCCAATCTCAACTCAATCACCCCATCCTTTCAAGGTAACATGTGCCAAACACTATAAGATCCTAATACAAAGTTACCTTTATTGATCTAAGCAGGTTTATCTACCATTCACATGGTAATTTGATGCTAACCACAATACAATCCTAATAATCCAACACAGGGCTTACCATTCGGTTACATATTCCAAACAAAAGATAATCCACCTCGCAGCCTACTATCAAATGGAAACATCAAGGGCCGGATCAAGTTATCAACTAACACATCTTAAACCCCAATCACACAGTAGTCCAAAATGACAGAAACATCAGAACGAGATGAATTAAGCAGGGGTTTAGAGCTCACCTTACACAGTCGTAATTCCTCAGGCTCACAACTACTCTAATCCGGCAGGCCAGCCCAGAGATGGAAGATCCGTGAATCTGCTCAACAATCCACAAAGCAACCCATCCAAATCTGAATTACAAAGCAACCCATCCAAAACTGAATTGAGCTCACAGAGACCGAAACCACAACTAGCAACCCAGATAACAACCCTTACCTCAACTCCCTGGAGATCCGAAGCCAAGACCTCCTTCCCTGCTCCAAGCCTCTGACCTGAACACCGCCGGCCAAAACCCTCCGGTGGGCTCTGATAGCACGATGAACTCGTCGACCTCACGTGGAGGAGAGGGCTTGTCGTCGGCCGCTCGCTGAGGGAAACGGCGTCGGGCGGTGGAGTGGAGGTGAGGAGACGAAGGGAGTTGATCGGTGGCAAGGCAGGTGGTGTCGTCGGCTCTCAATCGGAGGAGGCGCGGCTAGGGCACGCGTGAAGAGGAGAGGGAGGCGGCGTCTTCGGCTGTGGCGAGGCAAGAGTGACGGCCAATGAGCCCTAATCGACTTATAGGTGGACTTTTGCACTTTAGTCCAAATGAGTTTCGACTATTTAAAATTCCATCCTTATGTTTAAAGTTTCTTTGCATATTAGCCCTCCGTTTCAAGTCTTGTACCCATTAACCCTTGTAACTATGGGTTTATTACCTTTTTGGTCCCTAAATTTGTGTCCAAAGACTCGGAAACCCCAGAACCTATCTGGTAATCCTCCGAAAATTTTCGGGACATAACCAAAAGTGTCGGATTTAACATCTAATTGGTAATATATGTATGATTATTACTTGTATTATAAAGGATTCTTATCCTTACTATATTACTATAAGTAAGATGAGTTACTATAAGAGTGATTTCAAACGTCCAACCAATAACCAACAGAATAGCATGATGAATACATCAAATAGTTGAGTTGGGAAAAGACATGAAACGAATTGAAAAAAAAAGAAGTGGTACTGAGATTATTTGCCCTATATGTGCAAATAAAATTCGGACAGATCTTTTCCCGGAGTAGAACATGAACCTAAAAGAATTGCAAGGGCCCTACTTGAGGTACATATATACTAATTACATTTATAGCTTCTTTCATCAATACTATCTTGAGAGCTATAATTTTATCCTTTTTCTAACTACTTCAACAACTTCATCTTTTAAAGAACTATTTAAAAAATATCCACTATATTTCTTATTTTACCTTTTCTTGTGTACCATAACTTAAAACCCGAGTTCTCTGTCATTGTTGTCTTCTCGCCTATCCATTTTGTCTCTTGTACACACAAAAACTAATTCTTTTTCTAATCATTGTATCTACTACCTCCATTGCTTTATCAGCGAGGGTTCTTATGTTCCATATTTCAAATATTAGATTATTAGTCTTCCTATAATGTTTGTTCTTATCTCACCTATGGTATGAGAACTTTTACCTACTTAACACAACACCCAAGTTCTCATGAAGATGAGCGACCCTTGCTGATACGTTATAGTCAGACTCTACAATACGAACTCTTGCATATTTAACACCACGCCTGATTTCTAGAGATATAGCGGTCATTGCCGAGACATTACAGTCGGACTGCAACGCGTTCCTTTCAGGGAAGATCCTAGCATTAGAATAATAATTTAATAGATCAATTCATTAACCATTTGTCATAGTTTTATGATGACTGGAAACCTAACGCAACTCTCCTTCTTTATTCGGGCTTGAGACGAGTCATGACTCGGTCGTCACAAGCGGAGTTTGAGAGATGCTCATGTAATGGTGTAGAAGCAATTTTTTATAGAAAATATTCTTGACAGGGTGTTACATCTGTAATAAAGAATATCAAATCTAGATGTCAAAAGGATATGTTACCCATATCTTATTTCATGTGCGTGAAGATTCAGAGGTTGAAAGATGCTCAATATTCAAGGATGAAATTGAAGAGGCATCCGCCTCAAAGATTGAGGAGGAGCGAATTTCATTGACATTGAAATAAGAAGAAGCTTCTACATCTAGATCAAGTGAAAAGTTATATACCACCGCTACATACAAAGGTATATAAATTTCAATTTATAAAATTAAAAATTATATTATTTATTTTGAGTATAGAGAAAACGGTCACTATAAGAGCAAATGTCTAAGATTGATCAAGAAAAAATATTCAAGTGGCACCCAAAGTTAACGAAAAATCGAAGGATGTCAGACTCTTGTTACGTAATGGGAAGGAGCATATCATATGCTTCCTATGCAATCAAAAGGGGTATTATTGAAATCAATGCCCAAGGGAAAAGCATCAAAGAAATGTCAAGAGTGGAAGCTCAAGTCAAAGGGGGAGCTTCTAAGGGCAAAACTAAGATACCATTAGTTAATGATATTTCTTTATGTCATGATAAAGAGCATGTTAGAGTTAAATTTCATCATTTTAGTGTTATTTATCATGAAAATTATATTGAAAACTATAAGGCATTTTATGCTAGAACTACCACACCTAAAGTTAGGAAAAAAATAGGACTTTTAATGGTAGACCTACACATTCTAAGGCTAAAAAAGAAAATATCCAAGACAATCATAAAAACCCCAAAATTGAGGATTTAATGATGGAAAATCAAGTCTTGAGGTCAATACTTGTTAAACTAGAAAAGACCCTTAAGAAAATGCCAATTAGTATCAAAGGGTCTAAAAAATAAAACCTAGGTTTAGAAAAACAACATCTATGGACAATAAAGGTTTGGGGCACAAATCCAAGTCCAAAGAAAAGATGTTCTCATATCATAGAGTTCCATATAGCTATGCAACTAAATCTATGTCTAGAAGTTAAGTCAAGGACACAAGAAAAGCTATCCCTATAGTTGACCTTGATGAGACTAGCGTGACTAAAATTTTTAAAAAAACCTAGAAAAGTCATTAGGAATGTATTAAGGAAAGTTATCCCTAGTGAGTACTTAGAACACTCAAAGAGCACCAATAGATTTTAGTTTTCTAAGAGTGTTTTCTACATCCTAGATGAGTTTAGAGAGTATCAACTCTAATTGGAAGGGTAATTAACCCAACCGTATTGAAGTTGACACTTTGGAATATTTTCAAGATATTGCGACATCTTGGAAATGAGAAGAGTTGAGTATTTACTCTTGAAGAGTAAAATTATGCCAAATTAAATTTTTGAATGATTTGAACTCAATCAAATTGACACAAATAGGATAGAATGCAACAAAAATGCCAAGTTGAGATTTTGAAATTTCCTAAGGAGATGAGGGCAAATTAGGGTTATTATTGGTTTAGCGATTAGTTAATAGTACTTAGATAGAAAATTTAGATATTTTCTTTAATGCTAAAAATGACATGTTTCGTGTGTCCTATCATATTCCACGAAATCATATTTTAACATTCATATTTAATTATGAAAAATGTCATATTTCATATCATACATATATCATTCACTACAAGAAAATTGCCATATACCCACAGTAAAAAATCATAGGTAAAAACATGAAAATCGTGGGTATAGACCTCAAAAGTCTATACCCACGGACGTTCTTTTTCGTCATTTTTTTGTATGCCTTTACCGATGGTTTTTTTACCGTCAGTATAACATATAGTGACGGTACGCATTACCGTCAGAAAATACCTCGACTTATACCTACGGATTTCATTATATCACTAGAGGTTTTAGTGACAGAACTAAAAACCGTCATAAATAATCACCAAGTAATTACCCACGGAAATAATTCTATCACTATATACTTTAGTGCAAAAGTCTTTTTCCGTTGATATAGCTTATAACGATATGATTTTTAATTTTCTGTGGGTATAGATTATAGCCACACTTTTGTTAAATTTAAATTTTTCGTGGGTATAACTTATAATGATTTTTTATTTTGGGTAAAAAATTAAAATGTAGAATTTAATTTATATATTTAAATTTATATATATATATATATATATATATATATATATATATATATAACAATCATATTAAAAATAAGACTTCAATTATATTAGAAGCAAAACAAGTTCTAAAATAATAGATATCAATATTATAAATAAACAGAATCAAGAAAATCTAGTAGAAATACATGTTATGCTCCCATAGCTAGTAAAATACAATTCTAAACGTGATAGGCATGAATCACCAACGATTAATAAAGATGAGCACCTTCACTTCTAGTTATCACCTGTAAATTAAATTACAATAAAACATTAATATTAGTGTATGTATTTAACAAAATTAATATCAATCTTAATGAAAATTAATAAAATTAAGTACATACTATATTCATGGTCTTCGTCATTAACACTTTGAGATCTTGAATTGCTTGGATCATTTGGTTGACTTGAAGCATCCGGAACCTATAAAAAAAATATGCAAATTTTAAATGTGTGATAGAATAAAATAGTATATGTCACAAAATTAGTACCAATAAATAGACTTTCACAATAACAATATAGCACCAAAAAAAACCTATCATTAAAAAAACTCCATAGCTTTTGTCAAAAAAAAAAAAAAAACTAAATTCCTAGTACATTTTAAACACACAATTATAGGTCTTAACATACCTGTTCAGCTGCAAGTTGTAAGATATTTTGCACATCTTCATCAGGCAAACGGCTTTGTATTAAGTTTAGCACATTTGTCAACAACCCCTTCATCTGCTTAACTTCTTCACGCAAATCTGCTTCTGCAGATGATGAAGTTTTTGACTTTTTAGCTGGTGGAGTCTTGCCCAAACAACGCACACATCCTCTCTTTTCATTTTCAGGTCCTTGTACTTTTGAAAGCAAGTCATCCTTCCAAAATGTGCAACCTTGTTTGCTTTGAGATGCTTGGGATGTCTCACCCTCGGGTATGTGTTTTTTAATTTCATCCTGAAACACCATATACATAAAAGAAGTCATACTTGTAAGTGTGATCTATACAACAAAGTAAAAAATAAACAAAATAGTTGCAGAAATAAAACAAATATAATAATCTTACAATAACACCAGCAGCTTTGTCATTGACAATTGTTCCATTTTTACGAGTTCGAGTGTCAATATATACCACATGACGTTCAGGCAATACTCCTTTATTTTTCTTTTTCTAAAACCAAATAAATTGTGAGTTTCACATAAAAATTTATAATTCAATAATAATGAATGCAAACAGACCTTCTCATCAATCACCACTGGGAGACTTTTTGTACCCATACAATGTGTATCTTCAAGCTTAGTACGGTTTAGCTTATTAATTCCACTTATTTTCTGTACAAAGCAAGAATTCTTAAGGAGAAAATATCACATATGTGTATAATGCTATATAAAATACATATATATATATGTAAAACAACTTACTGTCCTTCTTCTGAAAACCAATGATGAACTAAAGCGCGGTATTGATCTGGATCAACTCGATCATCAAGTAATGTAGAAGCAATTTCTTCTTCTGTCTTACTGGGGTCAAATGCTCTCTTTAAATCATGCTTCCATTGTCTCCATTTGTCATTCATCTCATATTTCAACATCTCCCTTATAGTATCATTTATAGGAGGGACGAACTCAAATTTACTCTAAATAATAAAAAATATTAAACCAAAAATATGAATATAAATTTAATCATAACACAAATTATGAATGCATAGATAAAGGAAAATAGCAATCATGGAACCTCTATTAGTTTAAGCATCTCCTCTTTGTTATTCTTTGGCATTAATTTCCAACTTGTATAGTTGATTGGAGCATATTGGGGCCTTCGTACTACACTTCCAATGAATCGAGTAAGAGTCTTTGCTTCTTCACCAATAGGTCGACCAAGTTCATCTAACCTAACTCTTATAAAATCTTCAGGATCCATGCCCCACACATCTAACATTTTTGTAGGTCCTCTAGTTGCTTTAGGTGGTGCTACAAGTAATTGAAAAAAAAACATAAGTATGAGACAATTTATATATACATAAAAGAATAAAAATGAGAGCAAAATATATACCTTCTTGAAGAACTTCCATGTCGGATGCAACAGAGTGAGCTTGAACAGATTCATGTATGACATGTTCTGTAGAAGTTGAACCACAATGTGTTCCTTCATCTGATGTGCTTTGAGGATATTGACTTGAAGTGAGCTAAAATTTATAACCAAGACAATGTTTTTTCGGGAAGATACCAGGTTGATGTTCAGAGTGCCAAACGTATCAATCGGAACAGAACTAATATCAATGTGATGTTATGAAGGATGGATTGTTATGGATTTCTCTGAAATGCTAATAGGGCTGCTTCTTATGGATGGTCTTTGTTCTCTGAGAGATTCCACAATCAAGCAGAATATTATTTGATGGCTATGAAGAAACTGATATTTTAGAGTCATGAGGTTTTCTGGTCTGTGGAGATCTCATACAAGGGATAATATTGTTTTTTACTGGGTGCGCAGGTGACTTGTTGAATGATGGGAGTCGGAAATCATTGGGTGTCAAACACTTTGGTTTCTAATGCTTATATGTTCGGAGTTGAATATGAATGCATACCTGTATTGGTGAAACTGGATTTCTGCACTTGATTGATAAAGGTTTTGTCTTTGAAAATTCAGAAGAAATGGTTATTTTAAGTGGAATTTTTTGCAGGATGTTAGCTGAATTTGCAGCTTGGGATTCTGGCCATGAGAGTGTGACACAAGTAAAGATCAGATTCTTGAGAGATACTGAAAATGTTATATGATTAGCTGCTGGGGGTGGGTCTTTAAGATCAGATTGATACTTAAATATTATACTCATATTTTTTTCAATAGCCTCTTCATCTGTATTGATTGTTGTGTTATGGAGAATGCGGAGGATGATTGGTGATACTTATGGCTTCAATTTCTGATCAGACTATTAATTACTTTGGTTTCGACGGAATGTAGCTCATGGATTTTGTCAGGACTGGGTGCAGAAATGTGGGAGGGTTAATTGCTCGAATTTGGATTCTTTTTTAGTTTGATTTCGGAAGCTCAGAAAGCTAAATAAATTCTAATCTTATGGATTTATCAAATGGACATGATTTTGTGGCTGAGTTCATGATTCCTGATTATTGCTGTGTGCAAATGGTGTCAAGGGTGCAGATGACAATGGTGGAAGACTTCAGCGGATGAAGCGAGAGCATGGAAGTGGTTGCTGCTGGGATAATCTTGTTGTATAATGATAAATAGTGAAATAATTCAGAGGAGCTGGGTTTTAGAAGAGTAATTGCTTCATGTTGAGGATTATCAATCTCGCTTAAAGAACTAAAGGTAAAGAGAAGATATTTTGCAGTGGGCTGATTCTGATGAGAAATAAATTCAAAAAGAGCTGGCTGGGAATTGCTCAGTTTCATATAAATGAAGTCAAGCTTATTTTCTTTTGTAATGATTGTAAATCGTATGGGGTCTTTGTTACTCTGTATTAGAAGGTCAAGTTTGGTCCTCCTAATATGGAATTTCCTTTTCAGGAATAAAATTTTCCTTTTAAAAACAAACAACACAAAAGCAAACATGGATTCTAAAGTAAGAATTCAGTAAGAATTTTCGAGCTAACTTTTTTATAAATGTAGGTATTCAGTAATAATTTTGGAGCAAACATGGATCAACTACAGAAGCAAACATGGATTAGGCTATTCAGTAAGAATTCAGAAGCAACACAAAAGCAAACATGGATTCTAAAGTAAGAATTCAGTAACAATTCAGTAAGAATTCAGTAAGAATTTTGAGAACTACAGAAGCTATTCAAATCAAATAGAGAATGAAACAGAGAATTCAGTAAGAATTTTGGAGTTCATGTTGATCTGTAACAATGAAATAGAGGATTATAAAGTTAATTCTGTAGGTTTTGAAAATAGGGCTACAGAAGCTTTCTCATGTTGATCATAAGTGAATTTAGTAAGAATTTCAGAACGAATTCAGTAAGAATTACAGAAGCTTTTTTTCCTCAGCCTTCCCTCACAATTCTCCTTTGCACAGCAATAAAAATTTCAGAAAGTGAATGCAACAGATTAGGGTTCCAAAACAGTAAGAAAATCGATCTAAATATCCAATCACGCAACAAAATTTACAAATTTCATCACAAAAACACCGAATGCATAACCTGAAAGAAAATTTAGCGTAAGAAAATAGAGAGGTCGGAATCAAAACATTGATCAATACCATCAATCACCAAGGCGATTAGGCTACGTGAATGGCCGCCGTCGCTCGATTAAGACACTACTGCGGCCGCGCATTGAAGAACAGAGAAGAACGCTAAAGAAAGAGATGAGGATTACCTGAGCCGTTTCAGTGAAAGGACGTCGGAGAAGATCGTCTGAAAAAAGGTCGACGTCGTCGGAGGATTACCTTAGCCGCTGTCCCTGAAGCTCGCGATCGCTGGGTCGTCGCGCGGAGGAACCCTCGCTGTTAGCCGCTGTCCGCGATTTAGAATAGGGATTGGCTAGGGTTTAATTAAAGTAAAAGAAAATATATTTATAAATTAAAAATATTTGAAACCGAATAAATATTAAAAATGGATTATTTAATATTTTTTATATATTAAAAAAATTATTTCAAAAATAGATAAAATATAAATTAAAAATGGATAATCTTTTAAAAATGGATTATTTTTCTATTTAATAATGGATTACTTATTAAATTTTTTTCGAATTATATAAATTAAAAAGTGATTATTTTTCTATTTAAAATATTTGAAACCGATTTATAAACAGATAAAATTTCGTATCAAATTTAGTTGCTATTTCATATTTATTTTGGTTTAAAAAAAATTATTTATACATTCCATTTTTAATTGATTTTAAATTCTCTTTTAATTTTTTTTGCATGTATTATTTTCTTTAAATTAAACAGATTAGAAATTCCATAGCAAATCTATTTATAATTTACTAAAAATAAAAACAAATTTTTTCCCGTTTTAAAATTTCGTTTTTGAAGCCCTATTTTGGCGTAATAAATAGTTTAATATGATATTTTAATTTTTTAAATAATCCTTTAGATAAAGTTTATCATAATAAATAGTTTATGATAGGGGATAGATATTTCTAACCTTTTGAAGTTTTCAATTCTGATGAAATCTTTCCAAAAATAAAAAGGGATAGGAACAACAAAAGAAAATGTATACTAGCATAATTCATAGCTTGAAGATTATCAATGATTGCGAGGCACTCAGGACCACACCCTCAACCCCTCCCCTACCGCCGCAGACGGTGGCGCCGATGTTGGGGACAAACCCAAACCCAAACCCTCCGAACCAAACCACACATATGACGCATATAAAGGTTATAGTGACGGTATATTATGAGTGTGGGTATATATTATTTATATCTATAGGAAAAAAGAGGTTATAGTGACAGTAAATTATAAGTGTAGGTATACGCTACTTACACACACAGTAAAAAAAAAATTATAGTGACAGCAAAATATAAGTGTAGATATAGATATATATCCAATACCCACAACATTAATATCTGTCTCTATAACTTATAGTGACAGTAAATTATAAGTATAGGTATACGCTACTTATACCCACAGTAAAAAAAATTATAGTGACAGCAAAATAAAAGTATAGGTATAGATATCCAATACCCACATCATTGATATCTGTCCCTATAACTTATAATGACAGTAAATTATAAGTGTAGGTATACTCTACTTATACCCACAGTAAAAAAAATTATAGTGACAGCAAAATGTAAGTGTAGGTATAGATATCCAATACCCACAACATTGATATCTGTCCCTATAACTTATAGTAACAGTAAATTATAAGTGTAGGTATACGCTACTTATACCCACAGTAAAAAAAAATTATAGTGACAGCAAAATATAAGTGTAGGTATAGATATCCAATACCCACAGCATTGATATCCATCCCTATAACTTATAGTGACGATTTCATATATCTGTGACCATATGTTATATATACCCACAGTTTGTATATGTGTAGCTAAAATTTACCGTAGGTATATGACAATTTTCTTGTAGTGATTTAGCTATGATAGATTTTCTTTTTGAAAATACTCTTGTGATGTATGTCATAGTCATTTATCATGGATTATTTAATTTATTGAAATTAAGGACAATGACATTAATTGACATCCTAAGTTGGATGATCAAATTTTAAAATGTCTAGTTAAAAAAAAGCATGAAACCTTAGTTTAGGGAGAACCTATTTTTACATCTTATAAAAATTATAAGTTGAATTATATGTATATTGAGGCACATCAGATATAAGTGAAATATTAGGTGGATGAACAAAACTCAAGAAATTGATTTAGTATATCTATTTGAGTTTTAATTTCATCAAAGTAAATAATTATGTGAAGTCTAATCATTCTAAAAGTTAATATACAAGTTATGTGCATTTAGCCTAAAGAACATAGTTAAAAATTATTGTTAAAAATTATTTCAAAATTATTTTGGAAAATTTTGGTGAAGTTTATCTTTTGATAGAACTCGTCATTGATATGTTAGAATCAAAATACAGTGAAACATTAATGTTTTCAATGGTTTTAAATTTTATGTCAATCTTTGAAAATGAAAGTTATTTTCATAAAAAACTATTTTTCCTTGATGGTACACAACTTAAATGATGCCTTCGCAAAATTTCATGAGTTTTCAAAAATCATAGAAATATTTATGATTTTCTGAATTTCGTTTTGAAATTGAAATCAGAAATGTAGTAATAGTAATTAATTAGGCAATCGATTACTCTCATACCAATCGATTAGGTAATCAATTGGTGTTGAATTTTCATGAGCACAAAAACTCACAGAATTGATCAACTGATCGGTTATGACAGGTTCAATCGATTAGGTAATTGATTAGCTTAGTCTGTTTTAGCTGAAATAGTCTGATTTTAGTCCATTATGTCATGTTTAGGTCATTTAATTATTCGTAACCCTATAAAGTGCTTTTGTAAGTATTTATGGGAAATTTTCTTGATTAAAATAAGAATGAAATAATTGAAAAGGACTAGTTTGAAGTTAAAGAGAAGGTTTATGTCTAAAGTTGAATTTTTTAACCTCGTAATTTCAATTTTGGAAATTTCTAAAGGTTTAGAAATTTTAAATCATTGTTGGTACAATGATAAAAGTTTGAAACATATTTTGAGGGGAAGGACTTCCTTAAAAGCTTGATTCTTAATCTTTAGAAGATAAAGGAGATAATGAAAGGTGAGAACCTTTGTTGTGATGGATATATGCTCAAGGGTGAGTATAGGATACCATGAGATATATGAGACACTCATTGGGATGTTTTTGAAAGAAAAGACTCTTGGAATGAGTTTTTGATATATATCAAAGTGAGAGAAAAATATAGGGTTTAAGTTAGAAAAACCTTCATTTTTCCTTTGACATGTGATGAAGAAGTGAGTTTTGCTAATATGTATTAACTTAAATATATTGTCAAACATCAAAAAGGGGAAGATTATTGGTGTAATCTTCTTTAAATCAAGGTTGACTAGTTCGACAAAGCTTGGATTGGCTCGAGCTTAAGTTTTGATATTTGAATAATATGAGAGAAGAGGTCAAATAGGTTAAGGTTGGCTGAATATTAAACAAGAATGTTAAAGAGAAATCAAATAGATCATGGATAACTGGATACTTGTCTGAGAAGTCTTAATTGCGGTTCAGCAAAAGAAAGTCCAAGTGGGTTAAGGACGACCGCACATTAGCAAAGCGACAATCTATCGAGTGACTAGACTTAACTGAGGTTAGACAAAAGAAAGTTCAAGAAGGATCACACGTTGGTAGGGTGGAAGTTTACCGAATGACTAGATCTAACTGAGGTTAGGCAAAGGAAAGTTCAAGTGAGCCAAGGAGGATCGCACATTAACAAGGTGAAGTCTACCGAGTGACTAGACCTAACTGAGATTAGACAAAGAAAAGTCCAAGTGGGTCAACGGCTGACCAAACATTTAGTGAGAAAGCCTTAGCAGGTCAAGGTTGACTGGATGTAGGCAATGAGAAATCTCAATAGGTCACGGTTGACCGAATATTGGGCAAGGGAACCATAGACTTAGATCAAGTAAGCTAGGGTTGAGCAATCGATTAGGTAATCGATTGACCTTGAGTCCCCAATCAATTGGGAGTCGCGAGATGGGCTTGGTGAATCGATTGAGTAATCGATTCAGCGTTTCCCAATCGATTGAGTAATCGATTGGGAGAAGCTTTCTTTACAAGAATAGAAAGATCTCTGATGGAATGGCTAATTTATTGAGAGTTTCTCGCGAGAATAGAAAATTAGAAAATTGATTGTCTAATCGATTTAGCTCAAGTCAATTAATTGGGTAATCGATTAGGTTGTTGTACGTTTTACTAATAATACAAAATATAATTCATACTATATAGACTTGTAGTATGTATCAAACTAAATCATAAAAAATTTATATTTCAGTTCCAAAAAATAAAATAATTATCATGCATTCAATATAACATTCAACCATGTAAAATAACAATACTAAAATAATAAAATGACTAACTTAACCTACATCTAAATTCAACCCTGTAATGTATAATATAAGTGTTGTTTAATAATTTATAATGAAGATGAGTAGTCTAGTTAGAGAAGACCAACAAATGAACTATCTTACAGACTAAAAAAAAATATATAGCTAAAATTAATCACAAACAATCACATCAAAGAAGTTGTTATCTTGCGATAGACCGAGCCTGTAGTCGCGAGCTAACAGCAGGCCATGCTCGTAACCGCGAGTTGATTGCCGGTCAAGTTCACGGCTGACCCAATCTAACGACCATACCCAATCTAACGACCATAGGCTCACAGTTGGCTAAACACACGGCCAACAGCTGCCGGCTGGCCAAGCTGCGGTAGGCCAAGTTGGCAACTGTGAGCTGTCAGCTAGCCACCTTGCCAGGTGCGACCAAGCTGCCAGCTGCGGCCAACAACCGTCAGTCGCCGACCACGCTGCCAAGCGTGGTCAACATCTGTTGGTCGCCCAACTTGTCGGCGGCGGCTTCGCCGGCCGCATTCTGGCGGCTGACAAGCCGCTAGTCGTGTGACGGCGATCGGGAAAGCTGCCAGCCGAGTGCTAGTGGTTGGCAAAGGAAAGAGGACAAAATTTCGCTGGAAAGGAACACCCATTCTGGCTTTATCAATAGAATCCTAATTCCATCTATAATCATCAGTGGGCCTATGAAATTAGATGGGATTAAGGATTAGCTTTTTGATTTATCGACGAAAATCAGAAATCTTATTCCATCGAAAATTGCTAATGGAATGTAATTCCCATCTATAAGCTCGTCACTATTATGGTTTTTTTAACTGTAAGATTGGATCATAAGGCTGGGCTCGGATACTACGTTGGAAAATGAACATTGTATTATAAATACCTTACACGTAAAATAAAAAGGGTAGTCATATTTTAAAAAATAAGGATAAATATCTTATTTTAATAATCATATTTTATCACAATAAGGACTAATACCTTTAAACTTCTAGATTTTCTATCCTGTAATAGTTTATCCCTTATTTAAAAAATAACATTTAATTCTTATTGACCAAAAGTCAGATATAAACAAATTTATAAAAGATAATTATATCCTTATTTTTTTTTATCATGAAAAAAATATATATTAAATTGACTATTATATCCTATTGAATTAACTATTATATCCTTTGATAAAAATCCCTCACAATATTCCTATATCAAGCATAAACAATAGAAAAGAAACAATTCTGAAAGAGATAATCAGCCAAAAATTTATTCCACCACCCTCACCAAACTAAAAAAGATCTAGAATTTTAAATTGATAAATTAAAATCAAATGAAAATGGAACAAAATTTATCATTAAAAATCTCTTCCTCGTCATCAAATATGACATACAATGAAGTAGAAATAAAATGTTGGTGTGGGAAAATTGCACCAATACGTAAATCAAAGACTTACAAATGTTTATAGGTTGTTATGACTACATAATCAATGCTCAAACATCTTAATATATCACATAAATTCAAAACAATTAATATCTAATGGATGTGAACTACTATTTACATGCTGAAAAGTGATATGTGAGTTCTTCCGATAGAGGAATGAAATAGAAGAAGAAGCACAAGGCTTCAACTGCTGCACCATCCAAAAAGTTATAGAATTGTACTCAAAATCATAATACAAAAAAAAATAATTCTCCTGAAAATAAAAAAGAGTTTTCACTAAAAGAGAGAGCTAAATGCATCCGAATAGAAAAATTCAACTTGATGATGTTGTATGATGCCCAATTTGATGATGTTGGTGATGGGCATCTGCAAGAGCTTGTCTGGCTTCTGGTAGAATGACGTGCCACAAAGCAATATGCCCTGAGTTTCTGGCTAATAGAGTTTTGAAATCAAGGAGTTTTAAGTATGTTCCATTGAAACTCAAGAGCGTGATAAAAAGTAAATGATTGCAATCATTTGGCAATGTGCTAAAGCCTTTAGCTAGGATAATGAAAGAATGTCTTGGCAGATAATGAAAGTCTATTGTTGTTGGCCTCTATCTCATAGACAGATAATCAAAGTTTTGGCAGATAATAAAAATATCTTTCTTAACCAAACCAAGAAGAAACTAAAATATAGTTTTTGTCGAGTTGTAAATTAAATGAAGCAGCAGATAGATTAATTAAGAGGAGACGTCGAGCCTCGGTTCGAAGCAGAAGCTGCAGTAGAATAGGAACCTCGGTTCCAAGCAGAAGCCAACGTAGAATCGGGACCCGAACTCCAAGTGCATAGTGGAGGGGCAATGGCACTGCCTCGACCATTTCCACACCTTAAGCCTCATGTCGAAGGTGAGGAGCGCCGGACACACTAAGGAGTGCATGAAGATGAAGTCGCCTGCGCCGCCGCCGCAGTAGATGAATTTCTTGCTGCATAACTTCTCGTACATGGAGTTCGGCATTCGACCCACCTCCCGCCATGTCTTATCCTCGAGTTCCAAAATCACCACTCCCAAGCACGGCCAGTGTCTCCTGCCGACCATGACCAATTTGTTCGACAGGTTGATCAATCCAGCACAGTCGATAGGGTATGGCACAGGAATCGATTCTTGAATCAGAGACTGAATGCTAGAGATCGGCCTGATGATGCCGAACGCCATTAAGCTGGGGGTCTCAGCCGGCGGGTGGATGAAGTAGTAGAGCACGCCGTCGCGTATGACGGCGTTGTTGCTGCCCATCCATAAGGTGACGTCATGGGCGAAGTTCATGGCCCACGAATTCGTCGTCGATTCGTAGATGTGGACAGATAAGCGCCAATGCCAGGACTTCCCTATCAGATGGGTGCACTTGACAACGACCACGGTGTAGCCGCGCGTGCGGCGGTCGAACGACAAGGCGAGCGCGTTGTAGTCGGGGGAAGAGCCGCCGGGGACTTTAGGAAGCAGCTTCCAGTCTCTCTTGATGGGATTGCCGACCAATAACCGGTTCCCGTCATCGGGGTTCATCAAGCAGACTAGGCCGCAGGAGGAGGACGTGCGCCAGATGCTCTTTCCTAAGCGGGGGAAGTCGAAGTTGTACCACCGGAGGAAGCAAGGGTCGTACACGCGGCCCGGTATGGCGCAGTCGTTAAAGCAGGACATGAAGAACAACGGCTTCTGTGGCGCCATCATCGCCCACGACAACGGGGGGCAGGAGTGAACCACCTGGTACCACCGTTTGCACACGATGCCCAATTTGATGATGTTGGCGATGGGCAAAAAGGAGAGCACCTTCTGCAGGATTTCGTCCGGTAGAATGGCGTCACATGATAGCAATGCTCCATCCTCCTCCTCGCCGTCACTATCTCTGGGCATCGTCCTTATCTCTGCAACCTCGCGGTGGATGGGATTAGTCTCCTTTCGCGACTCCTCCATGAAGAAGATGAGATCGTCAAAAATACCCGGTGACAAAAAAACACCCCCAAAAAAAAAATTCTCAAATTTCTGCGTCGGGATGATACGTAAAGACAAAACCTAATAGTTGCACATTTTATCTATCAATCTTTCTTCTTCCGTTCCTGAAATTTTAGATGAATTATTATTTTATTTAGTTCAATAAATAAGATTAGGATATGATTCTCTTTTTATAAAATTTAATAAATAAAAAAGGTAATATATAATCAATATAGGAAAAAGAAAAGTTGATATTTTTTAATAAATTAATTTTTTTCTTTTATTCTGTAAAACAAAATTGAATAATTAAAATATAGAAATTAAATTAGAACGTGATTAATTTCTTTCCAATAATTAATATAAATAAGGAAATACATTAATATCACAAAGGTACTGATCCCAAAAAAAAACTTACAATCAATTGATTAAAAAGAAGATGCCTCGGCTTCACAATTTCTCCTTTCCATGAGAAAAATAAAAATTAACTAAGTCATCAAATTTTTTAATTTGTTTAAACTTTTATAAAAAGTATTTTTTATTTTAAAAAAATCAGTCATATTTTATTAAAATAATTAAGATTTTATAAGAATTTTTTATTTTATAAAATATAAGTTATACTATAAAAAAATTAGGATGAAATACAATAAACAAATTAAAGAGGCCTAAACTTATTAAAAATAGTTTATAAGCTTGTATAGCTTATAAATTGTTTGGTCTTATTAAAAAAAATAATTAAAGTGTTTGGAAGAATTTATTTTAAATAATTTTATATCGATGTGTTTGATATTATAAAAATTTTTATTAACAAAATTATCAAAAAGAGTATATGTTGGTGCAGAAAGTATCATATCGAACCTTATTTTGATATTAATAAAGAGTTCAATGTTAAGTATTTTTGGTGATCTAATATATTTTGTTAAGTGTGCAGGATAGTCTTAGTTTTTCTAGGCACGAAGTCTTCACTGCAGGGTTGAGCACGAAGTCCTGGTTAAGGACTAGGCATGAAGACCTGATTGAGGGTTGGGGACCGAAGACCTGGTCGAGGACTGGGCACGAAAACCTGACCGAGGGTTGGGAACGAAGACCTGACCGAGGGTTGGGCATGAAGACCTAGTTCGAGGAATTGGGCATGAAGACATAGTTCGAGGAATTGGGCACGAAGACCTGGTTGAGGACTGAGCACAAAGATCTGATCTGAAAAATCAGGCAGAAGACTTAACCGAGCGGTTCGGCCCCATCAAAGCACCTCCACCCTTTTCCACAGAGACGAGGATAAACATACTTTTCAAAAACCGGAAAAAAGAGGAGGTAAAGGCCACTGCAATTTCCCTCCGGGTCGGGAAAGGATGTAGCCTCAGGTTATAGCAGCCGTAATTCTCTTCCGGTCGAGAAAAAACACAAAGAAGAATCACCTTAACAAAGGAGGGGAATGACCACCAGATGGAGATATTCTCAACGAAGAACCAGCGGCTGAAGCCCCCCCTGGTGGTGACGTACCCCACAGACCTTCATCTGCACGAAGCTTGGAGGAAACGAGCAGTCGATGGCGAATGGGGTACATCACCACAGGTCGACCAAGGATTTGGTGATCAGCAGGGGAGATCATCTCCCCCATGCCCCCTGGTGAACCACATAAGGTCTTTTCTAGACTCCTCAGATAACCCGGGAATCTCACATCCCCGAGAATCTTCAGAGACACCTCGGGCATCATCTCCACCATGCTCCCCGGGGAGGGTCACAATACAGAAGCCTATCCCACTTTGGGGTCCCTCGACCAAGAGTAATACGATATCTCCAGGGTTGGGCATTGAGGATACCAACGACGGAGAAAGAAGCAAGCAAGTGGAAGAGATGAAGGAGACGCTGCACCCTCCCCCCTATTTATGGAGATGGTTGTCTGTCCGGGCAGTTAATGCAGAAAGAACGCAATCACGCAAGCAGGTGCCAAAGCGTCGTTTCGATTGGCGTGCCCATAATGTGCCTAGGAACTCACAACTCCTAATGAGTCTCATCAATGAGATCGCGGATCATACGGAGGTGGTGGTTCGAAAACCATCCGCGTACTCCACCAGGAAATCTCGGCGAGGGCCCGCCGCAAACATAAATAGGGGATACGAAGAGTTGATTTAAAAAAAACACCAAGATCAACCTTGAAGACAATCGACAGTGGGTTAAGTACATAAAGGCAGAGGGCGCATCGCGCAAGAGCACACACGCAGGGAAGAGGGAAAATGATTATAATTAAGCAAAACCGATACAACCTGACTTGTCTCTCGTGCCCACATCAGGCCACTCGTGGCCTCAGGAGAAGACCTTTCCCTGGTTCAAAGGACACTTATAATCTCGGGCCAGCGTCGGAAGGTAAGAACTTCTCCTTCTTCTTCCTGTCAATGGCCCCATGAAAGCCCTGCTGTAAACGCTTCATTACTTGGTCGGCTACAATGATATGGAATTTCTCCGAGCCCAGGAACTTCGCCCTGAAGCCCTGCTCGGCCTCCCTAGAGGCAGAAGCCTCGGCTGCCCGTAAAGTATGAAGCTCAGCCTCGGCAGCCTTCACAGATCGCCTCAACCACGTCAGTTCAGTGGACATATCATCCTGCTCAACTAAGGTCTCTCTGAGCCTCTCCGACACTGCCCGCTCATCCGCCCGAGCCTAGATCAGGTCATCCTCCAGGATAAATGCGTGGTTAGTGGCCATAAGGAGACTTGACTCCATCTAGCTGAGTAACTCCTGCTCTCTCGCCTGGAGCTGATCTCTCTCCTCGGTCACCCAAAGAAGATCCTCGGTAAACGACACGGCCTTCTCGAACGCTAAGCGTTCTCTGTGTCGAGAAGTCTGTAGGGCCTGCTCCTGATCCTGCACGAGTTTCCGCAGGTCCTCGACTTCCTCGCGAAGGGCTTTGCTGATGCCAACTTGCGTCACTCCTTCCTGACGCTCATGATCAGTCGCAGCCTCTGCCTGTAAGGCTCGATGGAGTAGGGCCTCCACTTGGGGCCCGGAGTACAAGCCTAGGCCAACTGCTACGCAATCCTCAGCCGCCTGCCATCGCATCGAGGGGTTAACAGTCGGGTATGGAAACATACAATGCAATAAAATAATTCGCACATTCAGGAGTGTCTCTCGAAGACCGGCTAGCGCTCCAGCCGATGCTTGCACGACTCCCCCTTCCAGAGTGCCGGATAGGTCGCCTCCCCCCTCATGCAGCGGTGAATTCGGGCGGAGGGGAAGTCGTTGAACGGCTGGAGCCTCCGGTTGCACGATGGAGGGGTCGGAGTCATCCCCTTCGGAACTAGAAGTCTCCTCTGATAAAACCCCCTCAGTTGGAGTCTCCTTTAATTGCACCGGAGGGGAAGATCGTAATGAGACCTCTAACGTTGCATCCATACACCCAGTCGCTGAACCAAAAGTGGAGGCCAGCGTCTGCCTTTTTCCCCTCTTATACCTCGGCAGACACCTGCCTAGGCACAATGGGGAAAGAACGCGTGGAAAGCCAGAAACCGCTTCGTCCAGACAGCCGATCGTCACGAGACTATGAGGACATGTGGGGGTAGCCGTTATAATACTTGGCAATAAGGCATTCGCGCGAACATCCTGTTACCCTCGAGAAAGGAGACCAGACGCTTTTATCCCGAGAAGATAGGCGTCATTATAAACCCTCGAGAATCGGAGCAGCCTTTTTGGAAAAAGAAGAAGGCACAAAAGGGGATTCCTAGGAATGCTAGATGAAGGAGATACGATCCAGAAAGGCTTCCATGATTATAGCAAGGACGGGTGTGAAGGCAAAGACCCAGGCTAATTCAACTTCTTTATCCCGACACTAGTCCGATCAGTCAGCCACACTTCCTTCGATCAGACTTGAAGGGAGGGACTTGTGATGGGGTTGGATAGCCCGTGCCCGGCATGAGGATGAAGAAGCTAGGGACACGACATGACCTCCCCTCTCGGGCCCCGGGGCCCCCTTTCGGGGGCGCGCTCAGGAAGGTCAGTTCGAGGATCACTCTCGGAAGCCCCCCGGGAGTTTGAGCCCCGAGAGTACTTCGGGAGATATCGCACCCAAAGACCCCCGAGCTCACCTCGGGAGGCGGAGTCCTCGCAACAGCCGACCTCGAGTACTGACCTCCCCCCGCTCAGTGCGGACAATCATCCCCGCCAGAAAAAGTCCACGCACCCTCCAAATGTCTCAACGAGAGAAAGAGTGATAACGGCGCAGACTGTTTCAAAGGATATCACTTCATCACCGAAAGCAGGGGCGTGGCCTAAATATCGGAGACGTGACACCGATAAAGGGGGCACAACTAGTCTGTCGACACCAGTATAAAAGGTAGTCCAACCCCTTCGGTAAGGGGGTTACGATCCCTCGTTTTACATACTGTCTTTCTTTCTCACTGCGATTATTCTTCGGATAACCTACTAACTTGAGCGTCGAAGTGGACTCCGCAGGACCCCTGCCGGCGTGTCCCCTAACGCTTGTGTTAACTTCGCAGGACCCCAAGTTCCTCCTCGGCTTAATAACTTCTGTGCGGGCATAATCTCTGTGACTGGCCATCGCCGACGACTCCTTCCGGAACACTCTACAATACGAACTCTTGCATATTTAACACCACGCCTGAGTTCTAGAGATATAGCAGTCATTGCCGAGACATTACAGTTGGACTGCAAAGCGTTCCTTTAAGGGAAGATCCTAGCATTAGAATAATAATTCAATAAATCAATTTATTGAGCA
Source organism: Boesenbergia rotunda (assembly GCA_024364735.1). Classification (NCBI taxonomy): domain Eukaryota; kingdom Viridiplantae; phylum Streptophyta; class Magnoliopsida; order Zingiberales; family Zingiberaceae; genus Boesenbergia; species Boesenbergia rotunda. Next base: position 399,155 of record JAGFNQ010001100.1, read on the forward strand.
TTTGCCATAGTTTTATGATGGCTGATAACCTAACGCAACTCTCCTTCTTTATTCGGGCTTGAGACGAGTCATGACTGGGTCATCACAAGCGGAGTTTGAGAGATGCTCATGTAAAGGTGTAGCCTCCCCCCCACTTGGCCCACGAGAGTAGTTTTTTATAGAAAATATTCTTGACAGGATGTTACATCTGTAATAAAGAGTATCAAATCTAGATGTCAAAAGGATATGTTACTCATATCTTATTTCATGTGCATGAAGATTCAGAGGTTAAAAGATGCTCAACATTCAAGGATGAAATTGAAGAGGCATCCGCCTCAATGATTGAGGAGGTGCGAATTTCATTGACATTGAAATAAGAAGAAGCTTCTATATCCAGATCAAGTGAAAAGTTATGTACCACCGCTACACACAAAGATATATAAATTTCAATTTATAAAATTAAAAATTATATTATTTATTTTGAGTATAGAGAAAACGGTCACTATAAGAGCAAATGTCTAAGATTGATCAAGAAAAAAATATTCAAGTGGCACCCAAAGTCAATGAAAAATCAAAGGATGTCGGACTCTTGTTACGTAATGGCAAGGAGCATATCATATGGTTCCCAAAAGGGGTATTATTGAAATCAATACCCAAGGGGGAAGCATCAAAGAAAAGTCAAGAGTGGAAACACAAGTCAAGGGGGGAGCTTCTAAGGGCAAAACTAAGATACCATTAGTTAATGATATTTCTTTATGTCATGATAAAGAGCATGTTAGAGTTAAATTTCATCATTTTAGTGCTATTTATCATGAAAATTATATTGAAAACTATAAAGTCATTTCATGCTAGAACTACCACACCTAAAGTTAGGAAAAAAATAGGACTTTTAATGGTAGAGGGGGTGAATAGCCGATCACCCACTTTGATTCGCGGTTTCTTCCTACAAGTATTAGCAAGCGCAAGCGGAAAACTAAAACAATAAACCAAAACAATACTAATACAAATCGTTTACGTGGTTCGGAGATAAGGCTCCTACTCCACGGCTATCCGTAAGGTGGACGATCCCGATCCGTCGGTGGATGAGTCCCCGGAAGACCTCCAGCTATCTCTTGTCGCTCCTTGTGGGTGGAGAATTATCGCTCCTTGTGGGTGGAGAAATCTCGCCATAAACCCTCAACAATACCTGAGCACTAGAAGACTACTAATAAGCTCTAACCAAGCTTATTTCGTCAAGAACTCTCAGCCAAAATTGAGCTCTATTAAATAGAGCTCTTAGCTGAAAAGACCATTACCAGTCGACTGGTCAAGCACCAGTCGACTGGTCCCACTTGGATTCGAACGTTACAACACAATGTTTGAATTCCAACTGCCATCAGTCGACTGGTCCTTGGATCAGTCGACTGATCTTTCTGTGGACTTCATCAGTCGACTGATCCAAGCATCAGTCGACTGATCCACCCCTAAACCTAAGGTTTCCTTCCCGAGTACATTTCTCTCAGCACTCGAACCCTAGGATTTCCCAGGTACACTTCTCTCAACACTCGAACCCCCACGACTTAGCTGACTCTTCATCTAGCAGCCTCGACCTGTTGCCTTCAAGCCTTCTTCAACTTTGGCTCTCGTCCCTCGGATGCATGCAAACCGACGACTCATCTCCCCATACCATCCTTCGCGTATGCCTTGAAGTTCGCTTCCCTCGGCTCATCGTCCCTACTTTGTCCACGGTCCCTCGGATGCATACAAGCCCACGGCTTGTCTCCTCACGCCATCCTTCACCGGACCCAAAGCTATCCAGCTAAGTCCATGTGTATCCTACAAACCTGCACGCTCAAATACACACATCAAACACAAGGATGAACCTAACTTAAACCCTTTGTCTAAATATCAAAACACATGGTTACTCTGGACCATAGATTGCCTCAACACATATCATATGGTTCCTATGCAATCAAAAGGGGTATTATTGAAATCAATACCCAAGGGGGAAGCATCAAAGAAAAGTCAAGAGTGGAAGCTCAAGTCAAGAGGGGAGCTTCTAAGGGCAAAACTAAGATATCATTAGTTAATGATATTTCTTTATGTCATGATAACGAGCATGTTAGAGTTAAATTTCATCATTTTAGTGCTATTTATCATGAAAATTATATTGAAAACTATAAGTCATTTCATGCTAGAACTACCATACTTAAAGTTAGGAAAAAATAGGACTTTTAATTGTAGATCTACACATTCTAGGCTAAAAAGAAAAATATCTAAGACAATCATAAAAACCCCAAAATTGAGGATTTAATGATGGAAAATCAAGTCTTGAGGTCAATACTTGTTAAACTAGAAAAGACCCGTAAGAAAATGACAATTAATATCAAAGGGTCTGATCCTGTCGCGGAGTGGAGTGGCTGTCCTCTGGGCCAGGCGGGCATCCCAGGAGCAGCGAGCCGATGAGGTGGTCGTCCGTCCATAGCGCCTCGCCTTGCCTCTGCAAAACAGGGACTGTCAGCAAAGCCCGTCGAGGGAATCCCCGGTCAGGCACTCCGACGGTCAAGTCAGTTCCGAGTACAGATGAGCGGAAACTGAAGGGAAATGAGGCAAGGGATGCGAGAACTCACGCGCGTGTACCTGGAGTAGGGAGAGTGCCAAGCTTATATGACCGGGGGGGCTGACAACCCCTGTCCGCGTAGGTGGGACCAGGGGTGATGGCTGTCAGCCCGTAGGGAGCACGGAGGAGCGGCGCGACATGGCGCGGGGTGCTCCGGTAGTTCGGGAGTACTGGATGTGCAGTACGAGAGTACTGGCTGTGCGGGATATCCGCGTGGAGGTGTCAGAGACAGGCAAGGCGTGAGGAACCCCCCTGGCAGGGCTGTACCCCGGGAGTAAGGATGTGAGGGGTGTATGAGCGGGACAGCCCGTACCCCGAGCGCCGACTAGCAGGCCCGTGTGCTAGGGACCGAGTCGGGTAAAGACCAGGGAACGTGGTTTACCACGCGTCCGACTGGTAGTGGGAGAAAGAGAGGGAGCGTAGGGTACGCCCTGGGTCGGGGGTGTCACGAGACTTGACCTCACTGATGAGGCTGAACCTTGTTTTGGGTCAGGGTGAACCGGTATGCATGACTGGGCCTTCTACAGAGTTGGTTGGCTAGGAGCTGGCCTAGCTGTCTCCTCAGGTGACCTGGTGGGTCTTTCCCTTCTTCTTTACTGTGGGAAGCTTTCCGGGAGCGGGGCCCTGTCCGCTGATAGGGCGGCTGCCCCATAGGCGAAGCCTCCTTGGCGCCAGGCTGGCCTATGCCCCCACTCGTGGGCAAGGTCGGGATCATAAGCATCCCCCTCGAGTCTAGTCGAAGGAGGCGGCGAGTCCGACTGACTGGACCATCTTTATTTCTTGGAGGCCTGGCGCGCAGGAGGGATCCAGCTTTGTCTGAGGGGTTTACCTGCAAGTTTGCCGAATCTCCAGGAACCCGATCGGCTGACGAAGCTACCTTCTCCCCTTTTTGATTACTGATGATTCCGTATCCCGAGGCGGATAAGAATCGCTGTGTACACCTAGGGGGATCCCACGTGTCTCTTCCCCTTTCGTTTCCCACTACCGAGGCCTTTTCCCCCGTTCTTCGAGGGACGAGGTTGGGTGAGAAACGTCTGGCCTTCTGGGCCCCGCTGGGCCTACTCCTGCGGTTGTTACTATCTGCCGCTTCTTCCTTGGCCCACTACCAGTGGGTCCATCCTTTATAACTGCGAGAAGTCTCTTCGTCTTTCACTCCGGCGGGCTGCTTTCTTCTTTCCGATTAGGGTTGCGGCTGCCTTCTGGTGCTTGCTACTTTCCTTTCGCCATCCTCTTGCCTTCTTTGTGCTCTTATGGCTTCCTCCTCTCGCAACCCTCACCCCTGGTATGTCACAGCGAGGTCCACGTTAACCCGTGATGACCTCGAGGCCATCCGGGCAGAGTTTTACATTCCCCTCGATCATGACCTCCGGCTGCCTTCTCCTTCGGACCAACCAGCCAGACCGCCGAGGTACTACATTACCGTCTCGCGGGATCATCTGCAGGCGGGCCTGCGTTTCCCCATCCATCCCTTCCTTGCTTCCGTATGCTGCTACCTTCGCATAAACTTGTCCCAACTGACCCCCAACTCTGCAGGCGGGTCTGTCATCCTCTTCTTGCTATATCGTTGTTCCTCCCACACCGAGCTTTTCCATCACCTCTTCTACCTGAAGAAACAGGAGTTGGGCGAGTTTGTTTTCCAGGTTCGCTCTGGGACTTCTTTTCTTTCTTCTCTTCCTTCTGCCAGGCGGGGATGGAAAGAGAGATTCTTCTTTATTCGCCCCGCGATCTTCCCGACTTGGCCATCTAATTTTCGGTTGGATTTTTCCCACATGCCTCCTCATCACACGGATCCTCGAAAGTTTCCTCCCTTCGAGCGGGCCCTAGATCGCTTCAGGGATAAACATTTTCCAGTCGGGCCTCTTCTGACCGAGAACATCATGGCCGCATTCGGCCTTAGTCCGGCGCCCTTCATCCAACCTGCCTCCTTGAGTAAGTGATCTCTCCTTTCTCGTGTTTCTGGTTATTTCCCTGACCCGCCCCTTTTGGTCAGTTATGATGATGTATCCTGCGGCCCCTGAGGGAGGCTTCGGGCTGGGGCATGCTGAAGAAATGGAGGCGCGCCTTTGGGCGGTGATAAGGGAGCAGCGGACGCAGGCGGCGGAGCGGCAGACAGCGCAGGGATGTCGCTTAGCCTTGCTGGCCGAGCAGGAAGCTTTTCCTTCTGGCTCTCCTTCTCCCGCTTCATCTCCTGAGGAGGCGAGGACTCCCCAATCGGGTTCGGAGGATACCAGACCTCTGAGCCACTCCTTGTGACGCTCTGGGGGCACCGGCTTCACGTCTGCCCCGACTGATCCTTTGGGGGTGTCTTCCAGTCGGCCTATCAAAAGACGAAGAGGTGAGGCGCCGACCGGCATTCTGTCCATGCTACCGCCCTCTTATTCCGCAGTGGTGCCCTTGGATCTAGCGGCGTTGCCTTTGAGGGAGGCATCTCCGCCTTGCCCGGAGGGGCCCTCCGGCGAAGGCCTATTGCATGTGTTGCCGCCTTCACTGTCCGACTGGCGTTTGAGCATGACTTTGCCGGACGATACCGCCCCGACCCGGTCTAGGGATGCCCGGCTGTATGGTCCAATCTTGGACAGGTTCCTGGCCGGCCTGCGAGCGAGTAGTTCGGTGAGCCCTGCTGTTGGGGCGGATGACTTCATGGCCCTGGCTACCCAGGTATGTGTCTATTAGTTGAGGGGGTGTGTCTCTTTCCTTGTTTGGCTGACGGGCTTTGCTTTTCGTAGTCCTGGGCCCAAAGCTACAGCGTGAGTGTGGCCATGCTCACTCACGCCAAGGCCCGGTATCGCGCCGAGAGGCGTGCGGAAGACCTGGAGGCTCGGCTCCGCCATACCTAGCTGTCTTCAGATGACGACTCGTTGAACGGCCTGAGAGCAGAGGCCATCGGCCTCCAGGACACGCTGCGCCAGGCCCAGGAGGAGCTGGAGATTGCCAAGGCTCAGATCGCTGCTGCTGATGTCGCCGCAGTTCGGGCGGAAGAGCGGGTGATCCAGGTTGAGCAAGCACACCTTTGTGACCGCAAGCGCAAGGGCGAGCTACAAACAGAACTTCTGAGGGCCAGGTCATATCTCCCTTGGGCCAACGAGGAGATTCTATCTCTTCGGGCGCAGCTGGCGGCGGAGAAGCGAACAACAGATTTGTTAAGGAACCAACTTCAGGACCTACGAGGCCTCCGCCCTGCTTGGGACGCTGCCCAGGTCGAACTGGGGGAATTGCGGGAGCGGCAGGCATCATGGGAGGCCCTCCAGACTGAGCTAACAGAGCTGCGTGCCTACCGGGAGGCTGAGGCAGGTCGGTTAGAGGATCATCGCTTGGCGTGTTTAAACGATCCGGCCCATGCTGCCGAGATTGCCCGGCGTTTCATGGATGTGATGGAGCAGCACGGCCTCAATGTGATTCGCCAGCTTAGACTAGGAGGGTACTTACCCCCAGATCTGTCTCCTGACGCGGTTTCGCTTCCAGACTTGTGCAAGAACCTGCCCTCCGTTACTGACCAGCTTTTCGAGTGAGATCAGTGTTTTTGTGTCTTTTGTTTCGTTGTACGCGAAGGGTATTTTGCCCTGATTTTTGTAAGGCGCCTACGCCCTTGAATGTAGTGTTCCCCTTTTTCTACTTGCCTGAGTGGTGTTTTCTTTCAGCCTCGGTGGGTGTATGGGCGAACCATGCGCCACCATTATTGATGAGCCTGATCCTACTTCGCGGGATGGCTGTCCCTTTCTCTGGTGTTTGCGTGTAAGGGTCTCCGATCTTTAGGGAGGGTGTTCAAGACTTGGGATGGTGCCTTAGCATGAGGATTCTGCTTTTCTAATCAGTGCTTGCAGCATAGAGGCCTAGAGGTAAGTGGCCTACGGGGATCCTGTCTTCTTGGCCGAGTGGGACCCGGGGAGCATGGGCCGCCACGCACCCCTTCGGAGCTCGGGTCAGGGGATTGGCGGGAGATTGCCCATGATGTGCATGGCCTCCTGACCGAGTGGGACCCGGGGAGCGTGGGCTGCCATGCGTCCGCTCAGGGCTCGGGTCAGGGGATTGGCGGGAGCTTGCCCGTGATGTGCATGGCCTCCTGACCGAGTGGGACCCGGGGAGCGTGGGCTGCCATGCGTCCGCTCGGGGCTCGGGTCAGGGGATTGGCGGGAGCTTGCCTGTGAAGTGTATGGCTTCCTGACCGAGCGGGACCCGGGAGCGTGGGCTGCCACGCGTCCGTTCGGGGCTCAGGTCAGGAGATTGGCGGGAGCTTGCCCGTGATGTGTATGGACTGTTGGCCAACCAGGCTAAGGATCATCTCCTATATCTTCGGGCATCCGATATATTTAGGGTCACGTGTCCCGCGACTGCGAGCCCTGCGGGTGTTGGCGCTTCGCTTTCCTGCCTGGGCCGGCGAACCGATACTTCGCTGTCTTTTCATATTTCCTGTTCCTGTCTTTCCGCCCGTCCGTAGGATCGCCTCTACGGATTTTATTCCAACGGCCGTGATTAATGGCCATCTTCTCTATATAGGCTCCAGTAGCTATCGCCTCCGTCTCTGTTCGTCTCTTCCTCTCCCGTCACCCCTTGTTTCCCTCGGTGCCCTAACGCCCCTTTCAGAATGATGCGGGGCTTCATCATGAAGGAGGCCCAAGAGAGGTCGGCTAGATATAAGGCGGCGATGGCCGCCCTTCTTTCGGAGCATATCCTTGTCCCCTCCAATGTTGTTCTGTCAGTTACCCCGACGTCTCATTCCCCGACGACTAGCCCTACCACCGTCCTACCCAGGGACAAGGGCGACGCATCGGGAGAGGAGGCGACGGATTCTGATATCGAGATTTTGCCCTCGGATCCTTTCACTCAGGGGCCTGAGCCTCTCCCGGAACATTCCCACACCGGCTCATCTCCCTCCGGCGCTATTTCTGCCTTCCCCCAGGAGGTTCTTTCCCCTTCGGCCGTAGCGAACTCACCTTCTCCATCGGTTATAGTGTCTATGGTCCAGTTACCCCTCGATACCGGGAACGTCCTGCCTGCTTCCCCTGCACTTCCACTTGCTTCTCTCCATGATTCGCTGGACCAACCTAGCCCCGTCCTTCCGCCTGGATCTCCGGCCTCCCGGGTGCCTACGTCGCTTGCCTCTGTTGACTTAGCCCCGGAACTTGGTCATCCTTCCATTCCCCTTGCCTCTGTCAGCTTGGCGGGCGGAATGTCCACTGCCCCTTCTGCTTCCCTTCCTGGCCGGGCTCCGGATTTTCGCCCAATCCATCTGGTTCTTCCTTCGCGAGCAGATCCCTCTGCTGCTTTTGATATTTCGGACCCTGAACCGCTAGGCTCGGCTAGGGTGGTTCACTTGCACGCTCCTCTGAGCGACTACATGTATCAAGGTCTTCGGTCCTTCGACCATCCGAATCCGCTCGACCGCATTGATAGCTTAGTTGCAGATGCTTGTCGGGTACGTTTATCCGCTATCCCCCGTTCATTTGGTTTTCCCGAATTAACCCCCCGTCTTCTTTGCAGCTGACCGAGGCCCTATATGATATGGGTGTTTCTTTTACCGCCCAGAACCGATCCCTCCGTCAGTTGGAGTCCCGTCGGGAGGCGCTGGAAAGCCAGCTTCGCTGTACCTGGCCTCTACCAAATGACGGAGACTGGGATGCGTTGCATTCCGAGAACGCAACCTTACGAGGACGAGCTGCCCACGCCGAGGCGCAGCTGCGAGATCTCTCGGCAGGGCTGAGCGCAGCTCGATCTTCTGAGGCTCAGCTGCGTCAGCAGCTGGCTTATCTGGAGCCAAGCGAGCATCAGGCTCGGACTCGGGAGCTTAGAGCAAACGCTGATCTGGTCCAGACTCAGGCAGCTCTTTTGGAGGCCAACCAATCCACTGCCACGCTTCTCACTGCTCTGAAGGCCAAGGAGATGGAGCTGGCTGCTTGCAAAGGCGACCTTGCGCGGATGCGTGAGCGCAACGAGGCTCGAGAGACCTAGGCACAGCCAGCTCCAGATGGGCGCGATAAGGCGACAATCGGAGTCTCGTCGCCGCCCTTGGGGTCTACCTTGTAGGCGTATGTCCTATAATTGTGTGTCTGTTTTCCCCCTATTTTGTGATGTAGGCGAGGGCCACCTGGTTTGTTATGGACTTTGTCTTTCTCTTTTATCTCTTCTTCATTCCTCTGCTTCTGTTTTCGTGTGTGGCGGTTAAAAAGCCGATGACGGAACCGGCCGCCTCTTTTCTGTAGGGGAAAACAACATTTCCTGGGTTGAGGCCGTGGTTCTCCGCTCGCTTAGGCTTTCATACGCAGATGCCCTAACTTGTGGGGTTTAGCCGTTCGTGGCCGGCCCGTGAACTCAGGATGGTGCGTCGGGTGAGGGTCCCACCCCCTGCCCGAGGGCCAAATCAATGACTAATTAAGAGGGAAGCCTGAATGTGCTCGCTTGGAGCCTCGGCAGCCATCGCGGCTGGATTTAGGAGTTGACTTGGGTAGGTATCTCAAGAGAGCTGCTCCCCTGTCAAGGAGTGCGGAGGAAGGCTTTGCCTCGGGCAAAAAAGAGGCCACTCGGTCGGGTAACCTCTCGGGTCGCATGGATCATTATGAGCCTGCCCGAGAGCCGACCCGAGGGACAGGCTCGCGTGGAGCAAGAAGGAAGCCTCCCGGTCGAGTAACCCCTCGGGCCGCATGGATCATTATGAGTCTGCCCGAGAGCCGATCCGAGGGACAAGCTTGCGTAGAGCAAGAAGGAAGCCACCCGGTCGGGTAACCCCTCGGGCCGCATGGATCATTATGAGCCTGCCCGAGAGCCGATCCGAGGGACAGGCTTGCGTAGAGCAAGAAGGAAGCCACCCGGTCAGGTAACCCCTCGGGCCGCATGGATCATTATGAGCCTGCCCGAGAGCCGATCCGAGGGACGGGCTTGCGCGTGAAGCCGGTGCTTCCTGGCCGAGGGCTTCCTGATAGATTCCATCTTATTGATCATTTGAGTGCTTAAATCCATGTTTGATCTATGTTTTTATTGCTAAAATTGTGAAATTGCCCTAGGTTTTAGAACTCATTCATATTTTGGACTTAAATGCAAAATTACACATATTTGAGTTAATTGGCCACTAAATTCTTGATTTATTTTTGTAGGCATGAAAGGTTCCTAGAGCATATTGGGTCAAACTCGAGTCGGAAGTGACCCGGATCAGATTATCAAGATCACGATTAAATCTGGGCCGTTCGATTCGAAAGCGGCTAGATCTGAGCCATCCGGGACGATCTGAAGCCATCCAAGCTAGGGCTAGGGTTGATCAAGCACCCTGATCAAGATCTGAAGGTTTCACCACAATCAGAGCTCAATCAGCCGTTGGATCAAGCTTGGAGGGCTCTAGAGCGTCCAATCACAGATAGAGTTGATCTGGACCGTCCGTTGCATATCTGGAGGATCCGAGCTACCACGAGGTAGATCCTGACCTCAGATCACCATCATCAAAGTTTGGCCCAAATCAGATGAAAACCAGCCGTTGGATTGAAGCAAACAAATCTGAGCCGTCCACTGGTTATTATTTAAGGAAATTTTCCCCAGCGCTTCTGCCCATCGCGTCATCGCCGCAACTCTCGAGTTCTTCGTTTTCTTCATCGTTTTCTTCCATCTTTCATCCAATTGAAGGCGCGGTCACTCAATCCACCATCAGATCAAGGGCTAGGTCAGTGAAGGGAAGCTCAGTGAAGTCTCAGATTGGATTTCTGCTCAAATAGTGAAGCTGCGTGAGGTTTCAGCAGATTCGCTACTTGAATTCATCAAGCTCAGCTGTGCTCCGTTTCCATCGCATCTGAGCTGACCAGAGGGGTTCCCTGGAAGGTCTCGGACACTCTCAAATCCAAATCGCAAGTCACCACAGCAAAATTGATGAGTTCGGAAGCTGATTTTCAGTTTGAGCATGGATTTGATCTGTTTTAGTAGCAGAGGCGTTTCATCACTGATTTGTTGAGCTTGCGGGTCCGAAGTTCACTCTTGATTGACGACCAAGGAGTTCTTGAGATGAGGAGGGGTTGAGGAGTAGCTTAGATCATTAATTTTCATTGATTCTGCTGTAGTTTAACGTCTTCTGAATTCTGTCCTGTTTTTTAACTTCAATTTCATTAGCTGTAGTTGTAAGTTCTAAATTGTTAGCTTAATTAGGAGTTTAAACTTCTAGTTCAGTAAGTTAGGAACTTGTTTAGTGATAGATAGAGTTAAATTTCAATTCGTTTTTCTGTTAATTGTTGCGTGCCAAATTTTAGCTAGCGTGCCAAGTAAATTCTGAATTCTTCAACCTGTTTTTGCTGCAGTTTGCATTTGAATTGACAATCAAATCCAGGAATCACTAGATTCATTGTTCCTTAAGTTAGTTTTAAGCAGTGTTCTTAGTTGCTAAATTGTTTTGCATTCCAACTAGTTAATCTACTCCAATTCTGTCCAGAATTTCTGAAATTTCTGCATCTTGACTCTGCGCATCAAGTCTTTAGGGTTGCATTTTCATATTAGCTAGATTAGTTAGTTTCTGAATTGTTTCTTGTAATTAGTTGGGTAAACGCAAGATCAGTTGCTTGTTAGTACTGAAGCTTAGTTGCTCCGCAAATTCAACTCTTGATTTCTGCAATTAGGTAACTTGAAATTCTGTTAATCTCGGATGTGTTTATTTCAGATCTGAAAAGTCTTCTTATCCCTATATAGCTCTGCAATTGTAGCAGCTCTTTCCAAGCTTGATCAATAAGTTTTCAAGGCTGAATAGTTGGAAGTAGTTTTTGGCACAAAACAGTAGCTTTTGCACAAATTTTCAGCTTACGTGCCAAACTGTTTTAAGCATTAGTTTGAATCAATTAATTGCTTGTCTTTTGGTATAAGATAGCTTTTGGAATCCATTGATATCTTCTTTAGATAGTCTGAATTTTCATCTGTTTTAGTTGGCTTTAAAAACTTCTTAGTTGAGTTGAGTTCATTACTTGTTCAAATTCGAAATCTCCTTTGCATTGATTTGTTGCAACCTTGTTTGTTGCCGAAAATCCTATCACTGTTTTTCTTTACTTCATTGCTTGGCATTTCTTTTGGTTTGTTGCAAACAGAAAACGATTTCCCATAAAAAATTTGGTAAGTGTTTACTTAAGCTTCCATTAATTGAGTTTTTAGTGCCATCTTTTCGGTTAGTTCCATTGCTCACTTTCTTTTACTTCCATTTCATTTTCATTTTCAATTAAAAAACCAAAATCCCATTACTTATTCGAAACCCCAAAAACGACACATAGCTACAAGTTTGAATCAAGCCCGACAACTAGCCCCGAGAAAAATACGACCTGTGGCCCCTTTGCTACATTCTTACACATTCTGCTTGTAAAAGGGTTTCCAGCACTTTATAAATTTCTAAATTTGAGACCCACTTTCGTGACAGTCATTTTGGGTCGTTCACTTCCCAGGGAGCGTGGGCCGCCACGCGCCGCCTGAGAGCCTCGCCGAGGCTTCCCGATCGAGGGCATTCTAGGGAGCGGTCGAGGGCATCCCCGGGAGCGTGGGCCCCCGGGAGCGTGGGCCGCCACGCGCCGCCTGAGAGCCTCGCCGAGGCTTCCCGGTCGAGGGCATCCCAGGGAGCGTGGGCCGCCACGCGCCGCCTGAGAGCCTCGTCGAGGCTTCCCGGTCGAGGGCATCCCAGGGAGCGTGGGCCGCCACGCGCCGCCTGAAAGCTTCGTTAAGGCTTCCCGGTCGAGGGCATCCCAGGGAGCGTAGGCCGCCACGCGCCGCCTGAGAGCCTCGCCGAGGCTTCCCGGTCAAGGGATCCCAGGGAGCGTGGGCCGCCACGCGCCGCCTGAGAGCCTCCCCGAGGCTTCCCGGTCGAGGGCATCCCAGGGAGCGTGGGCCGCCACGCACCGCTTGAGAGCCTCGCCGAGGCTTCCCGGTCAAGGGCATCCCAGGGAGCGTGGGCCGCCACGCGCCGCCTGAGAGCCTCGCCGAGGCTTCCCGGTCGAGGGCATCCCAGGGAGCGTGGGCCGCCACGAGCCGCCTGAGAGCCTCGCCGAGGCTTCCCAGTCGAGGGCATCCCAGGGAGCGTGGGCCGCCACGCGCCGCCTGAGAGCCTCGCCGAGGCTTCCCGGTTGAGGGCATCCCAGGGAGCGTGGGCCGCCACGCGCCGCCTGAGAGCCTCGCCGAGGCTTCCCGGTCGAAGGTCTCCCAGGGAGCGTGGGCCGCCACGTGCCGCCTGAGAGTCTCGCCGAGGCTTCCCGGTCGAGGGCCTCCCAGGGAGCGTGGGCCGCCACGCGCCGCCTGAGAGCCTCGCCGAGGCTTCCCGGTAGAGGCCTCCCAGGGAGCGTGGGCCGCCACGCGCCGCCTGAGAGCCTCGCCGAGGCTTCCCGGTAGAGGCCTCCCAGGGAGCGTGGGCCGCCACCCGCCACCTGAGAGCCTCACCGAGGCTTCCCGGTTGAGGGCCTCCCAGGGAGCGTGGGCCGCCACGAGCCGCCTGAGAGCCTCGCCGAGGCTTCCCGGTCGAGGGCCTCCCAGGGAGCGTGGGCTGCCACGCGCCGCCTGAGAGCCTCGCCGAGGCTTCCCGGTCGAGGGCATCCCAAGGAGCGTGGGCCGCCACGCGCCGCCTGAGAGCCTCGCCGAGGCTTCCCGGTCGAAGGCCTCCCAGGGAGCGTGGGCCGCCACGCGCCGCCTGAGAGCCTCGCCGAGGCTTCCCAGTCGAGGGCCTCCCAGGGAGTGTGGGCCGCCATGCGCCGCCTGAGAGCCTCGCCGAGGCTTCCCGGTAGAGGGCCTCCCAGGGAGCGTGGGCCGTCACGCGCCGCCTGAGAGCCTCGCCGAGGCTTCCCGGTCGAGGGCCTCCCAGGGAGCGTGGGCCGCCACGCGCCGCCTGAGAGCCTCGCCGAGGTTTCCCGGTCGAGGGCCTCCCAGGGAGCGTGGGCCGCCACGCGCCGCCTGAGAGCCTCGCCGAGGCTTCCCGGTCGAGGGCATCCCAGGGAGCGTGGGCCGCCACGCGCCGCCTGAGAGCCTCGCCGAGGGTAATGCAGCAACAACTGTTTCCCGAAAACCATTTCTGTGGGGCGCAACACATAGATGGGATATATTCCAGAAGGCCCGAATGCCAGACGCGCGGCGGGGGTATAAGATATATCCAGGTCCTCAAATACATAAAATATAGAGTACATCCATGTCCCGGAAGGCCGAACTATAGAGTCGCATAAAGCATGTGGGATGCACCCAGAAGGCCAGATATCCGATGCTCAAAAAATGTTGCGCCCATACTTTCCCCTATCTGCTTTGCCGGAAAGAGAATGAAGAATGGGCAACACTACCCCGGAGGAGTCCACCACAAGGCTTCTGGTGCCATAATGGCTTCTCCAGAAGCATATGAAGAAAGGCTCGCATTTTTTAAGGAACGACAATCGCCGAAAACCCATACGGATCTTCCATCTCCACTTCCGATCAGGCTGCTGGTGTGCCCTTCTTCTAGCGCCATTTTTGATCTTGTCGCGGAGTGGAGTGGCTGTCCTCCGGGCCAGGTGGGCATCCCAGGAGCAGCGAGCCGGTGAGGTGGCCGTCCGTCCATAGCGCCTCGCCTCGCCTCTGCAAAATAGGGACCGTCAGCAAAGCCCGCCAGGGGAATCCCCGGTCAGGCACTCCGACGGTCAAGTCAGTTCTGAGTATAGATGAGCGGAAACTGAAGGGAAATGAGGCAAGGGATGCGAGAACTCGCGCGCGCGTACCTGGAGTAGGGAGAGTGCCGAGCTTATATGACCGGGAGGGCTGACAACCCCTGTCCGCGTAAGTGGGACCAGGGGTGATGGCTGTCAGCCCGTAGGGAGCACGGAGGGGCGGCGCAACATGGCGCGGGGTGCTCCGGTAGTTCGGGAGTACTGGATGTGCAGTACGAGAGTACTGGCTGTGCAGGATATCCGCGTGGAGGTGTCAGAGACAGGCAAGGCGTGAGGAACCCCCCTGGCAGGGCTGTACGCCGGGAGTTAGGATGTGAGGGGTGTATGAGCGGGACAGCCCGTACCCCGAGCGCCGACTGGCAGGCCCGTGTGCTAGGGACCGAGTCGGGTAAAGACCAGGAAGCGTGGTTTACCACGCGTCCGACTGGTAGTGGGAGAAAGAGAGGGAGCGCAGGGTACGCCCTGGGTCGGGGGTGTCACGAGACTTGACCTCACTGATGAGGCTGAACCTTGTTTTGGGTCAGGGTGAACTGGTATGCATGACTGGGCCTTCTACAGAGTTGGTTGGCTAGGAGCTGGCCTAACTGTCTCCTTAGGTGACCTGGTGGGCCTTTCCCTTCTTCTTTATTGTGGGAAGCTTTCCGGGAGCGGGGCCCAGTCCGCTGATAGGGCGGCTGCCCCGTAGGCGAAGCCTCCTTGGCGCCAGGCTGGCCTATGCCCTCACTCGTGGGCAAGGCCGGGATCAGGGTCTAAAAAATAAAACCTAGGTTTAGAAAAACAAAAGTCATCTATGGACAATAAAGGTTTGGGGCACAAATCCAAGTCCAAAGAAAAGATGTTCTCATATCATAGAGTTCCATATAGGTATGGAACTAAATCTTGGTCTAGAAGTTAAGTCAAGGACACAAGGAAAGCTATCTCTATAGTTGACCTTGATGAGACTAGCGTGATTAAAATTTTTAAAAAATCTAGAAAAGTCATTAGTAATGTATTAAGGGAAGTTATCCCTAATGAGTACTTAGAATACTCAAAGAGCACCAACAGATTTTGGTTTTCTAAGAGTGTTTTCTACATCCTACATGAGTTTAATGAGTATCAACTCTAATTGGAAGGGTAATTAACTCAACCGTATTGAAGTTGACACTATAGGATATTTTCAAGATATTGTGACATCTTGAAAATGAGAAGAGTTAAGTATTTACTCTTGAAGAGTAAAATTATGCCAAATTAAAATTTTGAATTATTTGAACTCAATCAAATTGACACAAATATGATAGAATGCAACAAAAATGTCAAGTTGAGATTTTGACATTTCCTAAGGAGATGAGGACAAATTAGTGTTATTATTGGTTTAGCGATTAGTTAATAGTACTTCGATAGAAAATTTAGATATTTTCTTTAATGCTAAAAATGACATGTTTTGTGTGCCCTATCATATGCCACGAAATCATATTTTAACATTCATATTTAATTATGAAAAATGTCATATTTCATATCATACATACATCATTTAGCTATGATAGATTTTCTTTTTGAAAATACTCTTGTGATGTATCCCATAGTCATTTATCATGTATTATTTAATTTATTGAAATTAAGGACAATGACATTAATTGACATCCTAAGTTGGATGATCAAATTTTAAAATGTCTAGTTAAAAAAAAGCATGAAACCTTAGTTTAGGGAGAACCTATTTTTACATCTTATAAAAATTATAAGTTGACTTATATGTATATTGAGGCATATCAGATATAAGTGAAATATTAGGTGGATGAATAAAACTTAAGAAATTGATTTAGTATATCTATTTGAGTTTTAATTTCATCAAAGTAAATAATTATGTGAAGTCTAATCATTCTGAAAGCTAATATACAAGTTATGTGCATTTAGCCTAAACAACATAGTTAAAAATTATTTCAAAATTATTTTAAAAAACTTTGGTGAAGTTTATTTTTTGATAGAACTCGTCATTGATATGTTAGAATCAAAATAGAGTGAAACATTAAAATTTTCAATGGTTTTAAATTTTATGTCAATCTTTGAAAATGAAAGCTATTTTCATAAAAAAACTATTTTTAATGTCTGCGCAAAATTTCATGAGTTTTCAAAAACCATAAAATTATTTATGATTTTCTGAATTTCGATTTGAAATTGAAATCAGAAATATAGTAATAGTAATTAATTAGGCAATCAATTACTCTCATACCAATCGATTAGGTAATCAATTAGTGCTGAATTTTCATGAGCACAAAAACTCACAGTAATTGATCAACTGATCGGTTATGACAGGTTCAATCGATTAGGTAATTGATTAGCTTAGCCTGTTTTAGCTGAAATAGTATGATTTCAGTCCATTATGTCATGTTTAGGTCATTTAATTATTCGTACCCCTATAGAGTGCTTTTGTAAGTATGTATGGGAAATTTTCTTGATTAAAATAAGAAAGAAATAGTTGAAAAGGACTAGTTTGAAGTTAAAGAGAAAGTTTATGTCTAAAGTTGAATTTTTTAACCTCGTAATTTTAATTTTGGAATTTCCTAAAGGTTTAGAAATTTTAAATCATTGTTAGTACAATGATAAAAGTTTGGAATATATTTTGAGGGGAAGGACTTCCTTAAAAGCATGATTCTTAATCTTTAGAAGATAAAGGAGATAATGAAATGTGAGAACCTTCATTGTGATGGATATATGCTTAAGGTTGAGCATAGTATACCATGAGATATATGACACACTCCTTGGGATGTTTTTGAAAGAAAAGTCTCTTGGAATGAGTTTTTGATATATATCAAAGTGAGAGAAAAATATAGGGTTTAAGTTAGGAAAACCTTCATTTATCCTTTGACATGTGATGAAGAAGTGAGTTATGCTAATATGTATTAACTTAAATATATTGTCAAACATC
Source organism: Boesenbergia rotunda (assembly GCA_024364735.1). Lineage (NCBI taxonomy): Eukaryota > Viridiplantae > Streptophyta > Magnoliopsida > Zingiberales > Zingiberaceae > Boesenbergia > Boesenbergia rotunda. The sequence continues at coordinate 416,250 of JAGFNQ010001100.1, forward strand.
AAAAAGGAGAAGATTATTGGTTAACAAGAATGTGAAAGAGAAATCAAATAGGACATGGATAACTGGATACTTATCCGAGAAGTCTTAATTGCGGTTCAGCAAAAGAAAGTCCAAGTGGGTTAAGGACGACCGCACGTTAGCAAGGCGACAATATATCGAGTGACTAGACTTAACTGAGGTTAGGCAAAAGAAAATCCATGTGGGTCAAGGAGGATCGCACGTTGGTAGAATGGAAGTCTACCAAATGACTAGATCTAACTGAGGTTAGGCAAAAGAAAGTTCAAGTGAGCCAAGGAGAATCGCATATTAACAGGGTGAAGTCTACCGAGTGATTAGACCTAACTGAAATTAGGCAAAGAAAAGTCCAAGTGGGTCAATGACTGACCAAACACTTAGTGAGAAAGCCTTAGCAGATCAAGGTTGACTGGATACTAGGCAATGAGAAATCTCAATAGGTCACGGTTGACCGAATATTGGGCAAGGGAACCATAGACTTAGATCAAGTAAGCTAGGGTTGAGCAATCGATTAGGTAATCGATTGACCTTGAGTCCCCAATCAATTAGGAGTCGCAAGAAGGGCTTGGTGAATCGATTGAGTAATCGATTCAGCGTTTCCGAATCGGTTGGATAATCGATTGGGAGAAGCTTTCTTTACAAGAATAGAAAGATCTCCGATCGATTGCCTAATTTATTGACAGTTTTCGCACGAGAATAGAAAATTAGAAAATTGATTGTCTAATCGATTCGGCCCAAGTCAATTAATTGGGTAATCGATTAGGTTGTTATACGTTTTAATAATAATACAAAGTATAATTCATACTATATAGACTTGTAGTATGTATCAAACTAAATCATAAAAAAATTATATTTCAGCTCCAAAAAATAAAATAATTATCATGCATTCAATATAACATTCAACCATGTAAAATAATAATACTAAAATAATAAAATGGCTAACTTAACCTACGTCTAAATTCAACCCTGTAATGTATAATATAAGTGTTGTTTAATAATTTATAATGAAGATGAGTAGTCTAGTTAGTGAAGACCAACAAATGAACTATCTTACAGAATAAAAAAAAAATATATGGTTAAAATTAATCACGAACAATCACATCAAAGAAGTTATCTTGCGACAGACCGAGCCTGTAGTCGCGAGCTAACAGCAGGCCATGCTCGTAACCGCGAGTTGGTTGCCGGTCAAGTTCACGGCTGACCCAATCTAACGACCCTAGGCTCACAGTTGGCTAAACTCACGGCCAACAGCTGCCGGATGGCCAAGCTGCGGTAGCCCAAATTGGCAACTGTGAGCTGTCAGCTAGCCACCTTGCCAGGTGCGACCAAGCTGCCAGCTGCCAGCTGCGGCCAACAACCGTCAGTCGCCGACCACGCTGCCAAGCGTGGTCAACAACTGTTGGTCGCCCAACTTGTGGGCGGCGGCTTTGCCGGCCGCATTCTGGCTGCTGACAAGCCGCGTGCTAGTGGTGTGAAAGCCGCTAGTCGTGTGACGGCGATCCGAAAAGCTGCCAGCCGAGTGCTAGTGGTTATGAATGGGCCTATGAAATTAGATGGCATTAAGGATTAGCTTTTTGATTTATCGACGGAAATCAGAAATCTTATTTCATCGAAAATTGCTAATGGAATGTAATTCCCATCTATAAGTTCGTCACTATTATGATTTTTTTAACTGTAAGATTGGATCATAAGACTGGGCTGGGATACTACGTTGGAAAATGAACATTGTATTATAAATACCTTACACGTAAAATAAAAAGGGTAGTCATATTTTAAAAAATAAGGATAAATACCTTATTTTAATAATCATATTTTATCAATAAGGACTAATACCTTTAAACTTCTAGATTTTCTATCAAGTAATATTTTATCCCTTATTTAAAAAATAACATTTAATTCTTATTGACTAAAAGTCAGATATAAAAAAAATTATAAAAGATAATTATATCTTTATCTTTTTTATCATTTTTCGATAGACATCAAAAAAGAAAAAATATATTAAATTGACTATTATATCCTATTGAATTAACTATTATATCCTTTGATAAAAATCCCTCACAATATTCATATATCTAGCATAAACAATAGAAAAGAAATAATTTTGAAAGGGATAACCAGCCAAAAATTTATTCCACCACTCTCATCAAATCAAAAAAGATTCAGAATTTTAAATTGATAATTTAAAATCAAATGAAAATGGAACAAAATTTATCATTAAAAATCTCCTCCTCATCATCAAATATGACATACAATGAAGTAGAAATAAAATGTTGGTGTGGAAAAATTGCACCAATACGTAAATCAAAGACTTACAAATGTTTATAGGTTGTTATGACTACAAAATCAATGCTCAAACATCTTAATATATCACATGAATTCAAAACAATTAATATAAAATGGATGTCAACTACTATTTGCATGTTGAAAAGTGATGGATGAGAGTTCTTCCGAAATATGAATGAAATAGAAAAAGAACTACAAGACTTCAACTGCTTCACCATCCAAAAATTTATAGAATTGTACTCAAAATCATAAGAAAAAAAATGAAGAATTCTCCTGAAAATAAAAAAGAGTTTTGACTAAAAGAGAGAGCTAAATGCATCCGAACAGAAAAATTCAACTTGATGATGTTGTATGATGCCCAATTTGATGATGTTGGTGATGGGCATCTGCAAGAGCTCGTCTGGCGTCTGGTAGAATGACGTGCCACAAAGCAATGTGCTGCTGAGTTTCTGACTAATAGAGTTTTGAAATCAAGGAATTTTAAGTATGTTCCATTGAAACTCAAGAAAGTGATAAAAAAGTAAATGATTGCAATCATTGGCAATGTGCTAAAGCCCTTAGCTCGGATAATGAAAGAATGTCTTGGCAGATAATGAAAGTCCATTATTGTTGGTCTCTATCTCATAGACAGATGATCAAAGTTTTGGCAGATAATAAAAATTTCTTTCTTAACCAAACCAAGAAGAAACTAAAATATAGTTTTTGTCGAGTTGTAAATTAAATGAAGCAGCAGATAGATTAATTAAGAGGAGACGTCAAGCCTCGGTTCGAAGCAGAAGCTGCCGTAGAATAGGGACCTCGGTTCCAAGCAGAAGCCACCGTAGAATCGGGACCCGAACTCCAAGTGCATAGTGGAGGGCCAATGGCACTGGCTCGACCATTTCCACACCTTAAGCCTCATGTCGAAGGTGAGGAGCGCCGGACACACTAAGGAGTACTGCATGAAGATGAAGTCGCCTGCGCCGCAGCAGATGAATTTCTTGTTGCATAACTTCTCGTACATGGAGTTCGGCATTCGAGCCACCTCCCGCCATGTCTTATCCTCGAGTTCCAAAATCACCACTCCCAAGCACGGCCAGTCTCTCCTGCCGACCATGACCAATTTGTTCGACAGGTTGATCAATCCAGCACAGTCGATAGGGTATGGCACAGGAATCGATTCTTGAATCAGAGACTGCATGCTAGAGATCGGCCTGATGATGTCGAACGCCATTAAGTTGGGGGTCACAGCCGTCGGGTGGATGAAGTAGTAGAGCACGCCGTCGCGTATGACGGCGTTGTTGCTGCCCATCAATAAGGTGACGTCTTGGGCGAAGTTCATGGCCCACGAATTCGTCGTCGATTCGTAGATGTGGACAGATAAGTGCCAGGACTTCCCTGTCAGATGGGTGCACTTGACAACGACCACGGTGTAGCCGCGCGTTCGGCGGTCGAACGACAAGGCGAGCGCGTTGTAGTCGGGGGAAGAGACGCCGGGGACTTCAGGAAGCAGCTTCCAGTCTCTCTTGATGGGATTGCCGACCAATAACCGGTTCCCGTCATCGGGGTTCATCAAGCAGACTAGGCCGCAGGAGGAGGACGTGCGCCAGATGCTCATTCCTAAGCGGGGGAAGTCGAAGTTGTACCACCGGAGGAAGCAAGGGTCGTACACGTGGCCCGGTATGGCGAAGTCGTTAAAGCAGGACCTGAAGAACAACGGCTTCTGTGGCGCCATCATCGCCCACGACAACGGGGGGCAGGAGTGAACCACCTGGTACCACCGTTTGCACACGATGCCCAATTTGATGATGTTGGCGATGGGCAAAAAGGAGAGCACCTTCTGTAGGATTTCGTCCGGTAGAATGGCGTCCCACGATATCAATGCTCCATTCTCCTCCTCCTCCTCGCCGTCACTATCTCTAGGCATCGTCCTTATCTCTGGAACCTCGCGGTGGATGGGATTAGTCTCCTTTCGCGACTCCTCCATGAAGCAGATGAGATCGTAAAAATACCCGGTGACAAAAAAACGCCCCGAAAAAAAAAATCAAATTTATGCGTCGGGATGATACGTAAAGACAAAACCTAATAGTTGCACCTTTTTATCTATCAATCTTTCTTCTTCCGTTCCGAAATTTTAGATGAATTTTTATTTTATTTAGATCAATAAATAAGATTGGGATATGATTCTCTTGTTATAAAATTTAATAAATAAAAAAGGTAATACATAATCAATATAGGAAAAAGAAAAGTTGATATTTTTTAATAAATTAATTTTTTTTTCTTTTATTCTGTAAAACAAAATTGAATAATTAAAATATAGAAATTAAATTAGAAAGTGATTAATTTCTTTCTACAAAATTAATATAAATAAGGAAATACATTAATATCACAAAGGTACTAATCCAAAAAAAACACTTACAATCAATTGATTAAAAAGACTTTAAATTACCTTTAAACTAGTATAATACCCGATGCAGGAGAATCTTACAAAATCTTACGGAATTCAAATAATTTAGTGATAATATATATATATATATATATATATATATATATATGCTAATTTTTATTATTAAATAAAAAATTAAAATGAAAAGTAATTTTGTTTCATCATTGATTTATATCAATATAAGATATAGTATTAATTTTATATATAAGATATTAATCGTGATCATAAGTTTTATAAGGGTGGTGGATGTGAATGCAGATGCGATCTAAAGTTTATTTTGCTTTGATAGAGGTGTGTCAGGCTTGTGCTATGGTGCAACCCACAGGCGACACATGAAAACCCTAGTAGCAAACTTCTGTGATAGGTCATCCCCTATATAAAAATTAATTTAATATCAAAATGGATCAATGACCCACATATCAGATATTAAACTGATATGAACAAATACTACACTTGATTTTAGCCAAAAGGCCGAGAAAGATATGAGTTGCTTTATTGTTCTTTGTCCATTTTTATAATTGCTCTGTATGTAATTCATCTTGGTAACTTCAGATGTGGGACTATCATTTTTCTTTGATCAAAATTATTTTTTAAATTATCTTTTTCGAATTTGATAAATTATTTTAAAATTTTTAAATTTGGATTAAAATCTGAATTTTTCTTTTTAGGATTTGTAATTATATATTTTCTTTTGAATTTATATTTTTAATTATAAATTTTTTATTTAAAAAATTTATATTCGATTTAGGCGGGAATCCTAAACTCTCTGTGAATGTCACGTCTACATGTAAAATTGTATTTTATAGATATTAATATAGATATAGATATAGATTCCTATTTGAATTTTAAACTTTGCTATTAGTCCCTATGTCAGAAAAAGTTTATTTCCATTTCATGCATGCAAAATTTTATTTACTTTAACTCTCTAACACATACTGATTTACTTAATTGCCTTAATTGCTTTTAGGTATAAAATGTCCAAAAAGGAGGTATCATTCCTTCTAAATTCAGTATCATTTAACTAGAATCTACTATATTTTCTATTAAATTGAATACGATTCTTTTTTAAACCCAATTGATCAAATCGATTTTTTTCAAACCCAGTTGATTGAGAATCGATCAGAGCTGCTAGTTCCGATTGATTAGAAATTTTTAATAAAATAAAAAAAAATCGATAATCGATTAGTTGTATTTGTCATGAGAGAACATCATCTTTATTTTTTATATGTACAAAAAATCCAAAAGTAAGTATAATTTTTTCTAAATTCAGTATATTTAAATTAGAATTGAGTATATTTTCTATCAAATTGAGTATAATTCTTTTCCGTTTGATCAATTAATTAGAAGTTCATATCAATCAATTAACTTAGGATGAATTAAATGGGTTGTACTTAATTTAATTAAAAATATACTAGATTCTAGTTAAATGATGTTGAATTTAGGAGGAATTATACCTTATTTTGGATTATTTGTACCTAAAAAACATTTAATTCTTATTGACCAAAAATCAGATATAAAAAAATTAATAAAAGATAATTATATCCTTATTTTTTTTATCATTTTTCGATAGACATCAAAAGGAAAAAATATATTAAATTGACTATTATATCCTATTGAATTAACTATTATATTCTTTGATAAAAATCCCTCAGAATATTCATATATCAAGCATAAACAATAGAAAAGAAACAATTCTGAATGGGATAACCAGCCAAAAATTTATTCCACCACCCTTACCTAACCAAAAAAGATCCAAATTTTAAATTGATAAATTAAAATCAAATTAAAATTGAACAAAATTTATTATTAAAAGCCTCTGACTCATCATTAAATATGACATACAATGAAGTAGAAATAAAATGTTGATGTGGGAAAATTGCACCAATACGTAAATCAAAGATTTACAAATGTTTATAGGTTGTTATGACTACCAAATCAATACTCAAACATCTTAATATACCACATAAATTCAAAACAATTAATATCTAATGGATGTAACTATTATTTGTATGCTGAAAAGTGATATGTGAGTTCTTCCGATAGATGAATGAAATAAAAAAAGAAGCACAAGACTTCAACTGCTTCACCATCCAAAAAGTTATATAATTGTACTAAAAAATCATAATACAAAAAAAAATTGAAGAATTCTCCTGAAAATAAAAAAGAGTTTTGACTAAAAAAGAGAGCTAAATGCATCCGAACAGAAAAATTCAACTTGATGATGTAGTATGATGCCCAATTTGATGATGTTGGTGATGGGCATCTGCAAGAGCTCGTCTGGCGTCTGGTAGAATGACGTACCACATATATAGCAATGTGCCCTGAGTTTCTCACTAATAGAGTTTTGAAATCAAGGAATTTTAAGTATGTTCCATTGAAACTCAAGAGAGTGATAAAAAGTAAATGATTGCAATCATTGGGCAATGTGCTAAAGCCCTTAGCTCGGATAATGAAAGAATGTCTTGGCAGATAATGAAAGTCTATTATTGTTGGTCTCTATCTCATAGACAGATGATCAAAGTTTTGGCAGATAATAAAAATTTCTTTTTTAACCAAACCAAGCAGCAGATAGATTAAGAGGAGACGTCGAGCCTCGGTTCGAAGCAGAAGTTGCCGTAGAATAGGGACCTCGGTTCCAAGCAGAAGCCAGCGTTGAATTGGGACCCGAACTCCAAGTGCATTGTGGAGGGGTAATGCAACTGGCTCTGGCTCGACCATTTCCACACCTTAAGCCTCATGTCGAAGGTGAGGAGCGCCGGACACACTAAGGAGTGCATGAAGATGAAGTCGCCTGCGCCGCAGCAGATGAATTTCTCGCTGCATAACTTCTCGTACATGGAGTTCGGCATTCGAGCCACCTCCCGCCATGTCTTATCCTCGAGTTCCAAAATCACCACTCCCAAGCACGGCCAGTCTCTCCTGCCGACCGTGACCAATTTGTTCGACAGGTTGACCAATCCAGCACAGTCGATAGGTTATGGCACAGGAATCGATTCTTGAATCAGAGACTGAATGCTAGAGATCGGCCTGATGATGTCGAACGCCATTAAGTTGGGGGTCACAGCCGTCGGGTGGATGAAGTAGTAGAGCACGCCGTCGCGTATGACGGCGTCGTTGCTGCCCATCAATAAGGTGACGTCTTGGGCGAAGTTCATGGCCCACGAATTCGTCGTCGATTCGTAGATGTCGACAGATAAGCGCCATTGCCGGGACTTCCCTGTCAGATGGGTGCACTTGACAACGACCACGGTGTAGCCGCGCGTGCGGCGGTCGAACGACAAGGCGAGCGCGTTGTAGTCGGGGGAAGAACTGCCGGGGACCTTAGGAAGCAGCTTCCAGTCTCTCTTGATGGGATTGCCGACCAATAACCGGTTCCCGTCATTGGGGTTCATCAAGCAGACTAGGCCGCAGGAGGTGGACGTGCGCCAGATGCTCATTCCTAAGCGGGGGAAGTCGAAGTTGTACCACCGGAGGAAGCAAGGGTCGTACACGCGGCCCGGTAAGGCGCAGTCGTTAAAGCAGGACCTGAAGAACAACGGCTTCTGTGGCGCCATCATCGCCCACGACAACGGGGGGAAGGAGTGAACAACCTGGTACCACCGTTTGCACACGATGCCCAATTTGATGATGTTGGCGATGGGCAAAAAGGAGAGCACCTTCTGCAGGATTTCGTCCGGTAGAATGGCGTCCCATGATAGCAATGCTCCATCCTCCTCCTCCTCGCCGTCACTATCTCTAGGCATCGTCCTTATCTCTGGAACCTCGCGGTGGATGGGATTAGTCTCCTTTGGCGACTCCTCCATGAAGAAGATGAGATCGTAAAAAATACCCGGCGGCGGTGACAAAAAAACACCCCGAAAAAAAAAAATCTCAAATTTCTGCGTCGGGATGATACGTAAAGACAAAACCTAAAAGTTGCACCTTTTTATCTATCAATCTTTCTTCTTCCGTTCCTGAAATTTTAGATGAATTTTTATTTTATTTAGATCAATAAATAAGATTGGGATATGATTCTCTTTTTATAAAATTTAATAAATAAAAAAGGTAATATATAATCACTATAGGAAAAAAAGAAAAGTTGATATTTTTTAATAAATTATTTTTTTTCTTTTATTCTGTAAAACAAAATTGAATAATTAAAATATAGAAATTAAATTAGAAAGTGATTAATTTGTTTCTACAAAATTAATATAAATAAGGAAATACATTAATATCACAAAGGTACTGATCCAAAAAAAAAAAAACTTACAATCAATTGATTAAAAAGACTTTAAATTACCTTTAACTTCCAAATTGAATTTTAAACTTTGCTATCAGTCCCCGTGTCAGAAAAAATTTATTTCTACTTCATGCATGCAAAATTTTATTTACTTTAACTCCCTAACACATACTGATTTACTTAATTGCCCTCATTATTTTTAGATACAAAATGTCCAAAATAAGGTATCATTCTTTCTAAATTCAGTATCATTTAATTAGAATTTACTATATTTTATATTAAATTGAGTACGATTCTTTTTTAAATCCAATTGATCAAGAATCGATTCTTTTTCAAACCCAGTTGATTGAAAATCGATCGGAGCAGCTTATAATTGATTGGATTAGGTCCAATCAATTAAAGAGTTCCGATTGATTAGAAATTGATCGATAATCGATTAGTTGTATTTGTCATAAGAGAACATCATCTTTATTTTTTATATGTACAAAAAAAATCTAAAAATAAGTATAATTTTTCTTAAATTCAGTACATTTAAATTAGAATTTAGTATATTTTCTATCAAATTGAGTATAATTCTTTTTCTATTTGATCAATTGATTAGGAGTTCATATCAATCAATTAACTTAGGATGAATTAATTGGGTTGAACTCAATTTGATAAAAAAATATACTAGATTATAGTTAAATGATATTGAATTTAGGAGGAATTATACTTTATTTTGGACTATTTGTACTTATAAAAGCTTATGGTAATTAGGTAAATTGGTAGTTGAAGTAAATAAAATTTTGCATATAGAGAGTTGAAATAATTTTTTTTGACACAAGGACTGAGAAAGGAGTTAAGTTTACATACAGGAAATTTAGGATAATTTTCCCATAAAAAGAAGATGCCTCCGCTTCACAATTTCTTCTTTCCATGAGAAAAATAGAAATTAACTAAGTCATCAAATTTTTTAATTTGTTTAAACTTTTATAAATAGTATTTTTTTTATTTTAAAAAATCAGTCATATATTAAAATAATTAAGATTTTATAAGAATTTTTATTTTATAAAATATAAGTTATACTATAAAAAAATAGGATGAAATATAATAAACAAATTTTTTATTATTATAATTTATACTTTTCAGTTGTTTAAGAAGGCTAAACTTATTAAAAATAGTTTATAAGCTCGTATAGCTTATAAAATATTTGATCTTATTAAAATATATAATTAAAGTGTTTGGAAGAACTTATTTTAAATAATTTTATATTGATGTGATTGGTATTATAAAAAATTTTTATTGACAAATTTATCAAAAAAAGTATATGTTAGTGTCGGAAATACCATATCGAATCTTGTTTTGATATTGACAAAGGGTTCAAAGTTAAGTATTATTGGTGATCTAATATGTTTGGTGAAGTGTGTAGGAAAGTCCTAGTTTACCTACGCATGAAATCTTGACCTGCAGGGTTGAGCATAAAATCCTGGTCGAGGATTGGGCACGAAGACCTGACCGAGAGTTGGGCACCGAATACCTGGTCCAGGACTGGACACGAAGACCTGACCGAGGGTTGGGAACGAAGACATGACCAAGGGTTGGGCACGAAGACCTAGTTCGAGGAATTGGGCATGAAGACCTGGTCGAGGACTGAGCACGAAGACCTGATCCGGAAGATCGAATAGAAGACTTAGCCGAGCGAAGACTATGGACAAAAGCAGAGATGGGTCGAGGAATGAACGTCTCAAGATCTTGGAGTTTCGGAGGTCGAGCAAAAGTCCAACCGGAGGAGCTGGTTGACAAAAGGTAGCCTAAGATTTCGTTTGAAATCCAAAGTAAGAACCAGACAGATCTAGCTGTCATTCATGCATGCATTTACTTTATTATATTGTGTTCTTGGACTAACTTTAGTTGCAAGCTAAATAAACCAGCTGTTGTGATCAGGGGCGCCTGAGAGGGCTTAGGCACTCGAGAACCCAAGCTCCTGATAAGACTCAGGCGCCCTAGATGGGTTTTCTCAATTGGTGGCCAAACTGAGTTGGCGGTCATTGGTTAGACGTGCCACGTTAGCTCCCAGGCACCCAAGAACAGAAATAAAGGTTGGCCAAGTCTGCGGATAAGGACGCGGCTGATCCGGTGACGTGGAGGGTGTCCCTATAGCCACTCAAGCGCCCGAGATCAAGTATAAAAGGAGTTTCACCCCTTTTGCTTCCAACATCAACTCAGGCTCTCGAAATTTCAACGATAAAGCTTCCGTGATCGAGTTCTCTACACCCAAGAAGTTCAAGCTCGACAACACGTCGCTTTTACAATGAAATTCCTTCTTTTAGTGTCGTCAGTATAATTTCTATTTTTCTATACTTAATCATAACTCATGTACTTCATTCACGAATTATAGTATTGCCCAACGAAAATGGTCAAGAACCGTGGGCCTTGGAGTAGGAGCCGTCATAGACTACGAACCAAGTAAAAAAATGTGTTAGCCGTATCTGACTTGTTTATTTCTGCTACATTAAATATGATTCATTCGAAAAATTATTATCGATATTCACCCCCTATTGTTCATATCGATCCCACAAGTGGTATCAGAGCAGGTTTACTCTGAATAGGTGAAACCATCTTTCGAGCATATTTTTTTCGGATTTTTCGCCATTTTCAATTTTCAATTTTTATTTTTTCACCATAATTCAGAATTGATATAACGATCATTTTTTAAAAATTTGTCATAATTTTTTTTATTATGTTAATATTTTTTTCTCGAAATTTATGCTACCCCAATTCGAGCATTTTTTTTCCTTCTTCGACCAAGTCTTGGTACATTCTGTGTTATTTTTCTTGTGTGCAAGTTTTATCCTGAATGGTCAATCAAGAATGGAACAGTGCCCGCCCACTGCTATTCTCTGGCAAGAATTTCAGATCTTGGAAAGGTCAAATGGAATCCCAACTAAAGGCTCATCTGGATTTGTGGATGATAATCCAAACGAGGTTAACATTACCTACAGAGATGGAACATCAATTTCTTGGAACAAACTGTACGAACCAACACTGAGAAAGATCATGACTGATGCCAAGGCAACAGTCATCCTACAATGCAGCCTGACCAAAGAAGAATTGATGCGGGTTGGATCCTTCAATTCTGCCAAAGAAATTTGGGAAAGGCTAATCGACCAACACGAAGAGACTTATAACATTGAGGTCTTAGAAGGTGTATTGTTCGATTCATCAGAAGAATCGAACGAAGAAGAACAAGCTCAAGTGAGCTACATTGCACTCTCAATACAAGCATAAGTAACTGAGACAGAGTCTGAACCCGAATTCGAACCAGAATCAGAACATGAGTCCAGATCCGAGACGACAACAATCAAGGGGGAGATTCCCAACGGGATTCAAAAGGTAAAATTATAAATTTGAATTTCAAAAATCACATAATTTGTTTCAAATGTGGGGAGAGAGGACACTACAAATATAAGTGTCATACTCGTAAGATACGAATGACACCACTTATGACGACGAAGGAACTAGTTCCAGGAGCACGAAAGGACAAGAGTCATATCCAATGCTTTAAGTGCAACGAGTTTGAACATTACAAAGATGAATGCACGGAAAGAAGACCCAAGGATCCAGGACAACCAACCGAGATGGGTAAATTTATATTATATGAAAATCTAATTTTTACAATGAATGCTGATAGCGTAGTTAATCACTCTTGGTCAAATTTAGATATGGATGCATGCTCAAGTAACATAATTAAATCATATAAATTAATTAATTTAAATTTTAGAAAATTAAGATAAGAAAATTAGATTTTAAAAATTAAAATTGATAAACTAAAAAAATTAATTAATAATCTTGCTAACTTACAAAATTCAGAAATTTTCCCTCATTGTGACTTAAAGATTTTTTTTTTGATCATGCACTTTTTTTTTATCATGCACTTACATAGATTTATAAACACTATTTATATGATTAGATATTTTTTTTGCATGCTTGTAATAAGTGTTTGATTGTCTGTCTATTTATTTCCTGTAAATTGTCATGCTTAGAACTAGAAGTCGTTAGATACTAATTTGACTTGATTGAAACTTGCACAACCTAGTATTAGGGTTGGGCGAGATGATAGTACATTAGGGAAGCCTGTCTAAGGAGTTAGGTAGGGTAAGACGTACCATATTTGGTCCTTTTAACCCGATGGAACTAGTCAAAGCTACCTCGCCACATCCTCGACTCGTTAGACCAAGGTTTCTCAAAGAGTAACTTGAAAATATAATTCTTTAAAAGGCTTTGTCTAGGAAAGGTCATTGCTCCGATAATCAAGAAGACCCCTGTGCCTCGCTAAGACCTAAAAATTGATTATTTAAATTTATTCAATTTACTACTTGTTAAACTTGAATCTGAATCAAGATTTAATCAAATCATAGTTTTTAACTTAAATTCAAAGATAGGATTTGACGCATCTAACAAAACAGATAAGGATTTCCTGTTTTGTCACTTAAAAATGGGTGAGATGCTTAAGAGATAAAAATGTTAGTCAAACCCAACTAACTCCACACATCTAATTAATTTCACCTTTAATTTAATGAATCAAATTTAAAAATTTACATTATTTAAAATTCTAAAATGCTTAAACTTAATTTTTCAAAATTTTAACTTAATAATTTTTCAAATGTTTAAACTTAATTTTTTAAAATTTAAACTTAATAATTTTTTAGAATTTAATTTCAAAATTCAAATTTTAATTTCAAGATTTATTTTTTTTCAAAATTCAAACTTAAATTAATTTTTTAAAATTCAAATTTAACTTTTTAATTAATTTCAAAATCTTCAAAAAATCAAATTTAACTTTTCAATCTAAGTTTTAATTTTTTAAATCATTATACTTAAACTTATTCATTAAATGCTTTATGTTTCTTTTTTTACTTACCTGAAAATTATTTAATCTAATTTTTGTAAACATTTGTATACAAAGAAATTCTTTTGGACAATCAATCAGGGGCAGATTTAGGGGGGGCCGGGAGGGCCACGACCCCCCCAATTTTTAATAATATTATTTTTATATAGAAATTTTTATTTTTTAGTATAGTAATTTTTATTTTCTTAGTATATATATAATTTGACTCGCTTATAAGTCTATATTTGTAGTGGGTTTAATGGTAACTTTAATTTTATTGTAGCATACATCTAGGGTTCAAATCCCTTGGATGATTAAATTTTAAAAAAAAAATTTTTATTTTTCAAATTTTAACTAAATATACATTATCTTTGAAAGATTGGAGAAAATATTATTATAAAATTATTTTCTTGATTTTTATAATAATAATTATTTATGTTGGTCCCTTCGAACTTATAATCCTAGATCCGCCACTGCAATCAATTCATTTTCATTTAAGAAAAATAAGTTTTGCAAAAATCACCTTGGATTTCACTTAGATTTTTTTTAATTTTGTTTTCACTTAGAAAAAATTCTACAGTCCGGGCTTTGATATTTATATATATTCTTTCGGACTTAAGTATTTTTCTAAATTTCTCTTGTATTTATATCTCTTGTGGTATTTTTCAAAATCATTTTAAACATAGAATTTCTCCTTTGTAGTTCTTTATATTTTCTTTCCTTTTTCAAAAGGAGAGAGAAAAAGAAGAATTTTTTTTCAAACCGTTAAATAAAAGTAGTTTTCAAAAGTTATTTTCTATACTTAGTATTTTTAAAAAAATATTTTAAACTTCTTTTTGTTTGAATCAAACCCTAAGACTCATAGGAAGATCAACTTGTGGTTAATAAGCCTCCTAGGACTGTGTCAGGTTTAGTGGGAGTTCAAATTAAAAGAAGTATTAAAGTTTCAAAAATACTACATTTTCAAATAACACTATCTTTTTTAAAAAATACTTAGAAAATATAATATTCTTATTTTCCAAAACATTTTTCTTTTGAAAAACTTTTTGCCTTTTGAACGTCTCTAAAAACCTTTGAAAAATTAATTGAGTTTGAAAAAAACACCAAGACACATGGGAAAGTTTTCCTTGTAGTTAATAAGATTTTCTAGGATTGTGTGGGGAAGAATCTAAACCAAGAAATTTATTATTTTTTAAAAATTAAATACATATTGAAAATACGTTATTTTGATTGAAAATTCTCTAAGACGCATTGAAAATTTTCTTGTGGTCAACAAGGTTCCTAGGATTGTGTCAGATTTAGAAAAATTCAAATCAATAAAGTACTTAGATATTCAAATTTTCTTTTTCAAGTACATAGAATTCCTTAAAATATTTTCTAAAAAAGGACTTAGTTTTTTTTTAAAAAAAAAGGGGACCCCTCAAATATTTTTTTTATTTTGAAAATCTTTTCAAAGTTTCCTTCAAAAATCATGTCCTAAAAAAAAAGAAAATATGCAAACTTTCAAGATAATAGGGAGAGAATTATAATTTGAGAGGGTGCATGTTACTTAACTGTAAATATTTTCAAAAATACTTCTCTTAGAAAACACTTTCAATCATTCCACTTAGGATTTTTTTTTAACAATAATCTATTTACAAAGAAAATTTATCCTTTACTTAAGAAATTTTACTTTCCTTTATCTTGAGGGTTAGAAATAATTGGCTAGAAGTTCTGAACTTAGACTTATTGACCCACGCTTAGACTTAAATCATGCTTGGAATAAAAAATAGGTGGCTAAAAGTTTTGAACTTAAACTTATTGATTAATACTTTAAGCACTAGTCATAAATCATGCTTGGACTCAATAGGAACATCAACTTGGTTCAAATCCTGTTTTAACAAAATGTTCTTTAGCATTATTTCTTGCTTAATTTATTCATAATTTGTTAATTGTTCCCTATCATTTGCTTTCTTAAAAATTAACACCTGACATTTTTTTTGAATAATTTTTTCAAAATTTTCTTATGATTTTGCAAAGTTTATAGGCTCTGATACTCAATATTCTCCTCAATCAAAATTTTTCAAAAAGAATATTTCTATAATTTTTTGATATATGACAAAAGGGGAGAGTAGAAAAAGTAAAGTTAAAACTCAAATTTTTCTCTTTTTCAAAAAAAAACTTTGTTTTCCAAAGAAATATTTTCACTTTAACTTAGAGTTGCTTTTATGATACTCAGAGGTTTTTTTCAAAATTATACTTAGAATTATTTTTCAAAGTAATGAATGTTTTCATACTTAGAATTTTTTTTTCAAAAATTAGAAAATCATTCAAAGTAGAAATTGCACTTTTTTTTCAAAAGCTTCATGGGGTGAATTTCATATTAAGGGGGAGCTTCGTACATTTTCAAAACTTCCAATCAATGAATTTTTCAAAAGTTTTGGAACATGTTTAAAATTTATGTTTGAAAATTATTTTTGAAAAATTGTGAAATCCTTTATGATCTGGGATGATCCGGTATAATTTGGATGAGGATACGAGCCCACTTGAAGAGGGTGTTTATGAAGGT
The DNA here is from genome assembly GCA_024364735.1 of Boesenbergia rotunda. Lineage (NCBI taxonomy): Eukaryota > Viridiplantae > Streptophyta > Magnoliopsida > Zingiberales > Zingiberaceae > Boesenbergia > Boesenbergia rotunda. The sequence continues at coordinate 432,607 of JAGFNQ010001100.1, forward strand.
ATAACCCCCGACGAAGCTCATAGAATCGAGCGGTCAGTCGGGGGACAATCTGAGGGTGGATCAATCAGGCCGACCGGCATAAGGTGTTCTCCGGTCGGCTGACTTGCGGGGTTCTCTGGTAAGTCAGTCTTCATGCCTAATTCGAGGAATTGGGCATGAAGACCTGGTCGAGGACTGGGCACAAAGACCTGATCCGGAAGATCGGGCAAAAGACTTAGCTGAACGAATATTACGGACAGAAATAGAGACGGGTCAAGGAATAGACGTCTCGAGATCTGGGAGTTTCGGAGGTCGAGCAAAAGTCCAACCGGAGGAGCCGGTTGGCAAAAGGTAACTTCTCCAGAGTGGAGTAAGTGAGGACGCGTTCCCCAGAAGAGGGAACAATATGCGTCGGTTTGACCTAGGATTTCATTTGAAATACAAAGTCGGAACCAGATAGCTCTAGCTACCATTAATGCATGCATTTATCTTATTATATTGTGTTCTTGGACTAACTTGGTTGTAAGCTATAGGAACCAGCTACTACGATCAGGGGTGTCTGAGAGGGCTCAGGTGCCCGAGAACCCAGGCGCTTGAGAGGACTCTGGCGCCCCAGATGGGTTTTCTCAGCAAGTGGCGAAGCTGAGTTGGCGGTTGCTGGTTGGACGCGCCACGTCAGCTCCCAGGTGCCTCGTTGCTCCCAGGTGCCCCAGTGCTCCCAAGCGCCTAAGAATAGGATAAAAGTTGGCTGAGTCTACGGATAAGGATGCGGCTGATCCGGTGACGTGGGGGGGGGGGGGGGGTGCTCCTATAGCCACTTAGGCTCTCGAGATCAAGTATAAAAGATGTTTCACCCCCTTTGATTTTGACATCAACTCAAGCTCTCGAAATCTTAATGATAAAGCTTCGGTGCTCGAGTTCTCTGCGCCCAAAAAGTTCAAGATTGATGACACGCCACTTCTGCAACGAAATTCCTTCTTTTAGTGTCATTGGTATAATTTTTATTTTTTTGTACTTAATCATAACTCTTGTACGTCATTCACGAATTATAGTATTGCTCAACGAAAACGGTTAAAGATCGTGGGTCTTGAAGTAAGAGCCGTCATAGACTCTGAACCAAGTAAAAAATAAGGTGTTAGTCGTATTTGACTTGTTTATTTCCGCTGTGTTAAATCTGATTCATCTGAAAAAGTATTATCGATATTCAGTCCCTTCTATCGATCACATTGATCCCACGGTATATACATATAATTTTTATTAAAGGTATAAAACAATATTGAAACTCATTCACTATGTCAAGAAAAAGGGTCTTTTATGTTTTCTTAATTGTAGTTGGAAAATAAGGATATAGAAATAAATTAAATAAAAAAATCAAATTCTGATCTAGTCGAAAAATTTATGCATGGGAGAGAAGAAATAGAAGCGTGGGTTAGAGACGTGTGCTAGAAAGAAATGATGACAAAGTGAACTGAGAGAAGAAGTGCATTGTAAAAATTTGTGGAGGATAAAATAGAGATTAATGAAAATGTATAAGTATTTTAGAGAAGAAAATATCCTTGATTGCCTGAGTGTTAATAATTTCTTTGTTTGTCTCAAGAATGGGATTGCTTCTGCCATTTGTTCAAAACCACTATGGCTCTTCTTTATTCTGTCGTGGCTCATAATTTGGAATTTTTTCATACTAATTTTAGTTGTTATTTGTTTGGGAGACAAGCACTGAATTTCTATAAGCAAGCATTTTAAGAGAGACAATTTTTTTTTAATTTACAAGGGATATCCAGGTTTACGCCCGACTAATTTATTTGACTGGCCGGCCCTGCCCCATAACTTTCAACGAAAGTCTCTACCGGTCAACGAGGGTAAATCGCGGGACGGAGACACGCGACGACTTCACCACTGATGATATCAGTACCCGATGGCCCGACCATGCAGTAGCTTGTGACGATTTCTTCCATTAACATACTACATACTCTACTAGAAAGGAATCGAATTCGGGAAGTGAGGTATCACTCAAATAAGCCATTACCAAATGCTACTATAAGATGTTGCTCAAAGCTTCGGCAAAAAGTGGCCACACATGCAACGTACCAAAGGATGTCTGATTTGAGTTTTGTTTGAGAAACTTTTATCATCATAGTGTGATTCTTTTGAAATTGATACTCATCCAATTCCATTACCATTGCCTATTTTACCTTGATGCTATATAAATTAATCTTTGTGTGTTGAGTCCTCAATAGATATTCTCCTATTATCTTCGGCTGGAAGAGCTATTGTACAAATTGGTACAAATTTTTCCATTAAATGAGGAAGCTGTCTATTCACATATATAAGATTTCATATCAAAAACAATGGATTCAAGACTTAGTTACTTATTAATGTTGAAACATTTAGACTTGGAGGACTCCTAGTTTGATGGTTGAAAAGGAGAATTTTGAGGCTTGTCTCCACTCACAATACTGCATTGCTATTGTAATGAGCGCCAAGTTTATGGGAACTCCTTGACTGGAAGCTCTTGCAAAGCTTAAACGTGGAACTTGTTTAAGTGGGGGGAGAAGGCTAATGTCATTTAAGAAGTTATGTGATTTAATTACAACTAGTTTATCTATTTATATGCTTTCTTATGTATACTTTATAGTATACAATCAAATGTGTTTTTTTATCCTTTCCATTTTGACGTTTTTCATGTTCCTTTGTTACCGCTATAAATAGTAGTTGAATTTAGATCTTGATCGTCTCTTCATGATTAAATTCTTAGATATTTGTCATTGGTTATAATGGATCTAAATCAATAAGATTATTTTTTTAGAATTCATATTTTTCTCTTGGATTATAGTATTTAGATTAAAAAAAATAAAAACTCACAGGGTATATTATAGATATTTAATATTTAAAATTTTAAAATTTTAAAATTTAGAAGTTGAATTATAGTGAGTTTATATTAATAAGATTTTCTCTTAAAGTTCAGTCGCTCCTTTTGAGTTATAATATTTAAACGAAAAAAATTTAGATACTCACGAGGTATATTATAGATATTTAATATTAAAGATTTAAAAAAATTGATTTAAAAAAAAACTGAGCCATCTCCTATTACATGAGAGGTACCTCATTCATTAAAAAAAAAAAAAAAATGGAAGGCACCTCCAATTCAGTCGAGATACAAAGGAATCCACCCGGTTCGATGCGTATTTTAACCATATATATATATATATATATTATATATATAAACATTATCATTTCATTTCTAGATAAATAATTGATATTTCACGTAATTATGCCGTGCATGATTTTTGTTTAGGAAAAAAAATCTCCAGGTAAATTAAAAAGATTTAATTAAATAGTGAAACTAACCCAAAAGTTACGATGAGAAAAAGAAAATCAATATTATAACATTTTCATTCCATTTAACAAATACTATATAAAAAACACTACCAAACATATAGGAATAACATGGCGGCATATAAGAGTGAGTAAAACGGTTGGTTTATCGAATTAAACGACGGAAATTAAATTTTAAATTTTCATTTTTTAAAATATTAATAATTAATTTTATCAATGAAATCGGTTCGGCCGTTGTGAGAACGTAACATTCCAAGTGGTTGTCCAAAAATAACAATTGAAAACGGACCATCGTCGCAAAGCCGTATAAATTATCGTGACTAAATAAAGATAGCGAGGTAACTGTAGATAAATTAATAGTAAATATTTTAATAATATTTAATGTGATGTGATGATCATGGATACATATTATCTACTATCGAGACACCCTTGATAGTATAATCGCAGCGTTATCTATAATGGACAGGAAGAATAATTATACCCTTCACATTACATTAAAGAAAGAAGATTATGTTGACATTACGATAAGAAAAAAAAATCATTCAAATTCTAATAGTCAAAACTACTAATCTATTTTTTATATTCAAGTTCCTATATGAGCTGGAGCATGGAGGCGTTCACTGTGTTTTGTTGCTATGCTAAAGCGATGTCCTAGCCATAAACGTTGAGTTACCTGCTAAAATCCAACAGCTACTAAGAAATTTTACCGGATTAAGTGTCGGATAATGTTCCTTCTGGGTTATCGCCTAACATTATCCTAAACTTAGAGATGAGTTATTTTCAATCCGGAATGACGAATACAGGAGAATCCGAAAATTTTTATTATTATTATTAGTCATTTTCATGCTTTTGCTATTTAATGTATTTTTGATATTTTAGTCATTTTTGATAATTTTTATTTTTTGGATTTTGAATTCATTTAAGAATTTTAGGATGAGTCTGTTAATATTTTTTTTCCTTTTTAAAATTTTATTTTTCTTTCTATACCTTATAGGAACTGATGTCTATATATTAGAATTTATTTTTTTTTCTTTAAATCTTAATATTTAGAGTATATATAAACATCTAGTTAGTTGTTTAGGAATAATTTTTAATTATAAAATAAAATTGTTTTTTAAAAAAATAGTGATGATGATTTTCTTTTTTTATTTTCCCTCCATCTCCTTTCTCGTTAGTATGTAAGATAATTACTATCCGCTGTCCAATCTCGCCAATTATAATGGAACGAAAAGGTTCATCATTTTGATCGTGGAAAGATAAAAAAATAATCAATCTAAATAAGGATTATGATGATAAATCCAAACAACCTCTTAAAAAAATCAGATCGCCTCTTCGAATTCTTTTTCTTCTTTCAAAATCCTTCACCCATCCTATTTCCACCGCACCACCTAGCGGTGCAAATGAATTAAGTCACTCACGAGCTGCTCGTGAGCGGCTCGATCAAAGCTCAACTAAATCTCGAAGTTAACCGATCCTGAGCCGAGCTCAATATTCGACAATTTATCAAAGGGCGTATGTAAGAATTAGAAATTACCAATTCACGTACCATGGTTTATTATTTGCTAAAGGGCGTACCACCTTAAGTAAACTTCCTATTATACCTCTCCCGCCACAACATACCTTTTTCGCTTCACATTTCGAGACATCCGAACCACTTTTGACTGTAAAATAATAATTTGTAGTTCGGATGGACAGACAGTGAAAATTTTCTCAGCCTATATATATATTACTACCTTGCACAAGTCGAATCATTACGAGGGTACGTATATATTTCGACCTTGCACAACTCAATTCATCACCAAGGCAGGTGAGGAAGATAGGAGGTGAAGGAGAAAAAACAAGCAACAGATTGGTAACAAATACAAATAGTAATGTACGTATAATTGTCATCTTTGATATAGTATCAGATCTATTTTTATACTTAATAACTCTTTCTACAATTTTTATGTTTGGAGGAGACTAAGGGTGATATGCATTATATAATAAGGGCTCTCTGAAATTTGTTAAACTTAAGATAAATAAATGCTTGAATTCGACCTAGGGAAATTATCTTACCATATGAGGCCATAGGAGGGCCTGAAATTAAAGGATTTTAGTCCCTGGGAGTGCATGATATCATTAGATTTCAGACCCTCCAAGGCCTGAAATATACTGATTTCAGGCCTTCATAGGGCCTGAAATATTTTGATTTCAGGCCCTATTAGGGCCTGAAATTAAAATAGTGCAGGCCCTCAGACCTTCCTAGGTCCTTGATTATGATATTCAAAGTTTGCAAAATGTAATTGTAATTTATTTTTCAGGGATGATAATGTTGTTGATGAAATTCTATCCGTGATATGGAATACTCTTGATGATAATGCTGTCACGGGGAATGGATCAGAAATTACAAGGAATTTGACAATTGATCTAAATGAAGAAGCAACTAATCTAGAAGGTGAGGGTTTTAATTCTTCTATAAGAGTTGTTGAATTCTTTGAGCCAACCTGGAGTGGGGAGGAAGGAATTGAAATCCGGAATGCAGATGAATTAGAACCATTACAAGTGTACTAGAATTCCAAGCTGATGATATGCAGATTGAGCAATATGAATTCCGCCCAGATCAGTACAGTGACTTAGAGGAGGAGTTTCCATTAGCTGAAGATCCTTATATTTTAAATTCTCGATTGCTTGCTGGGCCAATTGTAGAGGTAGAGGCAAGAGATGGGCATGAATTTTTTGTGGGGCAGATATTTCCATCTAGAGAAGAATTCAAGAATGCACTTGTCAAACATGCGATGGTTAAGCATATGAGATATAACCCAGTTGACACCCGAAAAAATAGAGTTAAAGCAGTGTGCTTCAACCAACCATGTACATAGAGAGTAGTAGCAAGAGGGGACGTAGAGTTCACTGTTACAAAATATATAAAGGAATACCAATGTGGAACTGTTAGGGAAAGTGCTGATCATCATGCATGCTCTTCATCATTTGTTGCTTCTTTTGTTGAAGAGCAATTTCTTCATAATGAACAATACAAATCAAGTATGATTATATCAGATATTAAAGCTAGATTTGGAGTGACTATATCATACAGAAAAGCATACATGGCTAGAGAGAAAGCATTGAAAAACGTTGTTGAAGATTATGATGAGGCTTACAGAGATCTTCCACAATATCTGCGTGAGTTAAGAGCTAGAGATCCTGAAACGTATGTGGCACTATGCAGGAATGGTGACAATCAGTTCCAGTGGTGTTTTTGGGCTTTTGGTGCTTGCCGAAGGGTGTTCAGGTCTTATTTGCGTACACTTATCGGAATTGATGCCACACACCTAAGAGGAAAGTATCCGGGAGTAATGTTGATTGCAACGACGATTGATGGTAATGACAATGTTCTCCCAGTTGTCTTTGCAATAGCTGAAGTTGAATGTGGGTCTGCATGGAAGTGGTTTTTGGAGCATACAAAGAGGTTCTTTGCTGTCGATGACCACTCAATCACCATAGTATCAGATAGACATCGGGGCATTATATCAGCAGTTAGAAAAGTCTACATAAACGCGTATCATGCCTTTTGTTGCCACCACATGTGTTGTAATATGATAACTGATACTGGAAGTAGAGCTGTTGTAAGTTTGTTTTGGGCAGCAGCACGAGCCAACACAACACTCCAATATGATATGATAAATGTTGACAATGCTTGAAAAACATCCAGTTGCCCATAAGCGGCTTCAGAACATTGACCCTAAAAGGTGGGCAAATGCACACTTTACAGGGAGAAGGTACAAAATGCTTACCACGAATTGTGTGGAGAGCTTAAATGCTTTGTTCAAGTCTACACGTGAGCTTCCCATAAACAGGTTAATTGATAATACAAGAAGAAAAGTTGCTCAATGGTTCTATAACCGTAGAGAGGAAGTTTCCAAATGGCATGTTGCTTTGACACCTTATGCTACAAAAGAAATGGATTCAAGGAGAGAGAAAGCAAGAGCTTATAAGGTTCACACTTACTCTCAATCAGAAATGGAAGTAGAAACATGGGGCACTTCATACATTGTTGATTTGGAAAAAAAGTTTTGTCATTATAGGGAGTTTCAAATTTTAGGACTTCCTTGCTCACATGCTATTGTCGTAATCATTCACAGGAACATGGATATACTCCCATATTGTGAGCATTATTTTTATTCTAAAACTTGGAAGTGGGTTTACATGGATCGTATTTTCCCTTGTAGAAGCAAGCAGTTTTGGCCTACTGGAGTAAACGACATTACAGTTCTATGTCCCCGTAGCCTTGTGCAACCTGGTAGACGAAAGAAGGCACGGATTGAGTCCAGACACAATGGCAAGGTGAAACTAAAATGCAGCCGGTGCAAACAACTTGGTCATAATAAAATGACATGTAGAATGCCGCCAGCCCCAAGGTCTTGAGTTAATTGGTATATGTAGTGACCCAATATTCTGATTGAAGTGTATATTTTGTATGAAGGATAACTGAATATATATATTTTGTATATTATACAGCTATAGTATTGTCAAAAAACTAGTTGTTGTTAATGTTGTCACTTGAAGAAGTATTTCAATATTATGATACATTTCTTCTTGTGTAAATTTATGTAAGCAGAAATGATCAGTTGTGAAGATCTCGGATTTGTAAACCCACAATAATGTTATTTCAGGTCTTGAAGTCCTGAAGTCCTATGGTTTGTGAATATCTGTCATTTGAGACACTCTGTTTGTTTGCTTTGTTGATTCATTGTTCTGTGCCAACTGATACTGTATTAACACGTAATTGATAATCATTAGGACTATGTTTGGAGACCAAAAATACCATCTCCTAGCTATCTAAACTCTAACTACTGGTAATGAGTTTTGAGAAATCAAAATATCATAGGTCCATGAAACAAACCTCCTGCTGTGCCAAATTCTGAAAATATGAGGTAATGATGTGGATGGAATTAAATTATGGTATGCAATGTGTATGTAGGTACTCTCCTTCTACGTTTAATATTAAAAATAATTTCACAACATGTATATTTATATAAAATATTTAAAAATTCTATTATTGCATTAATTTAAATCTGAAATGAGATTATTGTGTCAGGCCCTGCGTGGGCCTGAACATGATTGTTTCTGGCCCATCTTGGGCCTGAAATGGAATTATTTCAGGCCTAGCGTGGGCCTGAAATAATCTAATTTCAGGCCCACGCTGGGCTTGAAATAATCTTATTTCAGGCCCACACTGGGCTTGAATGTGATTATTTCAGGCCCACGTTGAGCCTGAAATAATCTCATTTCAGGCCCAACGTGGGTTGTGATTTAAAAATAGGGTAGAGGAAAAGTAAGGTTCAATATTACTTATCATATCGAGAAGATGACAGATTATAGATTAGAGATTACACAATAACAAGGATCGAACATACATTATAACTACAAACATATATTGTTTGTCATTAAACTTACATTATACAATTCAATAATTTTTTTTCAGGCCCTGAGTGGGTTTCCTAAAATGCTTTTATTTCAGGCCCACCGTGGTCATGAATTCAAATGATTCTAGCAAAAGCAAGGTTCAATATTACTGATGGGTTCGACAACAATTACAGATTACAGATCATATATGAGACAAACAATGATCCAAAGCAAAGTTTCATTGATTTGAAAAAGAGTACATAAATTGTATTATTACAAATATACAATGTTTGTGATCACAATTACATATGCATAGTATCACTGATATACTATTTACAGATTTAGCTTCCAACACTTGTTTCTCACTATTTTTTATCCCACCTGAAATCGATAATTTTTCATTTGCTTTTGGCTAAAATCAGTAGATCTTTGGAAAACCAGACTTTCAGCATACCGCATCATGAAAAATGCACAATCCAACCTGAAAAACCAATATTCACATTGTTGTCATCTAATAAATCCAACCATGAAATCAATTGTTATTTTTAACAAAAATAAACATCCTCTTACGATCTGCTTTGGGTCGGTCCTTCGACTACAATTTTATTAAACTCTGTCCCAGCTATGGAAGGCAATCCTTTATTCCATATCTTGTAATATGACCAGTTCAAATTTTTGAAAAACGCCACCTATATGACATTAGTAACAATTATATTGGTCTGAAACTTTTTGTTGAGGTATATCTACGAAATAAAAAACTTACAGTTTTTTCAAATTGGGTAGTGTACCCTTTTGTGGAGCCGAGAGAATTATAATGATGGATACTACCTTCCACGAGGTCAATAATCATTAAATGCAAATGATCATCTGCATTATTTAGAGGACAGATGATATATCTAATTGGCTTATCCGTATCAGTAGCAATAGTTTGTTCAAAAGCCTGAGCGTGAATCGCCTCAAAAAGTTCCTATGTTTATTAAAAAGGAAGTGTCAGTGGACTAAATCATAGAAAAAAATAACAAAACAAGTAGCTAATTGACTTACATCAAACCCCACCCCACAGAATATGGAGGGCTGGTATGGTGAGTTACACGCTTTTGCTTCATTTGCAAGAATAGTCCAGTATGTATTAATGCAATCCCCGGTGGTGTAGTCATTCCAATCAAATATTGTCAAAAAAGATTGCATATCTAATGTAAAGGTCCCATTGGACCATACTGGATTCAACTCATACCTACATGCAAATAAGATAAGCAACTTAATAACAATGTGAATGAATAAATTTTATTAATGAATGCCAATAATCATCATTGTTTTACAATATTTTTCCAAACCGAATAGCAACTAATTCACTTTAATTTACTAAGCTTTAATAATGTTTCAGCAATCTCTGCATCTTTATTCTTCTTAAAAAATACCCTGGAATTTTTCAAGATTTTGCTTTTTACCTTTTGAAATTCTTTTGGTTTAGCTTTTTGGTGTTCAGATATGTTTGTTTGGGTGGAGGTCGCAGATTTTGTTGTTTGCGTTGTAGTATCTGACATTGATGGGGCAGGAGCCTTGTCATCTTCATCTTCATCTTCATCCTCATCCTCATCCTGAACAACTTGTTTGCCCTTGCCTTTGGGCTGGTAGTCTTGTCTGACCTGAGTTATTTTCCTTTTTTTGGCAAGTGGCTCACCTTCATCTGACCCTTTGCTTTGTAATTGTTCATGCAACTCTTTGATTTTTTGGTTACACTGAAATATGATCGACTCTCTTACAGCTACCCTTTTATCATTTTGCTCTTCTTGTACTTTAAGCTGCGACTCTTTGTCACCAATTATTTTATCCTTTTCAACAATCATGTCATCTTTTTGTTTCAGCTGGGACTCCTTCTCTGCAATTATTGTTTCTTTCTGAGCAATAATTTGATCCTTGGCACTGATGGCTGTTGCCGTCTCACTTTTGGCTTCCTCCAAACTTTTAAGTGCTATATTTAATTGTTGCTGTAAGGTCTCAATTTGTTCTTATTTTTGTATACATGTATTGCATGCTTCCATTTGTAAGGCCTGTAGGCTTCCTTGTGCTGCCTGGCTTCCTTCTGGTGCCTGCTGTAATACCTCACAGTGTACCTCAAGTAGTTGAGTTGGAGGAGAGTAGTCAGATACCAAATCATGCTCTAATCAAAGGGAATTAAATCAACAATAATTAAATTTGTGGTCACACGGTCTATCATTCGCTTGATACTCTCAACATGGGCCTTAGGCCAAGTCCAGCAAAGTATTCTTGGCAATCTATGAGGATGTTGAGGAGCAGCAATACTAATATGTTCAGTAACCCATACTTGCAACATCATTATAATCAGTAACTAATATCCATCAATAAATTATATGAGCAGGTATATGTACTCTAACTTACAGCCAAAATATTTGGAAAACCCTTGAGCAAGGGAGCCTTGGCCCGTTGGGTTGAATCACCTACATCTGGTCTATGCCTCAATGTCACCTCCTTTCCAATGGCTCCCAACTGAGGAGCCATGAAATTGTACACGACATTACACCAATTATAGTTTCGTAGATTGTCAAAATCATATACGCAATCAATAAGTGACAGGGCAGGAATGACAAGTATGCTGCTAGTACCACAAAATAGCACTGTACAAAAAAAATAGAGTATATACAACTGACAGTACAGCTTGTCATTGGATGTAGACTTTATTAGCAGTTTCTCCAAATTGCGTGCAGAACAACTGAAAACTTCAAAATACTCCTTGTACAGTGGGCTGGAGGCCTCATTCAAATCAAGTTAGACTATCTCTCCATGGTCAGGTAGTCCTAGAATAAGTGATATATCAACCTTTGTGAAATTTAGTTTTTTCCCATGGAATATAAAGCTCTGTTCTTCTTCATCCCAATTATTAAACATGTTCTGAACCTGAGGTCTTACACAAGAACTAGTAGGAAGGTCGAGGACCCAAGAAAAGCGTGTTTCTTGAAGCAACTCTTCTTGTGCTGGTGTGGGTGGAACAGATTCAATAAAATTTTTAAAATATCAAAGGCTACTTTTCCAGTTGATTCGTTTACTTCGACCTCTGTTAGCAAAACTTGTATACTCGGTAAGCAATTTGATTTTTCGTTGTGGCAGCTGTTTTTTCCCATGACTTCCCCCCGGGACTTGCTGTTTCTTAGATTTGGTGGGAGGAGCTTTCTTTGAAGATGATCTTTTTTGACCCATACCGAACTTAGCAACCATCAAACAAAAAATTATTTGACACAAACAAAAATGACACTTAGAATTCGTTCATAAAAGACCCCCCTCAATTTCAGTCTTTTACTGAAAACTATCGCTAACCCTAGGTGACAAGCAAGAACTGAAATCGCAAACTACAAATTAGGGTACGTACAATTCGACTAGTGCGATGACGAGGATGTCGCCCACAACTACTCCAATGAAGACAAGCACTCTACCTTGAAATCACAACAAATCTGGAGCTAGAAGACGATTGCTTAGCAGTAGGCTCGAAGGAACGCTATAAAGCTAAGTGACTGTTGGGCCTGATATAAAAGGATTTCAGGCCCTTGGCGGGCCTTTTTTCTTTATATGTATTATAAATATAATTTAGGTTTTACCTAATTGAATTTCAAATATATCAATTTGTTATATATCATATATATTTCTGGATTTATCGTGTGCATTTTATTGATTATGTATTTATATTTATTTTTCAAGACTCTAAAATTCACATATAGATGAACGACGCTGGGCCTGGAATAAAATGATTTCAGGCCCAAGTTGGGCCTGAAATCACTTTAATTCAGGCCCACCGTGGGCCTGAATACAATTTACTTCAGGCCCACGGTGGGCCTGAATACAATTTATTTCAGGCCCACCGTGGGCCTGAATATAATTTATTTCAGGCCCTGAATACAATTTATTTCAGGCCCACTGTGGGCCTGAAATAAATTGTATTCAGGCCCACCGTGGGCCTGAAATCATTTTATTTCACGCCCACACTGGGTCTTAAATCATAACTCATAATTTAGGAGTAGTATAGGTATTTATCATAATTTTTTGTGTCCAAACATCTAATCTTGATGTCTCATCATGCTCTATAGGAGTGGTTTAGGTATATCAGTGAGATTGGGTGGCCAAACCTGTAATCTTGCTGTATCACCAATGATATAGGAGTGGTTTTGAAAACCCTACCATATTTGGAGTGGTTTTACCCAAACCTCTAATCTTGCTGTATCGCCATGCTCTATAGGAGTGGTTTAGGTATATCAGTGAGTTTTGAGCAAAACTCACTGATGGACCTACCATATCTGGAATTCTGAAAACCCTATATCAGTAGACAGGGTTGAGCTAGGAGATAAGATTTTGGGTGCCCAAATCTCTAATCTTGCTGTATCATCATGCTCTATAGGAGTGGTTTTGGTATATCAGTGAGTTTTGAGCAAAACTCACTGATGGACCTACTATATCTGGAATTCTGAAAACCCTATATCAGTAGACAGGGTTGAGCTAGGAGATGAGATTTTGGGTGTCCAAACCTCTAATCTTGCTGTCTAACCAATGTTATACGAGTGGTTTAGGTATATCAGTGAGTTTTGAGCAAAACTCACTAATGGACCTACCATATCTGGATTTCTGAAAACCCTATATCAGTAGACAGGGTTGAGCTAGGAGATGAGATTTTGGGTGCCCAAACCTCTAATCTTGCTGTATCATCATGCTCTATAGGAGTGGTTTAGGTATATCAGTGAGTTTTGAGGAAAACTCACTGATGGACCTACCATATTTGGATTTCTGAAAACCCTATATCAGTAGACAGGATTGAGCTAGGAGATGAGATTTTGGGTGCCCAAACCTCTAATCTTGCTGTCTAACCAGTGCTATATGAGTGGTTTAGGTATATCAGTGTGTTTTGAGCAAAACTCACTGATGGACCTACCATATCTGGATTTCTGAAAATCCTATATCAGTAGACATGGATGAGCTAGGAGATGAGATTTTGGGTGCCCAAACCTCTAATCTTGCTGTCTCACCAATGCTATAGGAGTGGTTTTGGTATATCAGTGAGTTTTGAGCAAAACTCACTGATGGACCTACCATATCTGGAATTCTGAAAACCCTATATCAGTAGACAGGGATGAGCTAGGAGATGAGATTTTGGGTGCCCAAACCTTTAATTTTGCTGTCTAACCAATGTTATACGAGTGGTTTAGGTATATCAGTGAGTTTTGAGCAAAACTCACTGATGGACCTACCATATCTGGATTTCTGAAAACCCTATATCAGTAGACATGGTTAAGCTAGGAGATGAGATTTTGGGTGCCCAAACCTCTAATCTTGCTGTATCATCATGCTCTATAGGAGTGGTTTAGGTATATCAGTGAGTTTTGAGCAAAACTCACTGATGGACCTACCATATCTGGATTTCTGAAAACCCTATATCAGTAGACAGGGTTGAGCTAGAAGATGAGATTTTGGGTGCCCAAACCTCTAATCTTGCTGTCTAACCAATGCTATACGAGTGGTTTAGGTATATCAGTGAGTTTTGAGCAAAACTCACTGATGGACCTACCATATCTGGATTTCTGAAAACCCTGTATCAGTAGACAGGGATGAGCTAGGAGATGAGATTTTGGGTGCCCAAACCTCTAATCTTGCTGTCTCACCAATGCTATAGGAGTGGTTTTGGTATATTAGTGAGTTTTGAGCAAAACTCACTGATGGGCCAACCATATCTGGAATTTTGAAAACCCTATATCAGTAGACAGGGATGAGCTAGGAGATGAGATTTTGGGTGCCCAAACCTCTAATCTTGCTGTCTAACCAATGTTATACGAGTGATTTAGGTATATCAGTGAGTTTTGGGGAAAACTCACTGATAGACCTACTATATCTGGATTTCTGAAAACACTATATCAGTAGATAGGGTTGAGCTAGGAGATGAGATTTTAGATGCCCAAACCTCTAATCTTGCTGTATCACTATGCTCTATAGGAGTGGTTTTGGTATATCAGTGAGTTTTGAGCAAAACTCACTGATGGACCTACCATATCTGGAATTCTGAAAACCCTATATCAGTAGACAGGGTTGAGCTAGGAGATTAGATTTTGGGTGCCCAAACCTCTAATCTTGTTGTCTCACCAATGCTATAGGAGTGGTTTAGGTATATCAGTGAGTTTTGAGCAGAACTCACTGATGGACCTACCATTTCTGGAATTCTGAAAACCCTATATCAGTAGACAGGGTTGAACTAGGAGATGAGATTTTCCCAGTTAAATAAGAAGGATTTTATGGTTAACAGAGCCCAAGTTGAACTAGGAATTGAAGTTATTCTGGCCCATACTGGGCCTGAATTTAAGTTATTTCAAGCCCACCTTTGGCCTGAATTCTTTTTATTTCAGGCCCACTGTGCACATTAAATACAATAATGATTTATAGAATAATATTCTATATTTTTCTACAAGATCAACTCCAAACCCTCTAATTTTATTTAATTATTAAATTTTATCAAAACATTATTACAGTTTTTATAATTTTAAACAAGTTTTTTAAATTTATGGTAGACATAATCCAGATTACTAAGTAAATACATAATGCAAACCAAATTTCAATTCCTTCGAGACCAATTAAGTCATATTTTCAAATTACATTGCAATATGAGTGTTGTAAAGAAGATTTCAGAAACCCACTAATGGAGCTTCGATACTTGGATATGTCCATACTCGATATCAGTAGTTAGAGTTAACCAAAGATATGTTATTTCTGGTGTGCAAACTTAGTCCCAAACATTATGAGTTATGTTTTCTGACCATATCAGTTGGTAACCTACATTACAGCAACTCGATGTGAATCAACATCACACAATTGTTTTGTTTTTCAGGACAAAAATTGATATTCATTCAAATTATACAATTTCTATATAAATGGAGCTGAATCACCAGCAAAGGATTTTCGTCATACAACATTACTTCAAGTGATTGACATCCTCAGGTTTTACAATACATGTTTCTCATAATATTTACTGTCATATCAAATCTCATTTTCGTCATATCTCCTTATTTGAAATCCATCTTCTCATCGTATAGGAGACATCGGACGTATTGCATAACAAAGAAGGCACATTCCACGTTGAAAATAACAAACAGTATTTCTGATTTCAATAAGTAGGGTAATAAAATACTTTCATGATTTTAAATTTTTTAAACTCTTCCTCAGTTACTTACTTATGTTTTTGTTGGGGACATTTTTGTCTGACAGAGGGCTATTTGTCCAAGGGATGATAACTTTGAAGATATGGATGAATAGCCGTAAGTTCCTCGCGAGTATATTGTTTAAGTTCTTTTACCTATAAAATAGATCATGAATTTCAATGACACTTTTGACCAAATGATGAACATATATATGAATATAGGTAGGTTGCTCACCGCTGAGTCAAAATCATGCTTATATTTACGGCCACTAGCAAGAGAATTTAAATGATTGAAAGTCATTGCTTCTGTATCCACCGCCAACAAGTGAAAGTGTGTATTATCACTGCATAAAGGTATTAAAATATATCTAAACCCTTGTTCTATCATATCAGTTTTCATCACTTGTTGCAGGGAAAACTTTCTTGACGATCTTATTGAAGCCTACAAATTTGCATAATCAAAATTATTAATAACCACAACATAATTTTATGTCTTCTACAATCTCTTAATTGATACTAATTTACATCACTTACTGTGAAGAAGGTTGAACAAAAAATTGACTTGTTGTATGGCCTACCACATGTGGATGCTCCCCTAAATATAATTTTACAGAAGGCATCAATGACCTCGCCTTTTGTAAAAACCTCTCTATTGAGGATTTGTAAGAATGAATGCAAATTCAAAGCAAAGGGTGTATCCTCCCAGATAAATTCGTTAGCCAACCTGCCAAGTTAATTGATAAGATTATATATTAAAGGCCCAAATATATTAACTAAACTATGTTTCATATCTTACTTTAGGTTCTCCAATTTATTTATCAGATATACCACTTCTTTATCTTGATTTTTCTTCTTCGACTTCATAAAATACTTCTTCACAAACTACATCCATAAAATTTAGACCAAACTAATTAATGACCAAATTCAATAAATTTAACGTAATTTATATTAAAATAACTCACATACATCAATGCCTTGTTGCCTCATTTTGTATAGTTCAGAGGTCCTTCTTTTTTCCTCCTCTATATCTTTTTCAGACATGACTTCCATTACAGTAATTGTTTCTCTTGCTTCATCTATATCCTCCTCACTAAGTATCCTTCTTCCCTTGTCCATGACATTTGATATTTCTTGCTTTCTCCGCTTCCTCTTATTTAATAGCTGGTGCCATACTGGACTCTCAATTGGAGTATCCCTGTAATCATACCGACTTCGATCACGTCCTCTCCTTGTTTTACAAGATACTGGATCAGAAAGAGGAATGACTACAGGATAGCTTTCTTGACCCTCCATCCCTTTTTTTCAATAATTGAAATCAATTCCTTAACCCTTTCATTCAAATATATATTCTCCTCTGTTAGCTCCTTGATTAGGGTGTCTTTAAGAATGCATTTCCCACATGGCCTTACATCATCTGTGTGATGTCCTTCTGATGTCTCCATTGCCCGTGGAATGTCATCACCAATCTCAAGGTTCTCAAACAATGTGTTTTCATGTAGGTTAGGAATTATTTCAACGATCACCTGTCAATAACCAAGTCCACAAATTTTACTGCCTCTATATCAAACTAACATAGATCACAGTTTAGAATAATTACCTCTTCGGACCTAATTTGGTTGACAAGATCCCTCACCCTACTAATATGCGAAGGAATATTCTTCCACTTATTTATTCGGGGTCCTTCAATATTGTATGATTTTTGAATTGGTACATGCTCCAAAAACCATCCCTACACAAAGTTTTCCAGACAATTACATTAATGACAGCAAAATATTATAAATTTTATCAAGAAATTTCTCTTCACAGCCAAAAGCCCAGCAAGGAGGTTGGTGGTCCTCTGGTTTCCCTGAGTTGATGAAAATAATTCCCCAATCTTAGGTAATTGTGGAGACAAAAATTTATGGATAGCTTTCACCCAGTTGAATCTACCAAGATTGTCATAATCATCTACTATATCTACAAGACCTAGAGGGACCTTATATGTACTAGACGAAAATAAAACACAAACAAATATATACAAAATATATAATTTACAAACTAATAACACATCATCCTCTGATTCAACACTTTTAGAATAATGTTTAAGTAAGTCCTCAATTCTTGTTCTAGTAGGTTGTTTTTCTTTTGAGAAGTAAGTACGAAAGAGGTCACCCGATGCTTTAGTTGAATTAATAGGGACCGAAACTCCACGGTCCATCATACCCAGTAACAAAGCAACATCTCATCTGGTAAACGCAACCGCTACACCTGAAACAATTAAAATATTTAGTTATCACGTTAGGCCTGAAATGAATCATTTCAGGCCCAACGTAGGCCTGAAATAAATCATTTCAGGCCCACCGTGGGCCTGAAATGATTCATTTCAGGCCTACCGAGGGCCTGAAGTAAAATCACTTCAGGCCCTCGGTAGGCCTGAAATAAAATCATTTCAGGCCTACCGAGGGCCTGAAGTAAAATTACTTCAGGCCCTCGGTAGGCCTGAAATGATTTTATTTCAGGCCTACCGAGGACCTTAAGTGAATTTCATCTGAAATTCACCCATTTAAATTGATCAAATATAAATTAATTAAGGTCATCTATATCCAAGTTTTATCTTACTATAGATATTGTTTACAATTCATAATTAAAACTATTACCTGAGAATTTAAAAACTTCCGAGGTTGAATCCCAGCTTTCAAATATATTAACCAAAATTTTTCGTATATGCTGCAATTCTTGTATATCCAAGAAAAAACTGAAGGGCGACTCTTTGATCTTCGCAATGTGCCGCTCATTTAAAATTTCAAATGCTTCAACAAAATGTTTAAAGTGGCCTAAACCACTGCACCAATGTAATTTTTTCCCAAACTCATCTGAACCCTACAGTTTTTATACATTACAAATTTACTCAGCAAAAATAAGTATAAACATTTTCACAAACTATGCTGTTCTTACCTAACCCTATAGCTAACATACCTTGGTGATTAATGCCAATGAAGAAGACGATGAACCATCCACAGACCTTTTTCCTGCCATTTTCATAAAAATCAACCCTGCAGAAACCCTAAATCCTCCTTTGAAAGTGTCGAGCAGTCTGGACTTCAACGTTAACACTTAAAGCCGCCTCAGGATCACACACTAACACATTCGATACTTGCCTAGGTTTTGGTTGGGCGGAGGGATTCGAGGTATGAGCTCATGACTAAAGCACAACTAGGGCACGCACAATGTCCACCTCCTTAGACAATACCATTTACGTTGTTGCGCTGAGAGAGAATGGACAATATTTCCACTACCTGCCCATCCGAACCACAAATTATTATTTTACAGTCAAAAGTGGGTCGGATGTCTCGAAATGTGAAGCGAAAAAGGTATATTGTGGCGGGAGGGGTATAATAGGAAGTTTACTTAAGGTGGTGTGCCTTTTGGCAAATAACAAATCATGGTACGCAAATTGATAATTTTCAATTTTTACGTACGCCCTTGGTAAATTGCCGTTTAATATTAGAGCCGATCTCGAACTAAGTTGACGAGCCTGACTACCCATCCATTTAATATATTATCTAAAGCCTTCACCCATCCATTTAATATATTATTTAAAATATATAATAATATATTATTGTTTTATTTATAATATAAAAATATTATTGATTTCGGCTCGAGCTCAAAAACTTGATTTTAATTCGAGTTTTTCGATCCGAGCTTGAGCCTGTGACTAGATGACTAAGCCGAGCTCGAGCTCAAATTCGCAAGCTCAATCAAGCTTGAACTCGAACCAAAGCCTTTTTATTTTTTTGGAGCTCAAGCTGGGATCAACTCAAGCATGGCTAGGCTCGATTACAGTCCTAGCACCACCTACCTACCATCTCCAAAGCTTTTTCTCGGTAGATTTGGAGTTTCTCCTCGTGTATCACCTAACGCGTTTATCTCTCGAGCCTTATAATTTATCTAAAGCTATCACTAGTGCTATTAAACGGGCCAACCTATGATGGGATAGAACGGTCCATAACGGGTCAGTTATTTGGCGGGGCGAGGGCGGGCCAACTTATCATCTTAGTAGATTGAGAAATCTCCATCCCAATCTAAGGTGGATTGCGGATTAGAATGACCAACCAATGGGCCTATCAAAAATTTTAAAAAATATATTTTTTTCATATCTTTAATATTTTACTTTAGAAATATTTCATCAATCAAATATATCCAAAAATATATATTTTAAATATAAATGAAAACGAACGAGTACTGATATATAATGAAAAGTATAATTTTATTTCAATATTATAATAAAGAAAGATAATAAATTAATAAAAAATTTAATTTATATGTGTTTCTCAACCTGCAAGTCAACCCAAGCTCACCGCGGGCCTAGGTGGGTTGGCCCGCTACGGGCTTAGGTTGATAAAATTCTAATTTAATTCGCTTAAATTATTTAGCGGGAAGGGCTAACCCAATGAGTCCAACCTAAATTGACGACTCTAACTATCACACATACAAAAAAAAAAAGAGTTATGATAGGCTCAGTGAAAAAAATCAATGAAAATCTTAAGGAATGACGTGACACTTTACATGTACACGTCCGATTGTCGCCCGGACACCATCAAAGGCCTCCGGTCGTCGTTTTGAATCAAATTATACATTGGGGGGTATAGTGAACCCGTCAGGGATCATTACATGTAAAGTGTCATGTCATTTCTTGAGGTTTTTATTGAATTTTTTACTAAGCATATCAATTTTTGAAAAAAAAAACTAAGTAAAACTAAAACTAAAAAGGATATAACTAGATCTAAGGAAATTTCTCTGTTTTGGTTGGGCTTTATTTCCCAAATAGCTTGTTCATCTTACTAGTCTAATAGAGGCGAATCTAGAATTATAGATTTGGAGGGTCACATACTAAGTTTTAAAAAATTATTATTATAATAATAACCTCTCAATCTTTCAAAATATATAATGAATATTTATATGAAATTTGAGAAATCGTGAGAATAATTTTTTTATTTTAAATTTAGTCTTCCAAGAGATTTGAACCTTTGATATATGTTAAAACAAAAATTAAATTTATCATCAGACCAATTCTAAATATTTTTTTTAAGGAGTCAAATATTATATATACTAAGAAAATAAAAAATTTCTATAAAAATATAAAAAAATTTATATAAAAATAATGTTATTAAAAAATTGGAGGGCCCCCGGGTTCCCATATAAATCCGCCCCTTTGTCCAATTTAAACATTGCTATTGGAGTCCATTATTCGGGTGATTTTTATGAGTCTCTTGGGGAAGGGAAGTCAAGGTGTAGAGAGGATTATGATCGTGGATCTCTCGGCCAAGTCTAGTCCGATGAATGTGTGTGTCAGAGGAGAGAGAATTCTAGGTAAACTTTGAACCGGGGAAGTATCTGATCGGACGCCCTAAATCTATCATAAAAACATCGGTGGGGCGGAGTCAAACGCGAAGACAACCAGTGCAAGAGAGCCAAGCAGAGCTTACCAGTAAACAATCAATTCTTCCAAGTCCAATTCGATGCTCAACCAGCTCACTGAGCGTGGGAGCTCCACCAGCAAGGCCAAGAGGCCCAATGGGCCTACTTCGCAGGTCATAGGGCTCCACACCTTAAGAGCTTCTCTAAGGAATTGAGCTCTCAATATAGATGGCGGTAAAAAGGTGATTCGCTTAACCCTAACGTTCTGCCAATTCGTCTTAAGACCAACATCGAAGAAGTAAATCACGGGGCTACTATAGCTCGGATGTTGTGGCTAATGCGTAGGGAGAACGGACACACTAACTTTATCAAATTTTGACCCCGAATCTCATGGTAACAAAACCCACGTATTAATCACCAATTCATCTAGTAGGGATCCACAATATAAAAAATGATTAATGAAGTTTTTCTACCTCGGACGACCAGCCCAGTCTCATAGAAATTTTTCGCCGGTCGTCAGGGTAAATCAGAAAGTGCTCGCGGCGGACAGTCTAGAAGCCTAGCGTCTCAGAGTTCGCGTCTCATTTTGGAGAAAAAATTCTTATAAAATACTCCATAACTGGAGATCGAATCACGAATATCTAAGATGATAATTAATCATCACTCTTTCGTTGCATTATAGTCCCTTGACACAGAGATGTGAGGGTGGTATCTGAGATAGATATTCAATTAATATTGTTGGAAGAAAAAAATATGAGAGAGGAGAGACACACTTGTGGAAGAGGAGAGAAGAAGAAAACTAAACAAAACAACTTGATTTCATTCACCACAAAGGTTACATATTTATAGGCTTAGTGGATAAGCACTAAGTCCAAATATATTGAATCTAGTCACTTCCACGAAACTTTATCCTAATCAAATTCTATTTATATCTATTATTTACCACATCATCAATCGACTAACTCATCATTATACATTATTTATTTTTGAAACATATTATTAACACTCCCCCTAGTTTCAAAATTACAAACACCAAGACATGATCTGAAATAAATAAACTTATCTCTTGGAAGTGACTTTTTCAAGATATCTGTCATTTGTTCATGCGTGCTGCGATGCTCCAACATAATTCATTATTTGTGACTAAGTCTCGAATAAAGTGTAGATGAATACCAATATGCTTAATTCTCGCATGGAAAGTTGGATTTTTTGTCATTGCAATTGTCGCCTTGTTATCACAAAAAATAATAGTCGCATCTTTTTGTTGCTAGTGAAGATCTGTAAGAAATCTTCTAACCCAAATTGCTTGACATGCTGCTGAAGTTGCTGCTATATATTCTGCTTCTGAAGAGGATAATGTTGGGAACGAGATGGCTATAGAGGGGGGGGGTGAATATAGACAATCGCTTGCCCCTTGAAAACTTATCACGATTTCTGCAACTCAAATATCAGTAGCACAGCGGAAAGAATGGAAAACAGAGTATGCAGAAAAACAAATGAGAGCAAAGCACACACAACTAGCAAGATCGCTAACAAGGAAGGTTTACAAGGTTCAGGGATAACTTGCCCCTACTCCTTGGCGTGCACTTGAGGTGGGCGATCCCTTGATCGTCGGCAGATCAAGCCCCGGTTAACACCGGATATGAAGCAACCTCCTTCTCAGTGGAGAAACCTCTCCACAGTATGTTTCAAACAATGATATATAATGAGCAAAATGAAACAACAACAAGAAAGATCTTACTCAAACACTTAGCAAGGATTAAACACAGCAAGCTTCCCGAGCTCCACTCAGTGGCGATCTCACGCAGACCCCGTCTGCTTCGTGTCTTCCCACTGTCGGACTCCAAGCTTCTTGTTTTCTCCTTCAAGCGCTCAAGTATGATGTATGCTTCTCAATAGCTTGCTTAGAATGGATGAAGAACTCAAGAACAGCAAGCTTCTTGCAGGAGAACGCAAGAACACTCAAGTTTTCAAAACTGAATTTGATACCGAAACCAACTCTCGCGTTTCTTTTTGTTTCTCCGCCAAGCGACGGGTGACACCATCTCTGTAGCTCCCAGCTACTCCTCTGCCAACGCCAGCCTCTACTGAGCTATCTCTGGACTCACTGAGCTCCTCAGTCGAGCTCCAGTCCGCAGCTCGCCGTTGCAACCTGAGATGGGAAAAGGGACAAACCTGCTCCAAGGAAAGCACTCTCTGACTTCTCCTTGAGTGTTTGAATCCTCCCCTGTCACCTGAAACTCAATCAGAGCATTAGAGCAGAAGATCACAAAGCATATCACATACATCAGCAAATCGGATACGATCAGACGCTCTGACGACGTTTGACAGTGAAATTTGAATTAAAGTGATCGGTCACCGGACCGATCCAGGGTGCGTGGATCGATCACCAGACCGATCCACTGCTTTGCTGGGATTCCCAGCTCTCGTAGCAATACACGCCTGATCGGTCACCAGACCGATCAGGGTTGATCCTGATCGGTCACCAGACCGATCAGATTGGATCCTGATCGGTCACTCAGACCGATCAAAGCAGATGAACAGTTACTTTTTAATCAAACCCAAGATTCCTGATCGGTCACCGGACCGATCCAAGGCTCTGATCAGCACGGGAACTCACTCACTGTTTGCTCCCTGATCGGTCGCCAGACCGATCAGGAGCAAGACAGCAAGGAAGCACCCTGCTCCCTGATCGGTCTCCGGATCGATCAGGAGCCACACAGTAGATTCCCAATCTCACTGTGCGCTCCCTGATCGGTCACCAGTCCGATCAGACATAGCTGGATCGGTCACCAGACCGATCCACTAAGGAGCAGCGTGCCAACAGTCCCTGATCGGTCACCAGACCGATCCAGTGACTCTACCCAGCCCTCCAAGCTAGGGATTCATCCACCTTAGCCCTCCAAGCTAAGGATTTTTCCATCTAACTCTCCAAGTTGGGAATTTGCACCTAACCCTCCAAGTTAGGACTTTTCACCTAGCCCTCCAAGCTAGGACTTTTCACCTAGCCCTCCAAGCTAGGACTTTTCACCCAACTCTTCCGAGTTAGAACATCATCCAACCTAGCCCTCCAAGCTAGGCACCTGACCCTCCAAGCCAAGACTTTTTCACCTAATTCTCCAGGATGGGAATTTGCACCTAACCCTCCAAGTTAGGACTTTTCACCTAGCCCTCCAAGCTAGGACTTTTCACCCAACCCTTCCGAATTAGGACTTTTCCAACACCTAACCTCCCAGGTTAGGATTTTCAACACCTAGCCCTCCAAGCTAGGATTTTCCACACCTAACCTCCCAGGTTAGGATTTTCCAACATCATGCCTAATCCTCGATTAGGACTTAATCATAATCATCACAATCATCACAATCATCACACCTAACCTCCCAGGTTAGGGTTTTCCATATCATGCCTAATCCTCGATCAGGACTTAATCATAATCTACCTAACCTCCCAGATTAGGATTTTCCATATCATAATCATTCTCTTAAACTAAAATCGTTGTCAACACCAAAACAGCAATCAGGGCCAAACTGCATCAACAATCTCCCCCTTATTGTTGTTTGACAACCCGATTTTAAGTTTAGGGATTCTCAATCAATTTTCCAACATTATGAATCATAGGGGAATCCAGATCCTCCCCCTACAACATGGTCATTCTAAACTTAACCAATCACACTCTCTCCCCCTTTGTCGAACACCGAAAAGGGGTAAGAGGGACTGTTAAGATAAACTCCCCCTCAAACCTAGAGGGTCCCAACTCAAAAATGTGATAATTTGTGGAATGATCATATGAACACATGTGAAAAGATTAAGGTAAGACATAGCAGTCACATGTATCATATGAATGTGAAATATAGACTCCCAAAGCATGGTATAATATTCATAAGGATCAACTAGACATGGCAATGTAAGCATGAACATGGCAATCGAATAATCATGCAGATAATAGATATACAATCAGCATGGCATCAACAATAGTAGAGTAAGCATGACAGATAAAATATATGGGTCAAAGCATGAAAGCATCCAAACACGTAGCAAAATATGTGTGACTCAAGGTCACAACAACAAAGTCAAAAAGGGCATATAGCCCAAAAAGTCATACAACACAGATCATGATAAAACAACAACTATCCGAAGTCAAATGTCAGTAGGAGGGTCATCATCGCGCACAAGGTCGTCCATCGCAGCATCGGTAGGAGCATAAGACCCTGGTACAGAACTCGCAGAAGGTGCACCTCCAGGAAATGTGTGGCTACGCCACTCATCATACCACGTCTGCTGGAGTGTGCGGGTCCCTGAGAGGTCTGTCTCGATCCTGGTCAGCCGGGAATCGAAAGAGCGAAAACCCGAACGAAACTCCTCACGATCTGCTGCCCCCAGCTGAATAAGCTCCTGAACAGTCTGATCTAGCTCTGAGATCTGCCATCGGAGATCCGGATCCGGCTCATCATAGTCATCGTCATCAGCAATAGCGGCTGGCGCCTGACCCTGTGGAACTCCCCGTGGTAACTCCCCAAGAACCCTACCATCTTTCCAGATCAACATCCGATCGGGCCCCCGAATAATGATGCCAGACTTGGCGAAGGCACGCCGGCCAAGTCTGCAATCCTGTCGTACCATAGGCACCGTCCGACCCTTGGAAACATCAACACCTACTGACATGAGCCAGTCGGTGATGACGTGACCAAAAGGCATGTAGACAGTGCGGCGGGTGGACTCCTCTCGATAAGACAAAATGGACTGGAAGATGCTCTCCATAATATCGAAATCTGAACGGCTGTGCATGCCGTAAAGCATCAAGCAGTGATAGGGTCGGATCTCAGCTAAGGGTTTTGAGGTGATTGGAAGAATACAATTGGTAATGATCTTGAATAGTATATAACTAGAGGGAGACAGACGTAGTGCAGCAAATGTAGGAAAGTCAGGTCCAAGCTCATCAAGACCGTCTGGACGCGGATAACCAAAGAAATACTGATGGATGGAATCAGGGGTAACGTCTGCAAAGGGTGCTAGCAGAGGCTTAGGA
The DNA here is from genome assembly GCA_024364735.1 of Boesenbergia rotunda. Lineage (NCBI taxonomy): Eukaryota > Viridiplantae > Streptophyta > Magnoliopsida > Zingiberales > Zingiberaceae > Boesenbergia > Boesenbergia rotunda. The sequence goes on from JAGFNQ010001100.1 coordinate 458,910, forward strand.
AGGTCAGGATAAAGCGAATAAAGATTCGGTGATCGTCGACCACCCAAGTACTCAGCCAAAATCTCATATGAAAAGTCAAGGTTCATCTTCCTGACTCGAGTGGTGAACTCGAAACCCCCTTTAGAGCTTGGTTGTAGGTTGTTGTAAAATTCGGAGACGAGATCGTAATTTATGGTTCTTTCCAAAGAAAGAAGAAACCCCAGATTGTAATAAGTAACAATCTCCATAACAGAAGGGCAGTATTCCTTTAAGAAAGGAATGTCTATGGATCTGCAGGGTAAAAGTTTGAATGTCCTAGATTGAAAGGCATGCTCACAGGCCGCATTTGGGAACCTGGAGCTAGAGGAAGGCTGTGACCTTCCGGACGAGGAGGAAGGGGCCTTCCCCCTTTGATTTCCCTCCACGCTCTCTTTTCCTTTAGATGATTTTCTAAGGAGATTTGAGTTGATCATGACACATAGAGTGAATCACACAAGAGTTGATCATCAGATGAGACCCAATCAAAAGATGGACATAAAAGTTTGGTCGTAAGAAATGAGGAAGAGGGTCACGGTAAGAAATAGGTCACGGCACAGACACACGGAACGAGAGATCACAGCAAGAACAAGAACAAAAATACGATTAGCTTCACAAATATATATTTCATGATCTCTTGGAAACGGGAAATGAAGCCAAACACTTACTTTGGTGCCATTGATACTCGTTTGGAAGACTTCGACAGAGAGAACGCACGTGAAGGAAGAGCCTTCAAGCTGGAGAAAATCGCCCGCAGAGGAGATCGCACGAGCGTGAAGGAGGACGCAGAGACTTCTCTCGCTCACTCAAGGTTGCACAGACGGGGTGGTTTCGGCGCTAGGGTTCGGGAAAATGAAGGTTTGGAGAGTTAATCGGTTGGTGGATCGGTCCACCAACCAAAATTTAATGCGGTTGATCGGATCACCGTTCGATCAGATCGCGTCCAAACCGATCAGATGTGATCCTGATCGGACTGGCGTGGTCCTGATCGGTCGGGTGACCGATCAGGATTTGATCAGTAGGGTCCGAAGAGAAAATTCTGAACTCCCTGATCGGTCTGTGGACCGATCCCCACAGGGTGCCAGATCGGTCTGGAGACCGATCCAGGCTAGCTCAGACACTTAGTCAAATTTCGGGAGATCCGACACAGGAAGGAGTCAGATCGGTCTAGGGACCGATCAGTCCTATGCCTGATCGGTCCAGTGACCGATCAGGGTTCTTGATACGACCTGAAATGTTCAGTTTCAGAATTTCTGAAATTTCCAAACGATCTTTGATGGATTTTGTCTAACTTGGACAGGTCTTTATGACTAAAATTGATTCTTGAACAAGAATCTAAGGTCCTTATAGGTTCATCACACACTTTTGACCCATCTTAATGGAGTCAAACTCAACCATCAATCAATCAAGCAAATTCAAACAAGTTTCTACTCCAACTTCAAGTTTCCAATCAAGTTGCCTTGATTGGAATGTCCAAGTATGATCATGGAGCCATATACACATGTGTTATGCAATGGTTTCCCCATACTTGGTCACCACCGTGATTATTATCTCGTCAACTTAATTTCTCAATTGATGCAATGACATTTCGAGAAATTGAGTTGAACCTAGCATCTCACCCCATATCTAGCAAACAAAAACATTTTGGTAACCCTTATAGTTTGTGTGAGATGTTCACAAAGTTACCCCAATTGTTCCCTAACAATTTGAAATAATCATGAAGGGTTTTGACCACAATTTGAACATCATGAAGTCCAACACATTCCCAATTCCCGTCTAAGGAAACTAATTCACTCTCGGGAAGTGGTTTAGTGAAAATGTCAGCTAGGTTTGACTTTGACTCTACATGTGAGAGTATGATGTTCCCCCTAGCTACATGATCCCTAATGAAGTGATGTCTTACTTCAATATGTTTTGTCCTCGAATGATGGACCGGATTCTTGGTCAAGTTAATTGTGCTAATGTTATCACATAACACTTGCACACCCTTGTAACTCAATCCATAGTCCTCTAAGGTGTGGATCATCCACAACAATTGTGATATACACTCTCCCATGGCGATATATTTGCCTCGGTAGTGGAAAGAGCAACACAATGTTGCTTCCGACTCGACCAACTTACTAAAGACGATCCTAGGAATTGGCAGCCCCCACTAGTGCTCTTCCGGTCCAACTTACATCCAGCGTAGTCAGAATCCGTATAGCCCATCAAATCAAAAGATTCGGTACGGGGATACCAGAGACCTACACCAATTGTGCCCTTGAGATATCTCAAAATTCGCTTAACAGCAATTAGGTGAGATTCCTTGGCACAGACTTGATACCTAGCGCACATACCTACAGCAAATAGTATATCTGGTCGACTAGCTGTAAGGTATAGCAAACTACCTATCATGCTTCGATACTGAGTTAGATCAACGGGTTTACCACTCTCGTCATTGTCCAATCTAGTGTTTGTAGCCATGGGAGTGGTTACCTCCTTTGAATCACTCATATTGAATTTTCGAAGCATTTCATGTGTGTACTTTGATTGGTGCACATGGATACCATCGCGAGTTTACTTGATTTCAAGTCCGAGGAAGAAAGTCAACTCTCCCACTAGACTCATTTCAAACTCACTCTCCATGTGTCCGATAAATTCACGTAATAGCCCTTGTTGTTTGAGCCACAAATTATGTCATCGACATATACTTGGGCTACAAATATATTGTCACCATCTCTTCGTAGAAATAGTGTAGGGTCTATTTGGCCTCTCAACGAAACCCTTTTCAATCAAGAATGTCGACAACCGCTCATACCAAGCCCGGGGTGCTTGTTTAAGACCATAGAGTGCCTTCTTGAGCTTGTACACGTGGTTTGGATATTCGGTACTCTCAAACCCTGGTGGTTGTTCGACATAGACTTCTTCCCTAATTAAACCATTTTAGAATGCTGATTTGACGTCCATTTGAAATAGTTTGAAGCCTCGATGTGCTGCAAATGCAAGCATCAATCGGATGGACTCTAATCGTGCCACGGGAGAATAAGTCTCATCATAATCAAGACCTTCAACTTGACTGTAGCCCTTGGCTACCAAGCGTGCCTTGTTTCTAATGATTTTCTCCCTTGTGGTTTAATTTGTTCTTGAAGACCCATTTAGTTCCAATAATGGTGGTCTTCTTAGGTCTAGGGACTAAGTCCCAAACCTGACTCCTCTCGAACTGTCCTAGTTCATCTTGCATTGCAATAATCCAATCGGGATCATTTAATGCTTCATCAATTTTTCTAGGTTCAATTTCGGAAATTAGAGCAACTTCATTAGCCTCATTCCTGAAGAATGATCTAGTCCTAACCCCTTGATGAATGTCTCCAACGATTTGATCTTGGGGATGACTAGAGGCTAATCTCGTTTGTCTTGGTGTTGGTGGTGCTTCTTGAACGAGTTCACTAGACACAAGTTCAGCCTCAGGATCAGGCTGATCAATGAGTTGTCTAGGCTCATCGTCATCAGACTCATCACCATCAACAATACTCGGATTTTCATTCAAACTAAGTCTCCTTAGTTCGATTGAACTCCTTCTACATTATCTGACTGGTCAATTGGTTTTGGAACTTCCTCAAAAACCACATCAGAAGACTCCTCAACTAGTTAGTTCTCTTGTTGTAGACTCGGTAAGCTTTACTAACGAGGGAGTACCCGACTAATATCCCTTCATCAGCTTTTGCCGTGAACTTTCCAAGGTGATCCTTGGTGTTTAGGATGAACACCTTACAACCAAACACCCTAAGATGTTTAACCGTAGGTGGTTTCCCAAACCAAAGTTCATGGGGAGTCTTTTCTAAAAACCTATGGATGAGAACTCGGTTTTGCACATAGCAAGCTGTATTAACAGCTTCAGCCCATAAGTAACTCGGGAGTGAGTACTCATTAAGCATGCTTCGTGCAGCCTCTTGAAGTGCACGGTTCTTCCTCTCTACAACACCATTTTGTTGTGGTGTTCTAGGAGTAGAGAACTCATGTCTATAACCCTTATCTTGACAAAATTCTAGAAACCTTTGGTTTTGAAATTCACCTCCATGATCACTTCTTATTGTCTTAATTGTTGATGATTTCTCATTTTCAACCCTTCTACAAAAAGAAATGAAAATATCTAAGGTTTGATCCTTATGTTTTAAAAAGAAAGTCCAAGTATATCTAGTGAAGTCATCAATGATAACAAAGCAATCTACTTCCATTCAATGATATGATA
>JAGFNQ010001100.1:465084-602163 GCA_024364735.1 Boesenbergia rotunda
TTCGAGTTCCTTGCCTTCATCATCCTTAGGAGGGATGAATCCTTCCTTCACCGCGAACCACGTATAGATATCCATCTTCAAATAGTATTCCATTTTTGATCTCCAATATTGGAAGTCGGCGTCATCAAAGAATGGAGGTCGGGTGGTGGAGAATCCTTCTCTCAAAGCCATCTTGTTGAGAACTCTCGGTTGTTAAGCCGTAAACAGAGAACCTGGCTTTGATACCACTTGTTGGGAACGAGATGGCTATAGAGGGGGGGTGAATATAGACAACCACTTTCACCTTCAAGACTTATCACGATTTCTGCAACTCAAATATCAGTAGCACAGCGGAAAGAGTAGAAAACAGAGTGTGCAGAAAAAACAAAACGAAAGCAAAACAAACACGACTAGCAAGATCACTAACAAGGAGGGTTTACAAGGTTCGGGGATAACTTGCCCCTACTCCTTGGCGTGCCCTTGAGGTGGGCGATCCCTTGATCGTCGGCAGATCAAGCCCCGGTTAACACCGGATATGAAGCAACCTCCTTCTCGGTGGAGAAACCTCCCCACAGTGTGTTTCAAACAATGATATAGAATGAGCACAATGAAACAACAACAAGAAAGATCTTACTCAAACACTTAGCAAGGACAAAACACAGCAAGCTTCCCTGAGTTTGATTTCTCACAAAATCCTGACGAACCTTGTGTGTACAAGAAGGTTAGTGGGAGTGCAGTCGTATTCCTAGTATTATATGTCGATGACATATTACTTATAGGAAACGATATATCAGTTTTACAGACAGTTAAAATTTGGTTGTCCAAAACTTTCTCCATGAAAGACCTGGGAGAAGCAACCTACATCCTTGGGATTAGAATCTATAGAGATAGATCAAAACGGTTGCTTGGTCTTTCGCAGTCTACATATATAGACCGAGTGCTAAAAAGGTTTAGCATGTCGGAATCCAAGAAAGGTTACCTTCCCATCAGGCATGGGATCAACCTTTCAAAGTCTATGTGTCCGCGCACAGAAGACGAGAGGATTTGCATGAATAAGATTCCCTATGCATCCGCGATAGGATCTATCATGTATGCTATGTTATGTACTAGGCCCAATGTATCATATGCTTTGAGCGTCACAAGCAGATACCAGTTGGATCCAGGAATGGATCATTGGGCAGCTGTCAAGACAATCCTTAAGTACTTAAGAAGAACTAAGGATGTGTTCCTAATATATGGAGAAGGAGATATGGTAATACGTGGGTATACAGATGCCAGTTTCCAGACAGATAAGGATGACTCCAAATCGCAGTCTGGATACGTATTTACTTTGAATGGAGGCGCAGTAAGTTGGAAAAGTTCCAAACAAGACACCGTAGCGGATTCTACCACGGAAGCGGAATATATCGCAGCTTCGGAAGCAGCAAAGGAAGCAGTTTGGATCAAGAAGTTTGTCTCAGAACTTGGTGTGGTTCCAACCATTGATGAAGCAGTGCCGGTTTACTGCGACAACAATGGAGCTATTGCACAAGCGAAGGAACCAAGGTCTCATCAGCGATCCAAACACGTGCTTCGACGCTATCATCTGATCAGAGAGATTATAAGTAGGAATGACATACAAATTGAGAGAGTTCCCACTGAAAGGAATATAGCGGATCCTTTAACTAAGGCCTTGCCTCAAAGCAAGTTTGAGGGTCATGTTAGAGCCTGTGGTATTGGATACCGTAGCGATTGACATTAGGCCAAGTGGGAGTTTGTTAGTGATATGAGAGAAGTGTCCTAAGGCAATCGCCTTATGATGTAAACATTTATATTAATAAATGATAATTCACTATTTGAGTATACATGTTTTGTGTATTTGATTGGGATCTTAAACTCATCTACTGAATGTCCGCAATACAACTCACAGTATAAGAGAATTTGTGATGGGATCACAACTAGTGATTATCTCTAATGTGCAATTGTGAAGTATTGAAATTATCCCTAGTCGATGAATTGATAAAAACGGACACTATCAATTATGTTGAGACTAGCATGGGTTATTCTCTAATCAGCTGATTCTCACTGGCTGGTGACATTGGGATGTCCAGAGATAAACATGGATGCTAGTTGAGGGAACTAGTTCATTGGAGTGACTAGCTGTAAGACTTCATATGGGAATCTACATGTAGATATGTCAATGAAGTTCTTACTGCAGCTTAAGTGCAATGTTCCTTTGTCTTGCGGTGTTCAAGTCATCTTGATCATGGAGACTTATACTTTAACATCTTAAGCAAGCATCTCCAAGTAGGTGTGGACCCAGGATGATTGGGTATAAGCCGAAGTGCCCGAAGATGTTTGAACAGCCTACAAAGGATTCACCACTCCTTGCGAGGAGATGTATACCCAGGCCTATCGTCGGATTGTTACTCAAAACCTCTGGCCAGAGTATATCATGTTTAGAGTGCGAGTCTCTAAAATACATGAGAGTAATTAGAAATCCAATGGACGAGAAAGACACTACTTGGGCTAGGTGTGACGTAGTCAGCCTAGTGGGGACTGACACCATAGACCGTGTCCTGAACCAAGTGGGTATAAGATGGTGAAGGGAATGGGGCACGATTCATTAGAGCTGCTGAAGGGTTTCAGAATAATTTGTTCTGAGGTCAAACCGTTGATCTTTCGATTAATTGGGGGTCATGATGTACTACTAGGTGCCACTCATGATCGTTCTATAATTTGTTGATTATAGACGACCAACATAAATCGAAAGCCTATTTGGTCACACGCACTACGAGTAATCCGAGGGATTTAAAACGAGTTGAAAATTGGATTTTCCGATCAAGAGAAATAAGTCAAATCTGAGTTAATCAGAGGCGCAATGGAAGCTAAAAATGGCTAAGTCTTTTGAAGGCTTATTGGGCGAATTAAATGAGTTTAATTCGCGACCGGTTCGGGTTGGTTTGGCCGGCCAAAGAGGGTGCTAACCCTCCTTGTGGTGGCCGGCCATTAAAGGGAATTAAATCAATTTATTTGGTTTAATTAATAAAATAAATCTAGTGTGATTTGATTTATAAATTATGGATAAATAAATTTGTATAAAGAAATTTATATAAATAAATTTGTAGAAATTTATTCTTTTTATGGAAGTTAAAATAATCCATGAATTGGTTTATTTTAATTTTATAAAATCAATTAAGAATTGATTTTTTCATAATAAGAAAGTTTATAAATTTCTTATAAAATTTATTCCATAATTTAAAGAGAAAAAGAATTTGTTTTATTATAAATTAGTTATAATAAGACTCGGCTTAAACGGAATAATTAATAAGAGAATTTATAAGATAAATTTCTTATAAATAATTCCGTTAATTCCGTTAATTCGGTTTAGAGGGAGACTTAGCAAAGGAGTTGCTACTATATAAAGGAACCAAAGGCAAGCCCTTATTCCTAATCAAGTAATTGAATAAGAGCTCTCCCTCTCTCTCTTCTCCTTCTCCCTCTCTTGCCTAGGGCCGGCGCCCACTTGGTGAATTAGGGCCGGCGCACCTTGAAGCTTCATCCTCCATCTAGGGCCGGCGCAACTCCTCCATTAGAAGGTGTTGCCGTGAGCTTCAAGAAGAAGGAGAACCCGAACAAGAAGAAGAAGAAGCGGATAGCGACTCCTCTCTTCTCGAAATTCGATTCCGTTACTTCGTTGGTTAGTTTCCTAATTTTTCTCTTGATCTTCTAAGTTGTGCCCATAGAGAATCTAGTAGTTCTCGTCGGCACAAAACTCGTGACTTTGCGAAGTCATCCCGAAGAGAACTTGGCGTGGACGCGAATAGAGGCGGAGCTTCCAAGGGACGCTACGGTTGGATCTCGTCCCTTTTTTCGAGTTACGAAAGGTATAAAGTAAATTAGTTTACTTTTCCGCAAAGTTTTATTTTATAATTATGTCAACACACTATAAGGTTGCATGCTAGATACGAAGTTAAAATAATTTAGGAAATTATTTTATGCAAACTCTTCCGCTGCACGTAAAAATTTTAAATTTTACGAACTCGTATCCTTGTCAACATGCACCCGGTCCCAACAGCGACAAGTGACAACATCTCTGTAGCTCCCAGCTACTCATCTGCCAACGCCAGCCTCTACTGAGCTATCTCTGGACTCACTGAGCTCCCCTCAGTCAAGCTCCAGTCTCAGCTCCAGTCTGCAACTCGCCGTTGCAACCTGAGATGAGAATGAGACAAACCTGCTCCAAGGAAAGCACTCTTTGACTTCTCCTTGAGTGTTTGAATCCTCCCCTGTCACCTGAAACTCAATCAGAGCATTAGAGCAGTAAATCAAGCAGCATATCAAATATCAGAAACATACATCAGCAAATCAGATACGATCAGACGCTATGACCACGTCTGACAGTGAAATTTGAATTAAAGTGATCGGTCACCGGACCGATCCAGGGTGTGTGGATCGGTCACTAGATCGATCCACTGCTTCGCTGGGATTCCCAGCTCTCGCAGCTATACACGCCTGATCGGTCACCAGACCGATCAGGGTGAAGCCTGATCGGTCACCAGACCGATCAGAATGGATCCTGATCGGTCACCCAGATCGATCAAGTCAGATGAACAGTTACTTTTTAATCAAATCCAAGATCCCTGATCGGTCACCGGACCGATCCAAGACTTTGATTAGCAAGGGAACTCACTCACCGTTTGCTCCCTGATCGGTCACCGGTCCGATCAGGAGCCACACAGTAGATTCCCAATCTCACTGTGCGCTCCCTGATCGGTCACCAGTCCGATCAGACATAGCTGGATCGGTCACCAGACCGATCCACTCAGGAGCAGCGTGCCAATGTCCCTGATCGGTCACCAGACCGATCCAGAGACTCAACCCTAGCCCTCCAAGCTAGGAATTCATCCACCTTAGCCCTCCAAGCTAAGGATTTTTCCATCTAACTCTCCAAGTTGGAAATTTGCACCTAACCCTCCAAGTTAGGACTTTTCACCTAGCCCTCCAAGCTAGGACTTTTCACCTAGCCCTCCAAGCTAGGACTTTTCACCCAACTCTTCCAAGTTACAACATCATCCAACCTAGCCCTCCAAGCTAGGCACCTGACCCTCCAAGCCAGGACTTTTTCACCTAATTCTCCAGGATGGGAATTTGCACCTAACCCTCCAAGTTAGGACTTTTCACCTAGCCCTCCAAGCTAGAACTTTTCACCCAACCCTTCCGAATTAGGACTTTTCCAACACCTAGCCCTCCAAGCTAGGATTTTCCACACCTAACCCTCCAGGTTAGGATTTTCCAACACCTAGCCCTCCAAGCTAGGATTTTCCACACCTAACCTCCCAGGTTAGGATTTTCCATATCATGTCTAATCCTCGATCAGGACTTAATCATAATCATCATAATCATCACACCTAACCTCCCAGGTTAGGATTTTCCATATCATGCTTAATCCTCGATCAGGACTTAATCATAATTATCATAATCATCCTCCTAAACTAAAATCGTTGTCAACACCAAAACAACAATCAGGGCCAGACTGCATCAACATTTTCAAGTAATTTTCTTTTTATTTCACCTATTAAATGCATCATTTTCTTTTATATACTTAGAAAATGACGTGTCTCTCAACCCAACCTCGTGGCCGAACCTAGCCCCGACCCGAGGTTTCCCAACCTAGAATTGTTCAATAAATTTGCCCAAACAACTTACAAGCCTATAAAGACTAGTTTTCTGAATAGGCAATTCTTCACCCAATCTTGTCCCTTAGCAATGGACGCCATCAACATTTATCAACTAGACCACCTAGTCTTCTGTACACATGCGGTAAACTCAACTCTGTGTGCAGAGTTTTACAACAACCTTGTCAAGATTGATGACCTACTCTACACTACCACCGTTCAAGGCACTCCCCTAAATATTTCTCCTACTCTGTTCAATCGGTTTCTCGGACTACGACCTTCACAATCGACCTTTTCTTGTTATCCTCCGGCCGACCCTCCCTTCGCACCCCCTTATTCGCACATTACTTTAGACACACTTTACTCGTATTTCTTTGGAGATGTGCGAAATCCGTTGGCTCGGCGATTTCAGTCGGTTGACCTCCGAGTCCAGAACTATGCCCTCTATCGAGTCATAGTTCGATGTGTTCTCCCACTTACCACTCGAGATGTCGCGACCATGTGACCATTTCATACCTTCTTACTCTATGCCATGATTCATCAGCTTGATATCGACATAGGTCTCCATATCTTCCGTACCATCATTTACGCCTCGAGCATATCCACACACGATCGAGTTCGTACGCCCTACTGCCACATTATTACCTCCCTTCTTCACCACCACGGTCGAGACATCACTGCCGGAGAGATTATTTCGATGACTGAGTTCGACGAGATAGGGATTAGGAATTTTTCTTTAGCAGGGATAGATGTTTTGGCCATGGGGTTCCTAGCATGGAGACGGGAGAGAGCCAGACGACAGGACGACTCCGATGAGGAGGTGGAGGTAGACGTAGCTGATCTCGCAGCCGAGATCAACGAGCAATTATAGGAGCCACCCCCATCGACTACCGACCAGCGCATCACATCATTGCAGACGGAGTTACACAGTCTCAGGGAGGAGGTCGAGGCCTACCACACCGAGCAGATGGACGCCATCCGAGACAATCAAGAAACGAGCGACGCTCGATACAACGAGATGATGTCGCTGTTTCGATCCTAGCAGCCTGTCCCATCTTACAAGCCTGGCCCATCTTATCATCCTGGCCCTTCCTCTTAGTTTAGATTGACATTTTCAGCCTACTCCAGTGTAGTGTGAACTATTTGACTTGTATTTGACTTGTATTTGATTCGTACTTGACTGACACTTGACTTTAGTTTGATTTCTCTGGTCCTACTATTGACCAGATGAATCTTATGCACTTATCTCAGTGATTACTTGCCAATTCAATTAGCATGCTTAGTCAATTGTGATGTTATGCTTGGTAGAATAGGACTGCTCTATTTATGGTTTTTTAAAGCTATTTTATTTCTTATCTTATTTAATTTGAAAAATCATTTTTTTCTTTTTATTTAAAATGATTTTCCGACTTAATTTTTTTCAAAACTTACCCCCTTCAAAACTAGGGTTTTTTCGCAAATAGACTTAGCTTAGGCCCTAACCCTAGAACTGCATGCACCTATAAATCTATAAGCTAGCATCTCACAAGAACCTTAGGGTACTTTTGATTGATAACCTAGACTGGGTTGAGATGCTTAGGTCTATGCCTTGATTCAAGATGCTTTAAGTCAGTGCATATGCAGTAATTGGGGTAATAAATACCAATTAAATAGTAATCAGGTTAAGTGTCAAGCTTAGAAAATCTAACTTGATCAGATCACTTAACTTGACTAACCCTAGCGAAAGCTACTGTTTATAACAGTTAGTAAGTAGCTAAATGGGTTAGACAGGACCCGAAAGAGAAAATTTAAATTGATTTGGTCCAGTTTATACTTAGAATTGGTTCAGTACAGCACCTTACTTTTATTACTCAATTTTTTGCTATATTTTTTTTGATATATGGCAAAGGGGGAGAGATTGGAAAGGAGAGAAAAGAAGGTTTTAATTTTTTTTTCAAAATTTTTTTTTCAAACTTTTTATCTTGAAGATTTTTTTTCAAACTTTTTATCTACTTTTTTCAAAAAGTAAAGTAATTCAAAATCACGTTGGAAAAATTTTGTAAGTGTTATAAAATTCAAAATTTTGCTTGAAATTGTTTTCTAAGTATTACAAATGTTTGAAAATTTTCTAAGTGTTAAGACTTAAAAATCAGTTTAGAAAATTTTCTAAAGTGCAAAAACTCAAAATTGTTTTCGAAATTATTTTAAGTATTTAACTCAAAATTATTTTCGAAATTATTTTTACTTAACTCTGTTGGTGCAGACAGCACCTAAGTCAAACCTGGGTTTTGATAATGGCAAAGGGTTCAGAAGTTATGATGTTATTTGTATCTAATACGTTTACTAAGTGTACAGGAAAGAAGCCCTAGGTACACTAGGCACGAAGTCCTGGTCGAGGACTGGGCACGAAGCCCTGGCAAGGAGTTGGGCACCGAAGACCTGCTCGGAAGGTGGGCACGAAGTCCTGGTCGAGGACTGGGCACGAAGCCCTGGCAAGGAGCTGGGCACCGAAGACCTGCTCGGAAGGTGGGCATGAAGACCTGGTCAGGTGCATCGGGCAAAATTCCAACCGGAGGAGCCGGTTGGCAAAAGGTAAACTCTCCTGAGAGGAGTAGGTGAGGACGCGTTCCCCGTCGAGGGAACAGTAGGCGTCGGTTCGACCTAGGGTTCCATTTGGGAGACCCGAAGTCAGAACCAAGACAGCTACGACTGTAAAAAAAACTAACTAACATTCTTATCTTGTTTTGGAACTAACCTTGGATGCAGGGACTAAAGGAATATATTTCTGCAGCTCAGAACGCCCCAAAGGAGAGGGGCAGCAGCTGGGCTAGGCGCCCGGGAGGTCCCGGGCGCCCAAGGTCAAAGCCAAACGAGCCAGTTAAGCAAGAATCGCTTCGAAAGCTTACTGGGCCAGGTGCCCTGATGGGTCCCGGGCGCCCTGGATGTCTCGGGCGCCCTGGGTCCAAGCCAAGTTGTGATCGAAGAAAACTCAGCCACGAAGCCAGCAGACCAAGTCAACCGGGGTGCCCCCAACATCCCGGGCACCCCCGTCAGCTCCGAGGCCGATTCTGGAGGGATAAGCGCTCACCGAGCTGCGGATGAGGTTCTCGGATCCGAAGGCACGTGTCAGGCGCCCCCAGCATCTAGGGCACCCCCAGGAGCATTATAAAAGGGCTCGACCCCTAATGCTTCGCAATCACTTTTTCCAACGCCTCTACTCTCTTCGTTCAAGCGCTCTGCTCCGACAAACTCTGTGCTAGACATTCTAGCGCCGACGACAACCCTCTGCTCCAAAGTACGATCCACATCGGGCGTCGGTAACGAAGAGTATAATTGTTTATTTACTGCACTACTATTGTAACCATTTCTGTAAACATTTGCGCACATATAGAATTGCCCACAGTAAACGGTCAAGGACCGTGGGCCTTGGAGTAGTAGCCGACCGTGACTCCGAACCAAGTAAAAGTGCTTGTGTTCTTCTGCTGTGTTTGTTTTTATTTCCGCTGCGTAATTTCTCTCAATCCTATATGAAAAAGTTTTCACGATATTCACCCCCCCTCTATCGTGTTTCTCGATCCAACAAGTGGTATCAGAGCGGGAAAGCTCAAATTTGGTGCAACCACCAATTTGGGAGTTTTTCAGATCTTTCTTCGAAATTTTTAATTTCTTTTTTCGATCGAATTTTTATCGTTAATCGAGGTTGGTGCAACACCACTCGATAAATTTTTTTTCTTCTTCCCGCACTGCTAATCCAAGACCAAGTCTTGGGACAGTTTTTTTATTTTAATTTCAGAACATCTAAATGGTCATGCAAGAAGGGTTCAGTACAACCAGACCACCACTCTTCAGTGGGAAGGATTTCTCCTACTGGAAGAGTCGGATGGAAGTCCACCTGAAAACTCAGGTGGACATGTGGATAATAATCCAATCTGGACTGGAAATCCCTAAAAACGCTGAAGGAGTGCCACAATCTTACACCGAATGGGATACCACACTGAAAAGAAAGATCGAGGCCGATGCTAAAGCGACTCAAACACTCCAATGCAGCCTAACCAAAGAAGAACTGAACCGGGTGGGACCATTCAACAGTGCAAAGGAACTCTGGGGTAAGTTAATTGATTTGCACGAAGGAACCTCCGACACCCGAATCAGCAAGAGGGACCTACTACTAAACAAGCTGTACACAATCAAGATGAATGACAGCGAATCTGCAGCCTAGCTCGACGCCATAATTCAGGAGCTAATGAACGACCTACACATAATCGGTCACAAGGTAGAGAACCGTGACCTGATCAGGTATACTCTTAATACTTTCCCGAGAAATACTTTGTGGGCATCTATGGTAGATGCGTACAAAGTTTCAAGGGATCTTTCTAAAATCAAATTAGATGAGTTATTTTCCGAACTTGAATTACATTTGCAGACTAACTGCACCCTGGCCGAGAAAGGCATTGCTTTTGTTGCAGGCAAGACAGGAAAAATGGTCAAGAAGAAGCCTCAACCTGCACCCAAGTCTGACTCAGACTTAGAAGACAGTGAAGGGGATCGACCCAAGCTGGTCCGGGTTGCCCGCAACTATTACAAGGAATTGAAGAATCAGTCCAACAGAAGAAAAGCCAGCCGAAAGAAGGAGGATCCGGCTGAACCATCCAAGAACAAATCAAGTGTGATCTGCTTCGAATGCAACAAGAAGGGACATTTCAAATCGGAATGCCTAATCTGAAAGAAGCCAAAAAGACAAGAAGGAAGAAGGCCCTTCAGGCAACGTGGGACGAATCTTCCTCCGAAGAAGAAGAAGAGGCCCCACAGTTGAACCTGCTCACCCTAACTGCTTCGGAAGAAATCGAGACCGAATCAGAATCGGAGCCGGGCGACGGAAAGCTCAAATTTTCAGAGGACGGCAAAATCACTGTAAGTGGATTTTCTAGAATTCAATTATCCGAATTAATTGCTTATCTATCTCGCGACTTGGCGAAAGCCAAAATCCGAGTCGAGTCCCTTCGACAGGAAGTAAAACTCCTGAAAGAGGGAGCTGACTCAAGATCCTTAACTGAGAAGGTTCAAGAAGGAACCTCTACTCAAGTTGAAAAACTTGAGAAAGAGAACTCCTCCTTGAAAACTCAAGTCAAGGACCTTAGAGCAGCATTAGAACGATTCACTTCTGGTTCCAAGGGTCTTGACATGATCCTTGGAAAACAGAAGACGGTTCTAAATCGATCCGGGTTAGGCTATCGAACCAAGGTGAGACAAAGGTCATACTAAGCTGTACTGAATCAGTCTAGACTAAAGTTCAGGCATGGGTACCCAAACTTTGCCTGAACAATCAAACTGGATCAAATCAGTATTGGATCCCCAAGGACAAGATTCACATCTTGCCGAACCATTATCGTGGCTTTAGTCCAGGGGGAGCCAACTTAAAAACAATCTTTATAGTTAAATAAATTTCTTTTCTTGTTTAAAATTACATGATTGCTTGTCTATTTATTTTCTGCAATTCACCATGCTTAGACCTAGGATTGATTAGACTAAGGACTAAACCAATTAACTGAAATTTGAACAACATAGTATTGGGTGGCGGTGAGATGATAGTACGTTAGGGAAGCCTTTTCTAATAAGGTCAAGTATACACTACTTGGTCTCTTTAGACTGGTGGAACTAGCCGAAGCTACCGATCCAAGACCCAAACTAGTTAGACCAGAATTTTTCAAAAAGTAATTTTGAAAATGAAATTTCATTAAAAGGATTTGTCAAGGAAAGGGTTGATGATCCAATAAGGCTACGGCCAAAGAAGGCCTAGTGCCTCGCCAAGACCTGGAAGTCAATTTTTGAAATTCAAATTCAATTTACTCTTTGTCAAATTCGAATCTAACATAAATTTTTAGTTAATCGTAGATTCAAACACTCTTTTTCAAAATAAATTCAAAACCAATTGTTTTCAAAATTAATTTAACTTTTTCAAAATTAATCATGATTTTTCAAAATAACTTCTTACTTCTATTCAAAACCTGTCTCACAAAAACCCATAAGGCTAACGTGATTGATAACTCTAGATTGGGTGAGACAGACTAGGTTATGAAAATCAATTTAAGCTATCCTTAATTCTAATTGGATCCAAATCAACAAAACTCTTTATGTGTAGGAACATAAAGATTTGGACCAATGGATATTGGATAGCGGGTGCTCCAGACACATGACTGGGGATAAATTGGAATTTACCAAACTCAAGTTCAAGAACCTAGGCTCAGTAGCATTTGGCAACAATGCTACGCTCAAAGTGATTGGGTCAGGTAACATTGAACTCAAATCTGACTTTGTTATTAAAAAGGTGCTTTTGGTTGAAGATTTTAAATTTAACTTGCTTATCATAAGTCAATTATGTGATACTGGCTATGTAGTTACCTTTACCAACTCTAACTGCCTGATTAGAAACTTGCAAGACTCAGAAATCATGCTTAAGGGCTCTAGGAAAAATAATGTTTACACTATAAACCTACCCTTAGTATCTAAATGCATGTTAACTCAGTTAGAAGAATCAAACCTCTGACATAGAAGATTAGGTCACACTAATCTGAAATTAATTTCAAAAATCACCCAACTTGACCTAATTAAAGGTATACCTAAAATTAAGAACAATGAAAACTTAACATGTGAATCATGCAATCAAGGTAAACAAACCACGTCTAATCACAAACTAATTCAATTAATCTAACTAAGAATCCAATCCAACACTCTAGAACTAAATACATAGAAGTCAAACACCACTTCGTAAGAGATCATGTAGCCAGGGGTGAGATAGTCCTTAAGCATGTAGACTCTAAATCTAACTTAGCTGACATATTCACCAAACCCCTACCTGAGTCTGAGTTCAGTTCACTAAGAAGACAGTTAGGGTTATGCTTGGTAGAATAGGTTTGCTCTACTTCTGTGTTTTGTAAAAACTGCTTTATTACTTGATTTTAAAATCAGTTCCTATTTAATTTGAAAAATCATTTTTTCCATTTTTAAAATCATTTTTTTGACTTAGTTTTTCTTAAGAAAAATTACCCCTTTCAAAACTAGGGCTTTTTCGCAAATGGACTTAGCTTAGGCCTTAACCCTAGAACTGCATGCACCTATAGATCTAGAAGCCAGCATCTCACAAGCACCTTAGGGTACTTTTGATTTATCACCTAGAATGGGTTGAGATGCTTAGGTCTTTGCCTTGATTCAAGATACTTAAGTTTGTGCATCGACAGTAATTGGGGCACTAAATACCAATCAACAGTAATCAGGTTAAGTGTCAAGATTAGAAAATCTAACTTGAACAGAACACTTAACTTGACTAACCCTAGTGAAAGCTACTGTTTATAACAGTTAGTAAGTAGCTAAGTGGGTTAGACAGGACCCGAAAGAGATAATTCAAATTGATTTGGTCCAGTTTATACCTTGAATTGGCTCAGTACATCACATTACTTCTTTTGCTATATTGTTTTGTTTTGCTATATTGTTTTTTGATATATGGCAAAGGGGGAGAGATTGGAAAGGAGAGAAGGTTTAAATTTTTTTTCAAAATTCAAAACTTTATTTATCTCCTTTTTCAAAAAGCAAAATCATTTCTAAGTACTTGATTTAAGCTATGTTCAAAATTTCTCTAAGTACTTATGTTAAACTTCTCTAATAGAAAAAGTTTCTATGTATTAA
The DNA here is from genome assembly GCA_024364735.1 of Boesenbergia rotunda. NCBI lineage: Eukaryota > Viridiplantae > Streptophyta > Magnoliopsida > Zingiberales > Zingiberaceae > Boesenbergia > Boesenbergia rotunda. The sequence continues at coordinate 478,380 of JAGFNQ010001100.1, forward strand.
TTTCAAAATTTTCTTAAAAACTTTCTAAAGTGCTAAAGAGATTGAAAATTTTTCATAACTCAAAAATATGGTAGAAATTCTTCTTGTATTAAAACTTCAGATTTTCTAAGTATTAAAACTTCAGAAGAAGTTTAGAAAATTTTCTAAAGTGCAAAAACTAAGTAATTTACTTGAAAATTTTCTAAGTGTAAATTCTCTAAGAACAAATTTTCCAAGTGCCCAACCCAAAAATTTTTTTTGGAAAATGTTTTCTAAACTTTTTTTGAAAATGTTCTAAGTGTTGAAAAATCAATTCCCTTTTAGACTTAGAAATCTTTTCAAGCCCCACGAACTCTTGAAAAACTTAGGGGGAGATTTCTTCCATGGGGAGGAAATTAACTTTGATACGTACTTATCTGGATGATTAATTTTACTTTTTGAACCGGGTTGCCATAAATCAAAAAGGGGGAGATTGTTGGTGCAGGCAGCACCTAAGTCAAACCTGGGTTTTGATAATGATAAAGAATTCAGAAGTTAAGATGTTATTTGTATCTAATACGTTTACTAAGTGTACAGGAAAGAAGCCCTAGGTACACTAGGCACGAAGTCCTGGTTGAGGACTGGGCACGAAGCCCTGGCAAGGAGCTGGGCACCGAAGACCTGCTCGGAAGGTGGGCACGAAATCCTAGTCGAGGACTGGGCACGAAGCCCTGGCAAGGAGCTGGGCACCGAAGACCTGCTCGGAAGGTGGGCACGAAGACCTGGTCAGGTGCATCGGGCAAAAGTCCAACCGGAGGAGCCAGTTGGCAAAAGGTAAACTCTCCTGAGAGGAGTAGGTGAGGACACGTTCCCCGTCGAGGGAACAGTAGGCGTCGGTTCGACCTAGGGTTCCATTTGGGAGACCCCAAGTCAGAACCAAGACAGCTACGGCTATAAAAAAAAACTAACATTCTTGTCTTGTTTTGGAACTAACCTTGGATGCAGGGACCAAAGGAATGTGTTTCTGTAGCTCAGAACGCCCCAAAGGAGAGGGGCAGCAGCTGGGCTAGGCACCCGGGAGGTCCCGGGCGCCCAAGGTCAAATCCAAACGAGCATGTTCAGCAAGAATCGCTTCGAAAGCTTACTGGGCCAGGCGCCCTGATGGTCCCGGGTGCCCTGAAGGTCCCGGGCGCACTGGATGTCTTGGGCGCCTTGGATGTCTCGGGCGCCCTGGGTCCAAGCCAAGTTGTGATCGAAGCAAACTCAGCCACGAAGCCAGCAGACCAAGTCAACCGGGGCGCCCCCAACATCCCGAGCGCCCCCGTCAGCTCCGAGGCCGATTTTGGAGGGATAAGCGTTGACCGAGCTGCGGATGAGGTTTCTTGGATCTGAAAGCACGTGTCAGGCGCCCCCAGCATCCAGGGTGCCCCCAGGAGTAGTATAAAAGGGGCTCGACCCCTAAGGCTTCGCAATCACTTTTTCCAACGCCTCTACTCTCTTCGTTCAAGCGCTCTGCTCCGGCAAACTCCGTGCTCGACTTTCTAGCGTCGACGACGACCCTCTGCTCCAAAGTACAATCCACATCGGGCGTCGATAACGAAGAGTATAATTGTTTATTTACTGCACTACTATTGTAACCATTTCTGTAAACATGTAACCATTTCTGTAAACATTTGCGCACATATAAAATTATTCGCAGTAAACGGTCAAGGACCGTGGGCCTTGGAGTAGGAGTCGATCGCGACTCCGAACCAAGTAAAAGTGCTTGTGTTCTTCTGTTGTGTTTGTTTTTATTTTCGCTGCGTAATTTCTCTTAATCTTATCCAAAAAAATTTTCACGATATTCACCCCCCTCTATCGTGTTTCTCGATCCAACAAACTCAAAATTATTTTCGAAATTATTTTAAGTACTTACTCTAAAATTTTTTTTGGTGGAAAATTTTCTAAGTGTTAACTTCAAAATTCTCTTGAAAATTTTCTATGTGCTAAAGCTAAATCTGGTGAAAAATTTTCTAAGTACCCAACTCAAAATATTTTGAAAATTTTTCTTACTTAAAAAGATCCCGAATTAAAAATTTTCTAAGTATTGAAAACCTGAAAAACTTTTCAATTTTAGAAATAGAGATTTAGAAACTTTTTCAAAAACCCCACGAATTTTTGAAAAACTCAGGGGGAGATTTCTTCCAGGGGTGGAAATTAAAACTGGCACTTTACCTACTATTGTTTAACTTAACTTTTTGAACCGGGTTGTCATAAATCAAAAAGGGAGAGATTGTTGGTGCAGGCAACACCTAAGTCAATCCTGGGTTTTGATAATGGCAAAGGGTGTTGGATCGAGAAAACCGATAGAGGGGGGGTGAATATCGGTAATCGTTCGGATTTTCGTAAAGAGCACGTACGCAGCGGAAATAAAATAAAACAAAACACAGCACAAAAGACATAGTCGATTTACTTGGTTCGGAGACTGTGTCGACTCCTACTCCAAGGCCCACGGTCGTTGACCGTTTACTTTGGGCAATTCTATATGAGCGCAAAATCAGTTTACAAGAATAGATTTACAAGTATAGCACCATAAACTTTTAATAAAACAAAAGGAACTCTTCTTTTACCGACGTCCGGTTGTAGGTTGACTTTCCAAAGCAGCAGGACGTCGTCGGCTCGAGTTGGGCAGTTTCTGGAGCAAGGTGTGAGCACAGAAGAGCGTGGAAGCGTTGAGCGAATTCTTGTTTGAAGCCTGGAGTCGAGGGCCCTTTATATAGGGCCTGGGGGCGCTCGGGACGTCGGGGGCGCCCCCCATGTGGCCTCTGATCCGCAGAGCTCTCGGTCGCATCTGATCCTCTGGATCCCTTTGACCGGGGCGCCCGGAGCGCTCGGGGCACCCGCATTGACCGGTCAAAGCCTTATCTTCTCGGCTTCGCAAGGGCGCGGGTTCGGGTTGCGCATGGGGGCGCCCGCAGCGCAGGGGGCGCCCGGGAGCAGCGCGGGCGCCCGGGAGCACGGGGGCGCCCCGCCCAGCAGCTGTTCGAACCCTCTTTGCTTTGATTTGTTTTGTATGAACCTTGGGGGCGCCCGGGACACTCCGGGCGCCCTACTCAGCCTTGCCTCTCTCCTTTGAGGCTTTCTGAGCTGCAGACACACGTTCCTTCGGTCCTGCATCCAGGGTTAGTCCAAAACACAATAACATAATAGTTTATTAGATTTATACAGCCTTAGCTGTCTTGGTTCTGACTTTGGGTCTCCCAAATGGAATCCTAGGTCGAATCGACGCCTACTGTTCCCTCGACGGGGAAGGCGTCCTCACCTACTCCTCTCAGGAGAGTTTACCTTTTGCCAACTGGCTCCTCCGGTTGGACTTTTGCCCGATCCACCTGACCAGGTCTTCGTGCCCAACTTCCGATCAGGTCTTCGGTGCCCAGCCCCTTACCAGGACTTCGTGCCCAGTCCTCGATCAGGACTTCTTTGCCCGACTTTCGGTCAGGTCTTCTTGCCCAGTCCTTGACCAGGACTTCTTTGGCCAGCCCTTTGTCAGGACTTCTTGCCTAGTGTACCTAGGACTTCTTCCTGCACACTCAGTGAACAAAATTAGAACACAAAAACATCTTAACTTCTGAACCCTTTGTTGGTGCAGGAAGCACCATATCGAACCTTGTTTTGATATTGGCAAAGGATTCAAAGTTAAGTTTAGTTGTGATCTAATGTTGTTACTCGAGTGTGCAGGAAAAGTCCTAGCGAAGGGCTGCTAGGCATCTGGCGAAGGGCTGCCAGGAAACAAAGTCCTAGCGAAAGGCTGCTAGGCAACTAGCGAAGGGCTGCTAGTCACCAAGTCCTAGCGAAGGGCTGCTAGGCAACTAGCGAAGGGTTGCTAGTCACCAAGCCCTAGCGAAGGAATGCTAGGCACCGGGCGAAGGGCAGCTCGGCATCCAAGACCTGACGAAGGACCGTCAGGCAAAAGTCCAACCAAAGGAGCGGTTGGCATCAGGTAATTTCTCCCGAGAGGAGTAGGTGAGGACGCGTTCCCCGTCGAGGGAACAGTAGGCGTCGATTCGACCTAGGATTCCATTTGGGAGACCCAAAGTCAGAACCAAGACAGCTACGGTTGTAATTATTACTTACTATATTTTTTTGGACTAACCTTAGTTGCATGGTCGAAGGACTGATCACTGCAAGTGAAGGTTCTTCACTGGGCTAAGGCGCCCGAATGAAGTCAGGCGCCCGAATGGGCTCAGGCACCCGTAAGGATACAGGCGCCCAAGAGTGAAGGCAAATCCCAAATCATAGCTGCGAAGCCACTGAACCAAGGCGGATCAGGCGCCCGTGAGGTCACGGGCGCCCCCATCAGCTCAGGCACCCAAGTGGGGAGGATAAGCGCTGACCGAGCCCGCGGATAAGGATTCACAGATCGGAGGGCACGTGTCAGGCGCCCCCAACCCATCAGGCGCCCAATAGAGCACTATAAAAGGGGCTCGACTCCAAGGTTTCAACAATACAGTTTTCTAATGCTCCAAAACTTTTTGTTCAAGCGCTACGCCCCGGCAAACTCCAACTTCGAGATTCCAGCACCGACGATGTCCCTCTGCTTCGAAATACGATCCACATCGGGCGTCGGTAACGAAAAGTGTAACTAGTTTCATTTCCTGCAATATTTCTGTACTCAACTTGTAAACCTGTTTTGTGCGATTATAGTATTGCCCAAAGTAAACGGTCAAGGACCGTGGGCCTTGGAGTAGGAGCCGACCGCGACTCCGAACCAAGTAAAAATCCTTGTGTTCTTGCATGCATTAAATTATTTCTGCTACGTACTTGCTCTTTAATTTATCCAAAAAGTTTTAACGATATTCACCCCCCCTCTATCGTTTTCTCGATCCAACAGATTTCTTTGAGCACAGATGACAGCTTCCCTGGGCCATCCGTCCTAACAGTCGAGGACACGCGTTGAGTGGATTTTCCCCGCCTACCCTTCCGAAGCTACTTCAGGCATAACTTATCCAAGAAGTCGAGAGTCTGTGAGGGAGTGCACCGACGAGTATGTAACCTCTCTTAGGGAGGTGCCTTCAACCAGAGTGGTAGCCCGGCTATACGAGTCCCTCCTAAAGGTATAACTTCACCTATCCTTTCTTATTATTTTGCCCTTTAATTCTTACTACTTTTCTTATTAGGCTATGTCGAGTGCCTGATTCCTGGTCGTCGAATGTTTCCCGAGCACAAGATAGAAGCACGGTAGCAGAAGGCAGCTGAGCTCAAGGTTGAAGTCTGGTGGGCCAAATGGGAGGACCAGATGCAGACCGAGGTCACTAAAGACGTCTGTGCCAAACTTGCACATTCCATGGACAACTCCCATGCTTTGGAGTCAAGTTTGAACAATGTCTGGCAAAGGAAACGCCTCATGACAGAGAGAAACAAATCTCGTTTGGCAGAGGTGGCTCAACTGACATGGGACAAGGAGCAACTGCAGACCCTGGAGGCTAAGTTGCTAGAAGACCTTGGCCTCCTCGAGTCATCCAAGGAGGCACTCAGCGGTCAGATTAAGGAGTAGACGGACAAGATAGCTAAGGACGAGATGAGTCTGCGAGCTGTCGTTGCTTATATATCTGACCAATAGGGGACATCTCCTGAGTTGTGTCCCTCTTGTCTATGACCTGGGAACTACGTGAAGAAGCTCTTGTTGCTTGAGACCAGACGCTGGCCGACGTGGAGGAAATGAAGGATGATCGGGATCGGGTCCTCAAGAATCTAGAATGATATAAAGATAGCGAGGAAGTCCGTCAGCCCGAGATAGAAGCCGCTGTCAAGGCCATGTTCCTCCAGTCTAGCGAGTTCGGTGACATCCTAGCTGGCCGAGTTCTGAAGCGACTCAAGCATGGCTTCAACGGAGCTATCCAGCAAATCCAGTGGGCCGATATACTGAAGCCAGGTGTCAACCTGAACTTCCTCACCGTTGGCCAAGCCTGGGAGGAATTATCTGTGGAAGAGAAAGAACTTTGATGTAATCTTATTTGTCATTTACCTCTAGAAGACTTTATGGTTGTAAACCTCGTGCCAGTGTTTTACCTTCTGAATGAATATAACTTGCCTTGTATAATATATTTCGTATTTTATCTTCTGAATGCAACTTGCATTGTGTAATACGTTTCGTATTTTATCTTATGAATGTAACTTGCCTTCTTCTAAATTCTATTCGCTTGAGTCTTGCCTTAGTCCTCTGGGAAATATGATTTCCCATAAGGTTTTTTATTCTCGATAATCCCAACTTACTCCTCGGCGAGTACCGCTTCCATGTCAAATATCCACTCTATGCCAGATAATTTGTTTCTATGCCGAGGAGGTCAAGTCGCTGGAGTATCCTTGACAACTGTGAGCTGGCAGGAACTTCGGCTGCTCCCGGCCGGACATCCTTAATACAACGGCCAGGTCTACATGGCTCAGGCATCCTCAGCATCACAAATTGGTAGGAACTTTGGCTGCTCCCAATCAGGCATCCTCAGCACCATGGCCTGGTCTACACAGTTTGGGCATCCTCGATGCCACAAGTTGGTAGGAACTGCGACAACGAAAATGCGCTACCAAGCGGCGCTGGACCAGATGCAGGTAGACATGATTGCTAAGGTTTACGTTCATGATGTCCTAGTCAAAACGGAAAAAGGAAAAGACATGATTGTAATCTAGAGGAGACGTTCACCATCTTGAGAGCTAACATACTGAAGCTGAATCCAGCTAAGTGTTTGTTCAGGGTGAAAAGTGGGTGTTTCCTTGGGTACATGGTGATAGAGAGAGGAATTGAGGCGAATGTGGAGAAGATGTAGGTTATTTTAAATATGACGTCACCAAGCAACTTCAAGGAGGTCCAACAACTTAGTGGAAGGATTACTGCTCTATCTAGGTTCATATCTCGGTCAGCCAATAGGACCCTACCCTTCTTCAAAATCTTGAGGAAGATAGTCAAATTTGAATTGGATGATCAATGTGAGAAGACCTTCATGGAGCTGAAGACATACTTGTCTAGGCTTCCTATATTATACAAGCCACTAGAAGGGAGACTCATTTTGTCTATCTATCTACAGTTGAGTAGGCTATGGGTTCAGCACTTATTCGGCATGAAGGTAGCATTCAGTATCCAATCTATTTTTTTCAGTCATCTTAAACATGCAGAGACTCGGTACACCCTCCTCGAGAAGTTGGCATATGCACTAGTTTAACTACGCGAAGGTTGAGGTCTTTTTTCCTGGCTCATCCCATCATCATATTTACCAATAGCTCGCTCGGGTATGTCCTCACAAATCCTAAAGCATCTGGGCTAGTGATCAAATGGACAACGGAGATGAGCGAATATGGTATCCAGTATCAGCCTCAAACGACTATTAAAGCTCAGGCTTTAACTGATGCTCAAGACAGTTCCAGTTCCCAAATATGAAGAAATATGAAAGATTTATGTTGATGGCTTGTCTAATCAAAGGTCCAGCGAGTCGGGGTGTTAATAATATCTCCTCACCAAGACGTGTTACAATTATCCATCCGACTCAACTTCCGAGCTATCAATAATAAAGCTAAATATGAAGCAATACTAGTATGACTGCAAGCTATTAAGTAGGTCGGAGCCACTCATGTCATATTGTATTCATATTCTCAATTGGTAGCGCAACAATTAGAAGGAGATTTCAAAGTTCGTAATGAACGACTGCAGAGGTATGTAGCAGTGTATAAGCAATTGAAAGCTATATTTGTGGAAGTAATTTTGCAGAAAATCTCCCGAGCGGACAATGTCAAGGCGAATGAACTAGCCAAGATATCTAGTTCTCTAGCATTGTGGACATTTGATGAGCCCATCATCCAAGAGGAGGTAGTAGCTCAAATTGACGGAGAGCTTCTTGACGTTGTATCCCCTGATTGGAGAGAAGCTTATTTAGCATTCCTTCGCGATGGAATAATACCTAAAGTCCATAATCAAGCCCGACTCTTTAAGCGTAGGGACACTCGGTTCACGTTGGTCGGAGAATAGCTTTACAAAAGAGTATTTTCCAAGCCATTACATTAGTGTATCGGCCCAGGGGACATTGAGTATGTCATGCGGGAACTTTATGAAGGCATATGCGGGAGTCATATAGGCGGTCGATCGATGGCTAAGATGATTATTCTAATCGTATATTTTTAGCCCACATTACAGGCAGATGCTAACAAGTTCGTCGCCGGGTGCGAATCTTGCTAAAAGAATCAACATATCACTCACCGCCCAACTGAACCACTTCGAGTTTCTACAGTCTTTTTTCCCTTTGATCAGTGGGGGTTGGACATAGTCTGTCCCTTTTTGACTGGACCATAACAAAAGAAGTTGCTGATGGTTCTGGTAGATTACTTCTTTAAGTGGGTTGAAGCTGAGCCACTCGCCCAAATTAATGAGGCTGCCATAATAAAAATCTTGTGAAAGGATATTGTCTGCAGGTATGGAATTCCTCATAAATTGGTATCGGACAATGACATATAATTTTCAGGTCGCAAGCTCAAGGAATGGTGTGAAGGGCTGGGTATTCAGTTGCCTTCACTTCAGTCGCTTACCCACAAAGCAATGGCCAAGCCGAAGTGGTCAATCAGGAAATAATCAGAGGGCTCAAGATAAAGCTGGAACATGTCGGGGGCAGTTGGGTTGAAGAGCTCCCGAGCGTCCTATGGTCCTATCGTACTGCCCCCAAAGAGGGAACCGGACAAAGTCCATTTCATCTTGTTTATGGTGCAGAAGCCGTGATGCCGGTTGAGATCGATGAGGAATCAACTCGACATCAACTTTACAACAAGAAAAATAATGATCAGGAGTGATTGCTCGATCTGGATCTGGTTACACAGGTGAGGGATAAAGCCGCTACCCGGCTAGTTGCATACCGCCAGCGTATGAAGTAAGTCTACGACCACCGAGTGATCCCCAAGGCTTTCCAGGTGGGAGATCGAGTATTGAAAAAAATCAAGCCTATAGGCGACATCAATAAGCTTGAACCATAATAGAGTGGGCCTTATATAATCATCGAGAAGCTCATAGGTAGCAATTATTATTTACAAGATGCTAATGCCAAAAGGTTGGATAGACCATGGAACGCAAATCACCTCCAACCCTACCATACACTGTAATTTCGAGTATGAAATACTTTTGCATGAACATGTATTTGTATTCTCTTGGATCTTTGTTAATCAAATGGATAGGAAAAATGTCAGTCGATAGCTCAAGCACATAGTAGTATGCCTATCGAGGTGGGTTGCAGCCGAAGTTCCTACCAGTTTATGGTGCCAAGGATGCCCAAGCTGTGTAGACTTGGACGTGGTGCTGAGGATGCCTGACCGGAAGCAACCGAAGCTCCTAACAGTTTGTTGTGCCGAGGATGCCTAAGCTGTGCCGACTTGGCCGTGGTTCTAAGGATGCCTGACCGGGAGTAGCTGAAGTTCCTACTAACTTGTGGTGTCGAGGATGCCCAAGCTGTGTAGACCTGGCTGTGGTACTGAGGATGCTCGGATGGGAGCAGCCAAAGTTCCTACCAACATATGGTGCTGAGGATGCCCACGTTGTGTAGACCTGGCTGTGGTGCTGAGGATGCCTGGCCAGGAGTAGACGAAGTTCCTACCAGTTTGTGGTGTCGAGGATGCCTAAGCTGTGTAAACTTGGACGTGGTGCTGAGGATGCTCGACCAGGAGCAGCCGAAGTTCTTAATAGTTTGTGGTGCCGAGAATGCCCAAGCTGTGTAGACTTGCCATGGTACTGAGGTTGCTCGGCCGGAAGCAGTCGAAGTTCCTACCAACTTGTGGTGTCGAGGATGCCCAAGTTGTGTAGACTTGGATGTGGTGCTGAGGATGCCCGACTTGGAGCAGTCGAAGTTCCTACCAACTTGTGGTATCGAGGATGCCCAAGTTATGTAGACCTAGCTGTGGTGTTGAGGATGCCCGGCCAGGAGCAGCCGAAGTTCCTACCAGTTTGTGGTGTCGAGGATGCCCAAGCTGTGTATAATTGGTCGTGGTGCTGAGGATGTCTGACCGAAAGCAGCCGAAGTTCCTAACAGTTTGTGGTGCTGAGAATGCCCAAGCTGTGTAGACTTGGCCATGGTGCTGAGGATGCCCAGCCGGGAGTAGCCGAAGTTCCTACCAACTTGTGGTGCCGAGGATGCCCAAGTTGTGTGTAGGATCGATGTCGTCGATAGGGGGGGTGAATATCGACTCAAAAAATCTTTCGTAAAACTTGTCGTTCGTTCATTCTAGTCAAAAGTTAGTGCGCAGCGGAAAATAGAAAAGAAAGACAGAACAAACAGAGACTCGCAGGATTTATTTACTTGGTTCTCGACCCCCCTGGGTCTGTACGTCCAAGGCCTATGTACTCAGCGTGAGTCCATTATTAGTCTCCTTTTCAGAATTTCCAGAGGCGGAGAATATCCGTCTTACAGTTCAAGTTTACAACCAAAGAATATGTAAATTAAGTGCGTAAAATAAAAGCAAACCAAAAAGAAAGTCGAAGGTCCGGCAAATCCAGAAGTCCGAAGTGCAGCACACTTCCTTTTGGAGCCTCCTTGGTCGCAGAGCTTCGTCTCTAATGCTTTTTCTTCACTCAGAATGCCTTAGCAGATGATGGAATTGTTGTTCTGAGTTGAGGGGTTGATGCCCCTTTTATAGTATCATCCAGGGCGCCCTAGAGGCCTCTGAGGCGCCCTATAGGTGGTGAAATCTGATCTGCAACTGCCGTCTTCACGCAGGGATAAACCCAGCCATCCAGGGCACCTGGGACCATCCAGGGCACCTGGGAAGGCCTTGAGGGCACCCTGAAGCATGGGGGCACCCTGGATGCTCCTTCCAGGTGTCATTTCTTCTGCGTTTGCTCTTTTGTTTTACCTCCAACTCTAGGTACCTGCAAGACAATCAAACACAAGACAAGTATACAGATAATCTTAACCTTAAAGATTAGTTCTGACTTTGGATTTCTCTCGAAACCCTAGGTCGAACCAACGCCTAATGTTCCCTTTCCGGGGAACGCGCCTTAACCTATTCCACCCTGGAGAAGTTACTTTTGCCAACCGGGACCTCCGGTTGGACTTTTACTTAGCCTCTCAGACTCTCGGATCTCGAGACGTCCGAACCTTGACCCGTCTCTACTTCTGGCCTTAGTCATCGCTCAGCTAAGTTGCTTGATCTCTCGGACCAAGACTTCGTGCCCAATTCCTCGAACTAGAACTTTGGTGCCCAACCCTCGGCCAGGACTTAGTGCCTAATTCCTCGAACCAGGACTTTAGTGCCCAACCCTCGGTCAGGTCTTAGGTGTCCAGCCCTCGACCAGGACTTAGTGCCCAATTCCTCAAACAAGGACTTCGGTGCCCAACCCTCGGTCAGGTCTTAGGTGCCCAGCCCTCGGTCAGGACTTAGTGCTCAACCCTGCAAGTCAAGACTTCTTGCGTAGGTTAACTAGGACTTCTCTTCTGCCAAACATCAAGTCTTGTTTGGCTTACTCCTTGGTCTAACTGACTAACCCTGGGTTTTCTGCTAAACATCAAATCTTGTTTAGCTAACCCTTGTTCTAACTGATCAAACCTTAGTATATTAACCAGATTAAATTTAGGTTTGATCATCCTGCCAAACATCAGGTCCTGTTTGGCTAACCCTTGGAAACCTTAACCAACCCTGGGTTCTGGTTCACTCTGCCAAACATCAGATCATATTTGGCTAAACCTTTGTCAACCTGATCAACCCTGGGGTAACCCTCCAAACATAAGGTCCTGTTTGGCTTAACCCTTGATCATTTTGACTAACCCTTACCTTGTTTAACATATATTGTTACTAACTTAAGTATATTGTTAAACATCAAAACACTTAGAGGAAGACAACATTGATGCATCTTGCACCAACACTGTGTAGACCTGGATGTGGTGCTGAGGATGCCCGACTTGGAGCAGTCAAAGTTCCTACCAACTTGTGGTGCTGAGGATGCCCAAGTTGTGTAGACCTGGCTGTGGTGCTGAGGATGCCCGACCGGGAGCAGTCAAAGATTCTACCAGTTTGTGGTGTCGAGATTGCCCAAGCTGTGTAGACCTGGCTATGGTGCTGAGGATGCCTGGCTGGGAGAAATTGAAGTTCCTACCAGTTTGTGGAGTTGAGGATGCCCGAGTTGTGTATACCTTGCCGTGGTACTGAGGATGTCTGGTCGGGAGCAACCGACGTTCCTGCCAGCTCATAGTTGCCAAGGATACTCCAGCGACTTGACCTCCTCGGCCTAGAAACGAATTATCTGGCATGGAGTGGATATCTGACATGGAAGCGGTACTCGAAGAGGAGTGAGTTGGGATTATCGTGAATAAAAAAACCTTATGGGAAATCACATTTCCTAGAGGACTAAGGCAAGACTCAAGCGAATAGAATTTAAAAGAAGGCAAGTTACATTCAGAATACAAAATACAAAATGTATTACACAAAGTAGGTTGCATTCAGAAGACAAAATTCAAAATATATTACACAAGACAAGTTATATTCATTTAGAAGGTAAACCACTGGCACGAGGTTTACAATCATAATGTCTTCTGGCGGAAACGACAAATAAGATTACATCAAAGTTCTTTCTCTTCAGCGGACAATTCCTCCCAGGCTTAGACAACGCTAAGGAAGTTTAGGTCGACACCCAGCTTTAGTACATCTGCCTGCTGGATTTGCTGGACAGCTCCGTTGAAGCCTTGCTTGAGTCACTTCAGAAATTGACCAACCAGGATATCACCGAACTCCTCGAACTGGAGGAACTTGGCCTTGACAGCAGCTTCTATCTTGGGTTGACGGGCTTCCTCGCTATCTTTATATCTTTCTAGCTCCTTGAGGACCCGATCCCGATCAACCTTCATTTCCTCCGCATCGGCCAACATCCGGTCTCGGGCAACAAGAGCTTCACCACGTTGTTCCCGGGCCATGGACAAGAGGGACTCAGCTTAGGAGATGGTCCCCTGTTGGTCAGATATATAAGCAGCGGCAGCTCGCAGACTCATCTTGTCCTTAGCTATCTTGTCCGTTTGCTCCTTAATCTGACCACTGAGTTCCTCCTTGGATGACTCAAGGTGGCGAAGGTCTTCTATCAACTTGGTCTCCCAGGTCTGCAGTTGCTCCTTGTCCCGTGTCAGTTGAGCCACATCTACCGAAAGAGATTTGTTTCTCTTCGTCATGAGGCATTCCCTGTGCCGGACACTATTCAAACTTGACTCCAAAGCACGGGAGTATCCCACGGAATGTGCAAGTTTGGCACGGAGGTCTTTAGTGACCTCGGCCTGTATTTGGCCCTCCCGTTTGGCCCGCCAGACTTCAACCTCGAGCTCAGCTATGTTCTGCTACCGTGCTTCTGTCTCATTCTCGGGAAGTATCCAACGACTAAGAATTAGGCACTCAGACGTGGCCTAATAAGAAAAGCAGTAAGAATTAAAGGGCAAAAGTAATAACAAAGGATAGGCGAAGCTATACCTTCAGGAGGGACTCATATAGCAGGGCTACCACTCCAGTTGAAGTCACCTCCCTGAGAGAGGTTACATACTCCTCGGTGCAATCCCTCATGGCCTCTCAACTTCACGGAGAAGGTATGCTTGAAGTAGTTTCGGAGGGGCAGGCGGGGAAATCCACTCGATGCGTGTCCTCGACGGATAGGATGGATGGCTCAGGGAATCTATCATCTGTGCTCGAAGAAATCTCCTGTGAAGGATGAATCCCCTGAGGCAGCTCCCTTTTTAGCTGCCTGTACCTTCCTATGGAAGCGGGTGCTCGTAGGCTTTGGTTCTTCAAACCAGACCATCTTGCCCTTGTGACTAAGGACCCTTGGCAATGGAAGAATGGATTGTGCTCCCTCGGCTGATGGTTCAGGCTCCTTCTCGGACTCCTCAGTAGGTGGCACCGTTCCCTTCGAACGCTTAGAAAGAGGGACGAGATCCTCCCCGTCCTCAGGAGTGTTGTGGTGAACTCGGCCTGATCGAGTTTTTCTCTTCCGAAGGGTGGGAGCTGGTGCGGGCCTATGAATGGTAGCAGTCGCTTCATTCTCCTCCTCAGCTAGAAGGAGAAGAAGTCTTCGTCGAGGAGGCGGGAGACTTACTCCTCGAGCCGACTCAACCTCCGAGAGAGGGGCCAACACTAATTGCGCATCGTCCTCTTGAGCCACGACGAAGGCGGAGAAGGGGCCTTCCTCCTGAGTAGAGGACGGCTCCGCTCGAGCGGTTTCTAGCTTTGGGTCCTCTCCGAATCTCCATTGGATTCGGAGGGTGGGTCTCCATGGACTTGGATGGGAGTTTGCGCCTTCTTGTCAGCCGACTCCCATTTGAGTAGCTAGCTCATGGATCGGGCAAGCATGGTGGCTTCTACAAAAATGTCAAAGAAATATCAGTTAGTATAAACAAGCGTTAATAAAGATAAAGGACTTACAGAGGTCGCGGAGATGGCGAGTAGCCTTGGGGCTGATCCCAGCTCCGTACAGGAGCCCTTCACAGCGGACTAGGTCGGGGCCATGGAACTCCATTCCAGTGAATACTCCCCTAGCTTGCTGGTACCCTTGATTACGTTGAAAATCACCTAGTTCTGGGAGGGGAGGTAGTTCGTCTGATCAGCTGGTTGGGGAAAAAGGATGCTCGGAGAGTCTGATAAAGAAGAATCTCTCCTACCATCCCTTGTGCGAGGAAGGGAGACCACCTATGAATCTATGGATAGCTCTTGCTGGAAAAATAAAACCCCCTCTGGACGAGAGGCTAGGAAGGAAAAAGTAATGAAAAAAGCAAGGGGTTAAAGGTATCCCAAAAAACTTGATAGAAGGAACTCCCCGCTCATCTGAGCGAAAGCATTCGAAGCCATCTGTTAGAGAGGAATGCCAAAGTACTAGGATATGGACATTAAGAAAGGGGGATTGGAAAGCGAAGACCAAATTCTACCTGACCTATGAAAAAGGTGTAAAACCCTAGAGGAGGCTCTACAGGAGATTGATTAAGCCTAGGTGCCTGAACTTTGAAATCTACTGGGATGCCGCAGGTTTCACAGGTAGCTTGCAAGACTCCGGATTTAACCTTTGATGAAATGACCTCATACTATTCTGGCTGATAGGATTGCTCCTTTGGCTTCCCTGAGACTCCCGCCTTACCACTTTTTCCTTTCTTTTCTGCTACCTTTCCACTCTTACCTATGATTCTAAGGAAGAAGTATAGATTGTAAAAGAGGAAGATGAACGAATGAGGGCTTACACTAAAAATGACTTTAGCAAAGGGAAGAGGAAATAAGAAAGCTCTGATAGTTGGCGATGCAAGTAAGGGGATGGCCATCTCCGCATCCCTTTTTATAGGGAGATAGAGATAACATAGGAGGGATGGATGCGAGACATATGGGCGACGAATAGCCATGAATCTCGAAGTGTGCGACTCATTGTAGCCGCCGGTTGGTATGCCTTGATGGGCATGTCGAAGAAAGGACGCTTCGAAGGGGGCACGTCGCGTGGTACTAGTCTATTCACCAAAAGGATCTCCTGTCATTAATATGCCTCATGCGCTCTTAATGAGTGATTGACAGCCATCGATCACGACACATCAGAACTCGTGAAACTCTTGTAGCTAATTCAAACAAATTACTTTGCCTCCTGTCGCAAATGGTTTGATTCCTAAGATCCATGAAATAGTTAAGGGCAAGAACTTCTAACTATATTTTTTATCTACACTTCTCTCCCAAAATGCCACAAGTCCAATCAGTTAGGCGAACTTCCTTCGATTAGACTTAACGGGAGGGGACTTGTGATTGGGATGTTAACTTGTGGAGGACACATGGTGGGCACGTGGTTCAAGGGAGCCACATGGCATGGGTACAAGGACACGAGAGAAGTGTCTGATATCAGTTCAGGCGAAAAGTGTCCGAGACCACCTCGGGCTGAGAGTCACCGAGATCAACTCGGGATAAGAGTCCCTGAGACCAACTCGGGAGAGTGGACCTCGAGACCAACTCGAGAGAGCAGATCCTGAGACCAACTTGGGAGAATAGAGCCCGAGACTAACTCTTGAGAGCGGAGCCCGAAACCAATTCGGGTGAGAAAGGATAGATGAGAGGAAGTTTACCATTAACGACATGAATGATACACATAATACATTTGGGGACAGTTTCAAGCGCCCCCTCCCTGAATAGGAAAACTAGCAGGTAGTTAGGACACGCTGTTTGGATTCCTGGTCGCGCATGGGAAACCTCTCCATGTCCCTGGATTAAAATTTTTCAATCCGAATGGAGAATAATTTCCCACACGACTGAACTCATCATTGTGCTAACCGATTCGAGCGACCGCTTGAACAAACATATTGTTCTAGCAATCAAACTCATCCAACCGATTAGCTGCGGATTAGACAATGAGTGGATCGCCGGTTTTTGTATTTATCATCGGGGTCCATAACAATTAATTATCATGATTGATTAAACAATAATTAACATGCAATTAATTAATCAAGATGAAAGGAACCAAACAAGAAGATATACTTCTTGTTTATCTCGCGATCTTCTATTGTATGATCTATCCCCTTCTTGGACGTCGTGTGGGTGACGATCCTCCAAGAAATGAGGCCATCAAATAAAAGCCAAGCACCTCTTCTTCCTTCCTACTTGCGCCGGCCAACAAGAACCCTAGGTCCTTGTTGCCGCCGGCCACAAAGGAAGGATACCTTTCCTCCTCCTCGCTCGGGATCGCACCACAATGGAAGAGGCTTCTCCTCCACCTATTGTTGCTGCCGACCCAAGGAAAAGGCAAGGAGAAACTGTCCTCTCCTCAAGCTGCCCCGGCCACCCTCCTTGAAGGTTTGGGCGTCGCACCACCAAGGGAGGATGAAGGTTGTCACCGCCGGCCTACTTCCTCACCTACTCAAGCTCGCATCCGACCAAGAATAAGAAGAGGAACCCTTCTTCCTTCCTTGTGTCGCGCCTCAAGTGGAGAGAAAAGGAGAGAAGAGAAGAAATCAATCTTCTCTTCCTCCTTCCTAGCCGTCGGCCAACCCTAACCCTAGGGGGGAGAGAGAGAGAGAGGGAGAGAAATAAGAGGCTTAGGTTGTGTTTCATGATGGTTTTATGGGGTATTTATAGGCTACAATAGGGACCATGAGGAGGAGTTGGGTCTTGGCCACCTAATGGATTAAAGCCCGATCCATTAATAATGATTCATTCCACTAGAGGATCACCATTGATCTACCTCACCAGCCCCCATATTTAAATATGGGCTCCACCTATTATGAGTACAAGAACTCCCCATGTTTAAGATATCGAATGCCCATTAATTAATTAAATTACTAACAATTTAATTAATTAATATCTAACTCCTTGAGTAGTACCACTCCACGTTATCATCATGTCGGACCAAGTCCACTTGTAGGATTTAACATGATGAGCTTTATAAGCTCCTAAGGGGACATCATCAACCCAACTCACCAGGACACGATTTCATTCTATAATCAATGACACACCATGTAAATAATATTATTTCCCAACTTACTGGACCTATCGATTTAACAAATAAATCTTGCCCATTGGTAAATCAAAGAAATAAATATTAAGTACATGTGCCCGTTATTATATCGGGATTAAGAGTATGTACTCCATAATAACTGAGGTCTGATTCAATTATATAGTCAGTATAAATTGAATCACCTCTATGTCGGTCTTGCCCAATACACACAAAGTGTACTAGTGTAATTCTATGGTCATGATAAACCAATACCAAATTATTCTACAACCATGCCAATGGTTTGCCCAAGAGCATCTAGGTTGTGAGCCTCTACTTATACCCTACAAGGAACTGATAACATGATCTTCTGTGTGACACCACACACCATGTTATCTATAATGTAAAGTATTAGACAATATGCACATAAATAACAAATATAAATATGCAAACATTGATCATGTGATTCTCATTCAAAATGTAGAGCAAAAGCTAGGCTTTTAGTACACATCCTAACACACGCAACACATTATTTAAGATGCACAATGACCGTTAACAGTATCCCCTCGTGGGCGACAGTTGACAGGTGACCACGATCCATGAGGCATGGAGATAGGGGAGGTGGTTACAGTAACATGGGAGTGCTCGAAGAAAGGAGACAATGATTATATAAGGTGCTTAGGCACCTAGGTAAGTAGGGACTTTTTCTGGACTCTCAGTAATCTATTTTCCTTACTCCTCTCCTATTTTGAAGGGGGTTTTTGACTTAAATGTCGGAGAGGGCTCCGCCAGAACTCCTTCTAGCGTGTCCCTTTAATGTTTATGTTAATCTCACAGGCGAAGGCATCCCCATGTCGTCACTCAGGGCTATACCATGGTGATTTGTCACCCACGTCGTTCGCTTCCAGAATAATATATATGAATTAAATAAAATTATTCAAGTTTGTTTATTTATTTTATTAACTTTTCTAAACTAGTTATATTGAAATGCTCAAGTTGAACTTGAAAATCTAAATTCATATGGGATAGACTTCACAAGGTGAGACGGAGAAGGATATAAAATTTCCCTTTCTACGTATATTGATTTTTTTTTATTTCATCCTTGCCCCATTTAACATGCCTAATAGGGAAATTGAGGTGATTGAGCTATTGGATTGATTAAGTTAGACAAACTAGACGGAAAGGCTATGATGTTTAGACCTAAGAAAAATAAATCTATTGAGCAGGCCAAAGGCTTGTGGGGTTGAACAAATAAGTCATGAAAACTATATAAGTAAGACAATTTAAATATATTATTGGGTAAATTACCCTAAACTCTTAATATCAAAGTGATTTTCCTCTTCCGTCTTTGTGTTATATATATATATATATATATATATATATATATATATATATTCTCTATGTATAAATTTTTCTTTGTCTCAATTCCTTAATATTTATTGATTTACCTAATTATCTTCATTTTTTATAGGTACAACAAGTTTAATAAAAGGTATAATTCCTCCTAAAGTTAGTGCATTTAAATTAAAATCTAGTATATTTATTATCAAATTAAGCACGACTCTTTTTTCATTTGTTGCGAGGGAACAGAAGCCCTTATTATTTTTTACAGGTATAAAAAAAGTCCAAAATGAGATATGATTGATAGAAGTTGAGTTTTCTCCTAACTGCATAAATTCTAGGAATGAAATAAGAACTCAAAAAAGAAAACACAAGACATAAGAGCATGAATCTAGTTACGTTGAAAATATGGCATAATAATGTAAAACATTAATAAAATATGATAAGGAACCTGATTGAAGAGTCATATCTTTATCTTTAGCATCATTGACTTGAATCCATATGGAAGAAGATGAAGTGGAAGCGAGAGAAAGGTCTTCCAAGTGTCTTAGGGGATTACAACGTCGTAAAATCTCTTGTCTATGGGGAATAAGAAGTTAGGTCAAGATGATACTTTAAACCCTTAGGGACCTCCCATTTATATAGGAATCCAATCTTTTATTAGCCCATAGATGATAACAGATTTGACTAAAGGATTCTACACGTTGAATCTACATCCAATAATCCAAAACCCAATAAACATAAGTTAGATCACTTTAAAGGGTTCAGATTGTATTTACATGTGTAACTCACAAATAAGCCTATCTAATAGGGATAATAATATCCAACAATCTCTCACTTGAGTTATATATGAGTTGTATGTTAAATACAAGTAAACTTTAGTTGATATCAAACTTTTTGGGTACAAGATACCCCTATAAATAATCTGATTCATCAACTTCATTAGTATAAGACTAAAGAGGTCATAGCTACTGTATATGATCATAACAATCTTCAACAGTAATCACAATACCAATGTCATTAATGATATAAATCAAGATGCGGAGGTATAGAGTGGAAATTACATAAAATATGATCAGTACATGTCAATTTTTAACTGGTCTAAAGTGACTCAAAAGAATCTAATCATATTTGCAAATACCTTATACTAAACTACAATAGCAAATCATGATCCAAACTTTATGATTCTAAAAGGAATCTGTATCATATTTACAAACACAAAATGTTAAACAACAGTAGTAAATCATGTTACCATATTCAGAGTCTAACAAATAAATAAAAATCCCATGAATGTTTTTGAACTTTAAATATGTACAATAATCAACATAAAAATGTTTATCCTTATTATTAAATATAGAGTAATAAAATAAATACAGACTATCACTAGATGAGTTCTTCTTTCATAAAAAGAATTCCTATATCTACAACATGCGCATGAAACACATTAGATACCAAGTCTTTGGTGAGTGGATTGGCCAACATAGAATTTGTGCTGATGTGATCTACCATGATCTGACAACTCTGAACTCTTTCTTTAACTGCTAAATACTTGATATCCATGTGCTTAGATTTCGACTAACTACGATTGTTCTTGACATATAGTTCTGCGGCTTTATTATCGCAATAGATTCTCAGCTGCCTGTCAATGCCATCAACAATTTGCAAGGCAATGATAAAGTTCCACAACCAAATCCAATGATAGAATGTTTCATAGCATGCTACCAACTTTGCCTCCATAGTAGAAGTAGCTACTAATGTCTATTTGACGCTTTTACAAGATATAGCCCCTCCAGCAAGCATGAAAATATAGCTTGAAGTGGAGCTCCTACTATCCAAGCATCCAGCAAAATCAGAGTCTGAATAATCAATCACCTCCAAGTGACCTGACCTTCAATATGTGAGCATGTGTCCTTTAGTTTTTTACAACTACCGCATCACTCTCTTTACTACTTCTAGTGTGACAATCCTGGGTTACTAACATATCTGCCTAACATCCCTATTATAAATGCTATATCTGGTCGAGTACAAACTTGTGCATACATGAGACTTTCTATTGCTGACGCATATGGGAATTGTTTCATCTCCTTTATTTCAAGTTCAATCTGTGGACACTGCTACAAACTGAACTTGCCATTTCTTGACACAGGTGTGTCACCATGTGTACAATTCTGCATGTCATATCTTATAAGCACCTTTTCAATATAAGCCTGTTGTGAAAATCCAACAATGTCTCTTGAACGATCACGACAAATCTATATGTCTAAAATAAAGGATGCTTCACCAAGATCTTTCATTTCAAATTTTCTAGATAAAAATAACTTAGTTTCATGTAATAACCCCTTATTATTACTCGCAGGCAATACATCATCCACATATAGAACAAGTATAACAAACTTGCTCCCACTAAACTTGACATATATGTACTAATCAATGGGGTTCTTCTTAAATCCAAATGAGGTAACTATTTGATCAAATCACTAGTACCATTGACGGGACACCTATTTCAAACCATAAATGAACTTCTTTAATTTACATACTAGGTGCTTTGAATCTGAGGACCCAAAATTCTTCAGTTGCATCATATATATAGATTCCTCTATGTCTCCATTGAGGAATATTGTCTTTACGTTCATTTGGTGTAGCTTTAAATCATAATGAGCTATAAGTGTCATGATTACCCTAAGAGAGTCTTTCATCAACACAGGTGAGAAAGTCTCATTGTAATCAATATTTTCCTTTAGAGTGAATCATAATGAGAAAGTCTCCTTTAGCAACAAGACAAGCCTTATACTTTTCGACATTGCCCCTTGAATCACGTTTGGTTTTAAATATCCATTTACAACCAACAGGCCTCAAACCTTCAGGCAATTCAACATGTTCATTGTCTGCCATAGACTTCAACTCTTCTTGCATGCCATTAATCCACCTTTTAGGGTTAGAGCATTGTTTGACTTCTTGGAAAGTCTCCGGTAGAGAATTGAAGACCATCATACTTTTCACCATGTCTTTTAAGGTTAAATTGTGACACTCAGCTACACCATTATGATTGGGTATACCAGACATAGTATACTGAGGTATAATCCCACACTCAGCAAGGTAGGTCTCAAAAGGTCTTGGGCATTGTTCACATGATCCATCATATCGACCGTAATATTCTCCTCTACGGTCGGATCAAATGGATTTAATTTTCTTACCTAATTGAAGTTCAACTTCGTTTTAAAAATTTTAAACATGTCCACAGATTGCGACTTCTCATGAATAAGGTACAGATAGCCAAATTTGGAATAGTCGTCTATGAAGCTAATAAAATATATGTGTCCATTCCAAGATGTCTTTGGGAATGGTCCATAAATGTCTATATGTATTAGCTCCAAAATGTCACAACGGCTAGTAACCTTGTTCCTTTTATTAGTAGTCTTCCTCTTAATACACTCTATGCATACATCAAAGTTCGACATGTCAATGGAATCAAGAATTTCATATGACATTAATCTTTCTAGGCGTTGTTTGGATATATGTCCTAAATTCCTATGCCATAACATGGAAGAATTTTTGTCGGACAATTTACATTTCGTACCTATACTATGCATTATTACATTGTCAACTGTAGAAGTAAAAGTGTTCAATTATAAAGCTTATCAATCAAGGAGTCATTGGTAATCAAAACTGAATTAAAGAAAATACTAAATATTCCATTTCCAATAAGAATTTGAAATTAAGTTTCGTCTAAAGAAAATACAACGAATGTATTCTCTAAATCCAAATAGATATCAGTTCTTAAATAAGCCTAAAAACACTAATAGACTTGATTGCAACCTTCCTCTCATTCCCTGTATAGATTTATCTTTCACCATTAAGCGAAAGTTAGCTCCTGAGTCAACTCTGCATAGTGACCCTTATGTGAGTAGTAGCACCAGTATCTATCTACCAAGTGTTAATGGGTACAATAATTAAATTGACTTCTAAACTAACAAAGTTGAGAAGATTATCCTTCTTTACATGTCAATTGGCGTACTTGAGGTACTCTTTCTTTATATCACATTTCTTTTTGCAAAAGAAAAAAGTGGATTTCTTATCCTGCTTCTTGTGCTTCTTATGATCATTACCTTCCGAATCTGCAGTTTGTTTTCCTTTTCTTTTGTTATTGATTCTCTTTCACTTCTTTCTTGTACTTTGACAACCAGATACTAAGTGATCACTCTCAGATGCCTGAATGTTCGATCTCCCATCCTCTTGTACGCATTGAGCAATGAGCTCATTCAATGTCCATTTTTACTTTTGAGTATTATACGATATTTTAAAATGAGTGAACCATACAGACAGAGATATCAAGACGAAATTAACTAACATACTATCAGACATATCCAGTTTTAGTGCTTTTAGACTTGTCGCTATATTAGACATCTCTATAATGTACTTCCTTATGTATCCTTTACCACTGTACTACATGGTTACCAACTTCGTATGAGGTAGTCTTGACCTTTTCATTTGAGGTGAATCGATCTGCTAGTTGGTTAAGGAAACTCCTAACATCTTCTCTCTCTGTTATTGAGCCCTTTATTTATGCCGGTATGGAAAGCTTCATGATACTTAGACTCATGCAATTTGATTTCTCCCACAACTGAAATTCAGCCCTCTGCTCTATAGTGCTAGCACTGGTCAAAGGTGCAGACGATTATTCCTTAATACATAGTCTAAGTCTATGCAACATAAGACTACGATCACGTATTCTTTTTATTCAGAAAAATTCGAATTAGTTAATTTTAGGATATTATTAATGTTGGCAATTACAAATTGTATTAAAATTAAAGAGAGAAATTTATTTAAGCTTACGATTTAACTAAAGTTAAGAACATGTATCAGTGTGAGTAATAAAACACAAAATTATATAAATAAAATAAAATTTTTTAAATGCATATAAATGGGCTCTTTATGAGATACCAAATACAATATTGTATTTTACTCTGTGGACTAAAATATAATTTGTTAGTGGTACTATTTGATATGACTCAAACTTTAATTGGTCACACAATGTGACTTTCTTTGGGCCGACCCATTGTGCGCATAATATGATACTTTATACAAATTTAATCTACCACGCAATATGTCTTCATTTTGGCTGATATATTTTGTGCATGATCAGAACAAAGTAAAATAAATTTTGTTTAATAGTTATAAACTATCTTTAACATATAACTGACATAAAAATAATTTTCCTTTGAGTCGATTACTCATAGCATAGATATATATCTATCAATACAAAATACACTAAATTTATCTAAGATGTCTTCTTTTGGGTCATATAGTTAAACTTAATAGCGTGTTGTGTAGATAAATCAAAGAAAATATTAGGAACTTTAACAAATAGATAATTTCTTAATTAATCTTAATAATTTAAAAATTAGACTTATTAATTTATTGATATCATATGCGAACCGATTGATTTTATTCAACCAATTATCATAACCACTCATGATGATCCACCATATCAATTCTTGAAGTGGGACCATATGATTAATATATTTAAGAGCATTCTAACGATCTCTAAATTTATTAAAAAAATCAATTGAATTGATTAATAAGTAGATCTGTTAATCAATTAAAAACCCAATCACTATAAAAAATCAATGATTCAGGGATGAAATTTTGGGACAAATATTTTTCATCCCAGATTTGCAACAAATTTTGTGACAAAAAAAATATTTGTCTCAAATTAGGAACGAACTTAGCAACGAAATACCTTCGTCGCAATTTAACAACAAAATATTTTTGTCACAAATTATTACAATTCAACAACGAATTTAAATATTCGTTGCTAATTCTGCGAAGAAAATATATTTCATCGCAAAATCTGCAACAAATTTATTATTTGTCACAAAATTTGCAATGAATAATAAATTTCATCGCAGAATTCCCTAAAAACATAATAATAATTATAATTAAGTTTTATAAATAAGGGACAAATCTCGGTTTCGTCCCAGATTCAGGGACGAATCCAAGATTTGTCCCAGAATAAAAAATAATTATAAAAATTTAACCGAGTCAGAAATCCTATCTAGAGATATCGAAATTACACGAAATTGGTTCCTATGTATTGGTTCCCTATCTTGATAATATAGATATCCTCATACATCATATTTTGAACTAATTTATAATATTTTTTTATTTCAAATTAAGTTAATTAAGTTATACATGTAAATATTTTAATTGTAAATATAGTTGAGTTTAATATAGGTTAGAGTTACAAATTAACGTTAGAGAGAGTTCAGAATGATACGAAATTAGTTCTATGTATTTGTGTAGCTTTCCTAATTATAAAAATATTATTAAACATTATTAAGGCCAAATATATTTATGGATGAGATTTATTTTACATGAAACAATTTAAAAAATCAAATTCGGATAAAAAAATACTGGTTTCGATATATTATTTCAAATTGATATTTAGGAGCACTTATAAATTTAGGAGAAGTAGACGAACATGTAGAAACTAGTTTCGTGTAATTCTGATATCTCTAGGTAGAATTTTAGACTTACTTTACTTATTTTTAATAAATTTAAATTTTGGGACGAATCGAGATTCGTCCCAGATTCTAGGATGAATCTATGGATTCATCCCAGATTTGGCGACGAATCTGTGAATTCGTCCCAGAATGAATTCACTATGTGAAATTAAGTGATATACTTCGGCTATTAAACGAAGTAATATGTATATAATTACCGAAGTATAGGAACGTGAAGTAAAAAGGGTAGATTTATTACTTTGCCATAAAATGATGAAGTCTTTATTCGGTCTAAACCGGTTCAAAATTGAACCGTTTATGAAGTAAAAAGCCCTTTTTCTTCATCAATTTTGTACTAGAACCGAAATAATTGATCACATATGACTTCACAAGTTACATTAATCAATGAAGTAAATTATTTATATGACTTCATAATTTTTTAATTGTGATATTGTAAATTTTATATTTAACTTTGCCACTTTTTAAATTTGTCGAAGTCGTTTGTATTATATTACTACATCATTTATTTATAGTGTAGAAGTAAATAATTATATTTTACTACAACGCAATTTTAAATTAATGAAGTAATTTATATGAACAATTTCACAAATTTGAATTGAGGCGAAGTAAATATTTTCTTTAACTTCACTATTATTTAAATTTGTCGAAGTTGTTTCTATTATATTACTTCATCATTTATTTGTAGTATAGAAGTAATTGGTCATATTTTATTCCAACAAAATTTTAATTGAACAAAATATTTTTCACCACTAAACAAAACAAATATACTATAAATAACTTTCATAATCCAAAAGTGTATATGCAAAAGTAACATAAACATGTCCAACTGTATTCAAAAGTGCATCCATAAATCTCTAAATACAATTCAAAAATTTATATCATAACCTACATAACCATTAGACACTGACATACATGTAGACGAATTCACTCCTTTCACTTCTTACTTCATTATACTGCGATTGATTATAATACTGATTCTTAATTGATCTTGTAAATTGAAACATTAACAAAAATTTGAAATAAGTATTCTGAAATATAACACCAAAGAAAGAAGTCATAGAAACAATTGCCTCATCATGGGGGCATCAAGGATAATAGTTTGATGAATAATAACATAGTGATAAACACAAGAAAAAAATACTATCAAGTTTAGGACGAAAAAGTTTACCTTTTTCTCCAACTGTGGATCTTCATCTAAGATTATTTCTTTCATGTAGCGCATTATACAATATCCACATTCAGTACTACCACTTTGTTTCAGATTACCCTAATGAAATTTAAAAGTTAATGTTATTAGTCACAATCCAAAAAAAGAAAAAAGAACTATGCATTGATACAAAAATACCTAGCTTAAATACATACCATCAATTGTGTAAAACATGGTCCTTTTGAAATACCCCTTGAGGCATTATACATATTCACCCTACTATATATAATGTAAAAAATATAAAGTTATACTTTCATATTTGTATCTAAATGTATTCATGATTAGTATAATCTACTACTTACTTAATAATAGTTTTCCAAGTAAAAAACAAAAATTATACAATGCAATAAAAAAACTAATACAATAAAATATAGAGCGTCTTAGCATTATATGATGTCTTTAGGAGCTACAAATATGCTAGATATATTTATTGTTATTGTTCCGGAAGGAGTCGTCGACGATGACTAGTCACGGAGGCTCGGCCCGCGTGGAAGTTATTATGTCAGCGAGGAACTTGGGGGCTTGCGAAGTTAACAGAAGTGTTAGGGGGCACGCCGGCAGGGGTCCGATGGAGTCCACTCCGATGCTCAAGTTAGTAGGTTGTCCGAAGAATAATCGCAGTGAGAAAGAAAGACAGTATGTAAAAATGAGAGATCATAACCCCCGTACCGGAGGGGTTAATCTACCTTTTATACCGATGACGACAGGATAAACGTGGCCCTCGATCGGTGCCACATCTCTGATACATAAACCACGTCCTCCTCCTCTTTCGATGGTTATGGGATATCCTTTGAAAATGTTTGCGTCGTTATCGGCTTCTGCCCGCTTTCAAGGCTCAGGGGTCATGCAGACCTTTCATGACGGGAGTGCTTATCCATACCTCGAGGGGGGGGGGGTCAATGTCTGAGGTCGGTTATTATGGGGACTCCACCCCCCGAGGAGAGCTCGGGGTTTCCATGCACCACAACTCCCGATGTGCTCTCGAGACCCAGCCTCCTGAGGTGCCCCCGAGAAGGAACTTCAGCTGCCCTTCCCGGGAGCCTCACCCTCGGGGATTTCCCGAGACTCGGGACGGAGGGTCATCGCCACCTACTGTTGTTGTGTCGAACAACCTCTTCATCCTTTGTCCTGGCCAGGGCTCATTCAATCCTATCCTGTTCTCGGGGACCCAATCTCTTGAGGCGAGCCCGGGGGTCTTCTATCCGACTATCCCGGGTGAATTTTTTTTCCTTGCTTTGCTGCGTACTGCGGGCCATACGAAGCGACGACGATTGAAGGCTAGCCGATCCCCCAGACAACCTGTTAATACCCCCAACATGCTGGCCCTCGATTGCTTCGGGGGAGGTGTCGCATCCCTATAAAAGTGGGTGCAATGGCGCCCTGCGACAGCCTTACCCTAGCTGCCGTCAAGAGTTCTCCTCACTTACTCGTCCTCCTCATTAGCGTTCTTCTGCCAGGGGTGCTTCCTCCTTTGCTCTGTTTGCTCCTTATTCCCTCCCCCGGTACCCGATGGAGAAGATAAAGAAATCATGAGGTACTGATGAATGCTCTTTGAGAGAACTGGGATTTCATCCCGAGTGGTATGAGATCCTCTCCTCCAAGGTGAAGTCGGATTCCCTACAGGCTGCTTGTCAAAAGTATGGCATTCCGGCGAATTGGGAGGTAAAGGTCCCCACCGCAGGTCAACTGCCGGTAACCACCGGTGAGGATTTTTACACCTTCTTCCTGGCAACTGGAACTAGGGCTTCATTTCCCTGTCCACCCCTACTTCATGAATTTTGCCCATTATTTCCGCATCCCTCTCCAACAGCTGGCCCCGAATGCTTTCGCCCAGATGAGCGGGGCTCTCGTTCTCTTTAAACTTTTTGACATTCCTCTCACCCCCCGATTCTTCCATTTCTTTTTCGTCCCCATTGGATCTCACGGGGCATTTGGCTTCACAGCTCACAATGGTCATAGGTTTTTGGGAAGTCTTCCCTCCTCCCACAAGGGGTGGAAGGAAAGATTTTTCTACATTCGGCTTCCCGAGCGTCCTTTTAGCGGCATCCATTAGACGGAGAACTTGCCCCCTACCCCCGACCTGGGTGATTTTCAACAGGATGTGGGATACTAGAGGGCTAAGAGTATCTTGGACGAGATGGAATTCCATGGGCTCCAGTTGGTGCAGTGCGAGGAGCTCCTTTATCAGGCGGAAATTAGCCCCAAGAGCACCCCCTCAGCTCCAACCTATGTGAGTTATTTTGCCTCTGATATGGTGCTCGGTTAATGTTTGCTGACACCTTCCTGCCTTTTACCCTGCAGACAACATCATGCTCCCTCTTGTGAAGAATAAGTTTCTAAAGTGGGACCAAGCTAATGAACAAGCATTGATCCTCGGGTTAATATCTTCGACCCCCGCAGGAATCCCTTCCGAGGGTGGCGAAAGGGAGGGAGAGCTGTCAGCGGGCCCACCAATATCGGCGGTCCCCCACGACAATGACATCTTGGCATCGCCCCTGATCTGTAAAGGGGGGCCCAAGCCACCCTTCCGGAGGCTTCACAGGAGAAAGAGGCGTCTTCGCCGTCTAACGCACCCTCCGCCGTCCCTGTGCCTGGAAAGAAACGGCAAGAACGGCGATCCCAATGGGATCGCCCCCCGAAACGATTGAAGAGAGGCATGCGCTCGGCTACCCAAGGAGGTGTCCACGGGGCTGCCCTGCTCCCACCGGAAGGCTCCTTCAGCGAAGAAGAAGACGATCGATAGTTCTCAGTCCATTCGCATAGAGGGAGTCGCCACAGAGGCATCACCGAGTGCTTCAAGCTCAGAGGGAGACGCTCCCCCCCCCCCCCCCCCCCCATGACACCCCTGGCCATCCGCTCCCCCTGCTGTGAGAGCTCCCTGTCTTCCGTGGCGGGTAGCCAGATCAGCCCAATACCTGGGCATGTTGCATCAATCCTTACTGGCGATAGATATCTTGCGCGTGCTCTTCACTTCCTCTCAGCATCCTTTTATTAACTATCTGTATTCACTACACAGGTTGCTTCGAACTGCGTAGCCACGAGCCGTCTACTACATGCCGGAGGGCTTACTGAGAATCTCCTGCAGCAGGTGGCGGATGCTGAGGCAGAAACCGGCCGGGCTCATGAGGCCGGCCTCCTGCAGATGGAGTTCAGCTGGGTCCTCCGAGAGAAAGCTGATCATTACCTGTTCGCCTAAATAGCGGCCGAGGATACCCTGCATGGGTACAAACTCCGGGAACGCTTGGGGTCCGAGAGGAACCAGGCTCTGGAAGAGGACTTGCAGAAACTATCGCAAGAGTGAGAGCAACTCCGGGCTCGCAATGAGGAGCTATTCGCACAAGTTAACCTCCTGGAGTCTGCTAAGAAGATCCTGGAGGACCGGGGTGCAGAACAGGAGCGCGTGATGGCTTTGCGAGAACACGACTTGGAACTGTTGAGCTCTTACACAGCCGATCTTCAGGATCAAGTAATCCAAGCTAATGCGCGTGCTACCACTGCTTACCAAAAGCTTCACGAAGTACAAGGGGTTCAGGCGCGCATGCTCCTAGAGGTGGAGCACTAAAACTGGCCAAAGTCGTAGCTGAAGCCAGGGCCCAGCAGCAGCAAAGGGATCTGTACCTTAGGTATCCCAGATTGAGGCAGCATACAAGGCAAATTTTTAGAGTCAGAGGAGTATGCCAATCGGGTAGCTGTACAAGCATTTAAGAGCTCAAACAGGGCTTCTACGGTGCCATCAAGCAGTTGGAGAAAGACCAGTTATTGAAATCAGGTACCGACTTGCGCGCCATAACTATTCAGAGTGTCTGGGACAACCTTTCCCCCGAAGAGCAGGCTTTGTAGGGTGCCCCTTATTGTGTGCATATCCTCCCCTGATTTCTCCCGTGGCTGTTGTAACCAATTCTTATTAAACTCTCTGCTCCTATGGGCAAATATTTGTTTGATTCGCCATCGACTCCTTGTTTTAGCGTGATTTCCTGTTTTTCTCCAAAATGTTCAGCTTCGGTCCAGGGTAGCTGGAGCAGGCATGAGGCTTTTATTTGTTTTTGGTGGGGTTTGAATAGTGTACGGCTCTCGAGGAGACTGTAGGGTTTAATTAACTCTTGGTCGGGCGTGTACAGCTCGAGGCAAAGCCTACCACCGAGAGGGTGTAGCGTGTACAACTCCGAGGCCAAGCCTACACACCGAGAGGCTGTAGGATTTAATCAGCTCTTGGTCGAGCGTATACAGCTCTGAGGCCAAGCCTACACACCGAGAGCTGTAGGATTTAATCAACTCTTGGTCAGGCGTGTACAGCTCCGAGGCCAAGCCTACACACCGAGAGGCTGTAGGATTTAATCAGCTCTTGGCCAGGCGGGTACAGCTCCGAGGCCAAGCCTACACATCGAGAGGCTGTAGAATTTAATCAGCTCTTCGCCGGGCGTGTGCAGCTCCGAGGCCAAGCCTACACACCGAGAGGCTATAGGATTTATTCTGCACTTGGCCGGGCGTGTACAGCTCCGAGGCCAAGCCTACACACCGAGAGGCTGTAGGATTTATTAAGCTCTTGGCCGGGCGTGTAAAGCTCCGAGGCCAAGCCTACACACCGAGAGGCTGTAGGATTTAATCAGCTCTTGGCCGGGCGTGTACAACTCCATCGCCAAGCCTACACATCGAGAGGCTGTAGGATTTAATCAACTCTGGACCGGGCGTGTACAGCTCCGNTTTAATCAGCTCTTGGCCGAGAGAGTACAACTCCGAGGCCAAGCCTACACACCGAGAGGCTATAGGTTTAATCAGCTCTTGGTCGAGCGTGTACAGCTCCGAGGCCAAGCTTACACACCGAGAGGCTGTAGTATTTAATCAACTCTTGGTCGGGCATGTACAACTCCGAGGCCAAGCCTACACACCGAGAGGCTGTAGGATTTAATCAGCTCTTGGCCGGAGAGTACAACTCCGAGGCCAAGCCTACACACCGAGAGGCTATAGGATTTAATCAGCTCTTGGCGGGGCGTGTACAGCTCCGAGGCCAGGCCTACACACCAAGAGATTGTAAGATTTAATCAGCTCTTGGTCGAGCGTGTACAGCTCCGAGGCCAAGCCTATACACCGAGAGGCTGTAGGATTTAATTAGCTCTTGGCGGGGCGTGTACAGCTCCGAGGCCAAGCCTACACACTAAGAGGCTATAGGATTTAATCAGCTCTTGGTCGGGCATGTACAGCTCTGAGGTCAAGCCTACACACTGAGAGGCTGTAGGATTTAATCAGCTCTTGGGCGGGCGTGTACAGATCCGAGGCCAAGCCTACACACCAAGAAGCTGTAGGATTTAATCAGCTCTTGGTTGGGCGTGTACAGCTCCAAGGCCAATCCTACACACCGAGAAGTTGTAGGATTTAATTAGCTCTTGACCGGGCGTGTATAGCTCTGAGGCCAAGCCTACACACCGAGAGGCTGTAGGATTTAATCAGCGATTGCCCGGGCGTGTACAGCTCCGAGGCCAAGTCTACACACCGAGAGGCTGTAGGATTTAATCAGCTCTTAATCGAGCATGTACAGCTCCGAGGCCAAGCCTACACACCGAAAGGCTGTAGGATTTAATCAGCTCTTGGCCAGGCGTGTACAGCTCCAAGGCCAAGCCTACACATCGAGAGGCTGTTGGATTTAATCAGCTCTTGGCCGGGCGTGTACAGCTCTGAGGTCAAGCCTACACACCGAGAGGCTGTAGGATTTAATCAGCTCTTGGCTGGGCGTGTACAGCTCCAAGGCCAAGCCTACACACCGAGAGGCTGTAGGATTTAATCAGAAATGGAGACTGAGCAGCTTCAGAATGACATGTCGTTCACACCCTTTATTGATTGTACTGCCAGGCAGTAAAGAAGTGAAAAAATACATCAAAGAAAATGCCCTACGCGGCAACTCACGATGTACAATAGGGGCAGAGATGCTTAGCATACCATGGCCTTTCCAGTCTTCTACCGTCATTGCCTTCCAAATTGTAGCTACCTCCTGTCAGTTTTTTGACGACGACGTAGGGGTCATCCCACTGCGGCTCTAACTTCCCGGGATCACCGACCAGTTTGATTCTCTTCCATACCCGATCACCTACCTCGAAGCTGCGGGCGATCACCCTGCGGTTGTAGGCTAGCTGCATCCTTCTTCGATAGGCCTCCAACCTGGCTGCAACTTTATCCCGTACCTCCGATATGAGGTCCAAATCAATCAAACGCTCCTGGTTGTTATCTTCCTTGCGATAATGATGCCGTCGTGGGGACTCTTCCCCTTCCTCCACCAGAATGACAGCCTCAGCTCCGTAGACCAGCTGGAAAGGGCCCTCGCCCGTTCCTTCTTTTGGGGTAGTCCGGCAGGACCACAAGATGCTGGGCAGCTCTTTGACCCAGCTGCCTCTGACATGATCCATTTTTACCTTGAGCCCTCGTAGAATTTCCCGATTGACTACCTCCGCTTGTCCATTACTTTGAGGGTATACGACGGAGGTGAAGGCCTGCTGGATGCCCAATCCTTCACACCACTCCTTCAATCTGTGTCCCGAGAATTGTCTCCCGTTGTCTGACACCAGCTTATGAGGAATGTCGTATCTGCAAACAATATCTTTCCATAGAACTTTCATTACCGCCCCCTTTGTGATGTTGG
This sequence comes from Boesenbergia rotunda, assembly GCA_024364735.1. Classification (NCBI taxonomy): domain Eukaryota; kingdom Viridiplantae; phylum Streptophyta; class Magnoliopsida; order Zingiberales; family Zingiberaceae; genus Boesenbergia; species Boesenbergia rotunda. Next base: position 511,454 of record JAGFNQ010001100.1, read on the forward strand.
CCAGATGTTCAACTTCCACCCATTTAGAAAAGTAATCGACGAGGATCAGCAGGAATTTCTTGTGCTGGGGCCCGATGGGGAAGGGCCCCACAATGTCCATTCCCCATTGGTCGAACAGGCACGACACTGTAGAAACTCTCAATGGCTGCGTTGGGCGGTGAGACACATGTTGATGCCTCTGACAAGCCTTGCATCTAGCCACAAAGTTAAGCGAGTCAGCCTGCAAGGTGGGCCAAAAGTGCCCAACTAAAAGGATCTTTTGGGACAGGGACCTTCCTCCGATGTGGCTCCCACAAATGCCCTCGTGCACCTCTCGCATTACGTAGCCAGTCTCCTCCGGCCCGACGCACTTTAGGAGGGATGGGGCATAGGCCCTCCTGTATAGCTGATCCCCGACCAGTGTAAACCTGTCCACCCGTCTGCGAAACAACCGACTCTCTTGGCCCCCACTCAGTAGGGATCCGTCCCGGAGGAACGCTACGTAGGGATCCCTCCAGTCTGTGGTTTTGTCCATTCTGGCATCTCCTCCAATTTGGGCTACCATTGTTTCTGTCACACTAGGCCCCTCCAGCTGCCGGGTAGATGTTGGTGCAAGAAGCACCTAAGTCAAACCTGTGTTTTGATAATGACAAAGGGTTCAAAAGTTAAGGTGTTATTGTGATCTAACGAGCTTACTAAGTGTGCAGGAAAAGTCCTAGGTACACTAGCCAAGAAGTCCTGGCAAAGGGCTGGGCAAGAAGTCCTGGTCAAGGACTGGGCTAGAAGACCTGTCCGGAAGTTGGGCAAAGAAGTCCTGGTCGAGGACTAGGCAAGAAGACCTGGCAAAGGGCTGGGCACCAAAGACCTGACTGGAAGTTGGGCAAGAAGTCCTGGTCGCGGACTGGGCACGAAGACCTGGTCAGGTGGATTGGGCAAAAGTCTAACCGGAGGAGCAGGTTGACAAAAGGTAAACTCTCCTGAGAGGAGTAGGTGAGGACGCGTTCCCCGTCGAGGGAACAGTAGGTGTCGGCTCGATCTAGGGTTCCATTTGGGAGACCCAAAGTCAGAACCAAGACAGCTTAGGCTGTAAATAATGGCTAACATGTTTGCGTCTTTCTGTCTTGGAACTAACCTTAGTTGCATGGATCGAAGGACTGGTTTTCTACAGTTGAGGCGCCTCAATGGAGTGAGGCACCTCACTGGGGCTAGGCGTCCGTATGGATACAGGCGCCCCAGTTGAAGGCTAAGGCTCCTCACTGGGGTTAGGTGCCCGTATGGATACGGGCGCCCCAGTGCAAAGACAAAACAGAAGTAAGCGAAGCAAACTGCCACGAAGCCTCTGGACGTACTCAGCTCAGGCGCCCGAGACCATACGGGCGCCCCCATCAGCTTAGGCGCCCCTGTGAAGATGGATAAGCGCTGACCGAGCCTACGGATAAGAGATCGCGTAGGCAAGGCCACGTGTAGGCGCCCCCATCGACACAGGCGGCCCCATGGGTGCTATAAAAGGGGGTTCACCCCTAAGGCTTCAACACACATCACTCTCAACGCTCCAAGACTTTTCGTTCAAGCGCTACGCTTCGACCAGCTTCGACTTCGAGATTCCAGCGCCGACAACGACCCTCTGCTCTAAAATTCGATCTACCTCGGGTGTCGGTAACAAAAAGTGTTGCAAAGTTCATTTTCAGTTCTATTTTCTATACTCAATTTGTAAAACCATTTTACGACTATAGAATTGCCCAAAATAAACGGTCAAGGACTGTGGGCCTTGTTGGAACTTGGATGGCTAGAGAGGGGGGTGAATATAGCTAGACACAAAAATCGCTTTCACCTTTGAGATTTCTGCACTTCAAGAGTTAGTAGCACAGCGGAAGCAAAAGAAACAGAGAAATGCAGAAACACAGAAGAACAAAAACTAAGGCAACAACCAAGATCGCTAACACGGGGGGTTTACAAGGTTCGGGGATAACTTGCCCCTACTCCTTGGCGTGCCCGTGAGGTGGGCGAGCCCTTGATCGTCGGCAGATCAAGCACCGGAAATCCGGATATCAAATGTAACCTCCTTCTCGGTGGAGTAACCTCTCCACAGCGGGTTCAACAGAATAATGGAAATAAGCACAAGAACCACAAGAGAAGCTTACAGAGCACTTTGGACAGAAAGAATACAAGCGAACTCCTCACCGAGCTCCACTCAGCACAGATCTCACTCAAGAACTCCCTTCTTCATGTCTACTTGTTGATGAACTTGCCAAGCTCCTTGTTTCTGTTGGTGCAAGTTGCATCAATGATGTTCTCCTTTAAGTGTTTTAATGTTTGACAATACACTTAAGTCAGTGATACAATGAAGAGACAAAGGGGAGCAAAGGAGAAGTAAACTAAGTTGAAGAAAAGTCCTAGTTAATCTAGGTATCGAAACCCTAAGACCTAGCGAAGGGCTGCTAGGCACCTAGCGAAGGGCTGCTAGGTATCGAAACTCTAAGTCCTGGCGAAGGGCTGCTAGGCACCTAGCGAAGGGCTGCTAGGTATCGGAACCTTAAGACATAGCGAAGGGCTGCTAGGCACCTAGCGAAGGGCTCTAGGCATAGAAGACCTGGCGAAGGGCTGCTGGGCACCAAGCGAAGGGCTGCTAGGCATAGAAGACCTAGCGAAGGGATGCTAGGCACCTGGCGAAGGACTGCTAGGGAATGAAGACCTGGCGAAGGACTGCTAGACACCTGGCAAAGGGCTGCTAGGGAACGAAGTCTTGGTCTGAGGGACTGAGCAACTTAGCTGAGCGATGACTAAGGACAGGAGTAGAGACGGGTCAGGGTTTGGGCGTCTCGAGGTCCGGAAGTATCGGAAGCTAAGCAAAAGTCCACCCGAAGGGCTGGGTGGCAACCGTCTCCTGAAAGGAGTAGGTGAAGGGCGAGTTCTCGGGGATAGGAACTCGTTCCGGTTCGACCTAGGGTTTCGTGCAAATCCGAAGACCGAACCAAGTCCTTAAGACTAAAATTATATGTATATGTGTTATGTGGTTTTGTATCTTGCAGGTACCAAAAGTGGAAGAAAGAATAGACTGCTGGAGGCCCTAAGCAGGGCGCCCCCAGTGTTGGGGGTGCCCCCAGCCATCCAGGGCGCCCCCAACAGTGGGGCGCCCCCAGCCAAAGGTAAAAATGCATGTTATGGTGAAGCAGGTAGAACAGGTGTCAACCGGGGCGCCCGGAGCGTCCGGATTCGAAGCTGTTTTGCTGTTTCGAAGTCAGAACACAGGATAAGCCCTCACGGGGGCACCTGGAGCATCCGGGGCACCCTGGTCAAAGCTGTTATCAGCTGCGGCGAGGTAGGCGCAGGGATAAAGTTTGACCGAGTCTTCCGGGGCGCCCCCAGCGTCCAGGGCGCCCCCAGGAGGCCTATATAAGGGGCTTCGACCTCTCTGCTTCAAACACAACTACAAAATACCATTCCAAGCATTCTGACCGACGACAACACACTAGAAACGAGGCTCTACGACCGGGAGGCTCCAGGAGGAAGTGCGCGGCACTTCGGAGGTCCAGATCGGCCGAGTTTCAGAATTTTGTTCGGTTCGCTTTTACTTATTCTGCACTTTATTTTCTATATTATTGCTTGTAAATCTTGCACTGTAAGTCGGGTTTCTCCGCCTCCGAAAAGACCGGGAAGGAGACCAATAGTGGACGGGCATTCTCGTGCATAGGCCTTGGATGTACTGACCCTGGGGGGTCGGGAACCAAGTAAAAATCCGCTGTGTCCTTTGCTTTGTTTTTCGTTCTATTTATTTTCCGCTGCGCTACTAATATTCTAAGTCCAGAACGAACGAAAGTTTTACGAAGGTTTTCGCGGTCGATATTCACCCCCCCCCCTCTATCGACGGCACCGGTCCTACAGTTTCTTCTTCCAGGCGCTCAAGTATACAATGTCGCTTAAAGCTTCAGCTGCTTCAAAGTGATGCACAACAGATGGAGAAGCAGCTTGTCGCAAGAACCAGAGAAGTGATCAAGTATTTCCTCGAGGCTTCATCGCTACCAAGCCCTTAAGCCTCTCCCACTGATCGCCAGGTCACAGCCATCTCTCTGCAGCTCCTAGCTGCTCAACTGCAATTGCCCACCTAGCACTGAGCTCTTTTGGACTCCCTGAGCTTCCCTCAGACGAGCCCCAGTCAGCAGCTCCAGCAGCGCCAACATCCGTTGCAACCTGAGATGGATTCCTACCAAACCTGATGTAGCGAAAGCCTTCGTTTGACTCCCCTTGGATGATCCCTGAGTCGCCTACACACTTAGCATCTCATTAGGGCAGCAAATCAACAGAGAATCAAACCCTCAGAAGTTAAGAGCAGAGAAAGCATACATGATCAGACGTGATCAGAGCATCTGACAACGCGTTTGAATTAAAGTGATCGGTCACCGGACCGATCCAGGGATCGTGGATCGGTCACCGGACCGATCCACAGCCTTGCTGGGATTCCCAGCTTTCGCAGCCACAAGGGCCTGATTGGTCACCAAACCAATCAGGCTGTGCCCTGATCGGTCAGCAGACCGATCAGGAAGCCCTCCGATCGATCAGGCTCCAGCCTGATCGGTTATAAGGAGAACTCCGTGACAATTGATCGTTCACCAGAATGATCTGAACAGTATCTCTCATCGGTCACCAGAGCGATCAGGAGCCAAGCAGTAAGATTCCCAAACTCACTGTATGCTCCCTGATAGGTCACCAGACCGATCAGGAGCCAAGCAGTAAGTGAACTGTATGCTCCCTGATCGGTCACCAGACCAATCAGGAGTCGATTAGTAACCCCACAAGGCCACTGTGTGCTCCCTGATCGGTCACCAGACCGATCAGTCATCGCAGGATCGGTCACCAGACCGATCCACAAGGGAACACCGTGCCAACTTCCCTAATCGGTCACCAGACCAATCCAGGCAAGGTCAAATCTCCTCTAAGTCACGAGAACAAGCCTCCAGCCCTTCTCTGACTCGTTCTTAGTCCCCCGGACCAAGACATCGTGCCCAATCTCACTCACCGGGACTTCAACATAGCCCTCCAAGCTAGGACCTGGCCCTCCAAGTCAGGATTTCATCAACCTAGCCCTCCAGGCTAGGACATGACCCTCTCAAGCCATGATTTCATCCAACCTAGCCCTCCAGGCTAGGACCTGACCCTCCAAGCCAGGATTTCATCCACCTAGCTCTCCAGGCTAGGACTTTTCACACCTAGCCCTCCAAGCTAGGACTTTTCCACACCTAACCCTCCAAGTTAGGATTTTCACACCTAGCCCTCCAAGCTAGGACTTTCTCACACCTAACCCTCCAAGTTAGGATTTTCACACCTAGCCCTCCAAGCTAGGACTTTCTCACACCTAACCCTCTAAGTTAGGATTTCATCCACCTAGCTTCTCAAGCTAGGACCTGACCCTCCAAGCCAGGCTTTCATCAATCCTAGTCCCACTAGGTATGCCTAGTCCACGACCAGGACTTAATCCCAATTATCTCATCAACCTAAACTAAAATCGGTGTCAACACCAAAACAACAATCAGGGTCAGACTGCATCAACAATCTCCCCGTTTTTGTTATTTGACAACCCGATTTTAAGTTTAGGAATTTGAATCCAATTATCTCAAATCTCAGAATTGTAGGAGAATCAGGATCCTCCCCCTAGAACCATTAAACTCGTAACAGTCCTAAACTTAACCAACCGCACTCTCCCCTTTTGTCAAACACCGAAAAGGGTGTAGACTGGTTGTTAAGTTTAAACATACTCCCCCTCAACCCTAGGGGTTTCCCAAAACAACATAAGATTTGATTTAAGTTTGAAAACATATGAACACATATGATAAATATAAAGCGTGGCAAAACAATCATATGTATCATATGAACATGGAGTAAAAATAAGCATAGCAATGCATAATGTAGCAAAGCACATGAAGATAGCAATCGTATGAACACTCATATGAACTAGCATAATATGGCAAGGCATACAGGAAGATAGTCATCATATGAACGAGAAATAAGCCTAATATAGCAAGTAATACACAAAATAGTCTGATAGTTACATGCATGGCAATGCATCAAGGCATAGTCAAATACGGCACACGGCCATAACAATCAGATCACAGGCATACAGCCATAAAGTCATACAATCAACACAGTCAAATAGTAAAATGCAAGTCACGGGCAGAGGCAGAGTACATCCACAATCAAACATCGACGGGAGGGTCATCGGCCTGCATGGGGTCATCAGCTGTGTCATCATCAGGTACGTAGGACCCCGGTGCAGCACTGTCAGAGGGCACATCTCCAGGAAACGTGTGTTGGCGCCACTCGGCATACCATGTCTGCTGCAGAGAACGGACCCCCGAGACATCGACTCCAATGCGTGAAGTCAGCGATCGAAGGATCGAAACTCTGATCGAACCTCCTCTCGCCAGAGCTCTGAGACATGGAAATCATGCTGCATAGTGAGCTCCAGCTCGAAAACCTGCCAGCGGATGTCTGGATCTGGCTCGTAATCATAGTCCGCTGCTAGTATGGGCGCCTCCTGATTGATGGAACTCAGATGGCTAGAGAGGGGGGGTGAATATAGCCAGACACAATTTCTTGCTCTTTGATACTTCTGCGTGATCAGATTCGTAGCAGCGGAAACAAAAACACAGAAGCAGAAATAAAGAAGAGCAAGCAAAACACAAAGGGAAAGCAAACCGACGCTAACACCTCAATATACAAGGTTCGGGGATAACTTGCCCCTACTCCTTGGCGTGCTTGTCAGGTGGGCGATCCCTTGATCGTCGGCAGATCAAGCCCCGGTGAACTCCGGATAGTAGCAGCCTCCTTCTCGGTGGAGAAACCTCTCCACAAGTGATCTCAAGAAGATACAAGTTAAGCACAAAGATGTAACAAGATCGCTCAAGCACAAAGCAACAGAGAGCACGAACACAGCCCAGCCAAACTTCCCAAGTTTCTGTCTTGTTCGCCTCTTCTCCTCTGCTTCCAGCTTCGTCTCTTAAGCTCCAGCTCAACGTCGCCAGCTCCATCAGCACCACTGACTCACACCCTGATCCACTAACCTCTTTGAGCACTCAGTCCACTGGACACTCCTCCAGCTGAGCCTCCGTCAGTTGCCAGCCGCGCCTTCGTCAGTTACCAGTTGCACCAGACGCCGTTGAGACCTGAAAACACAATAGATCCAAACCTGCTCCATGGAAAGCCTTCCATTGACCCTCCTTGAGTGTTTGAATCACCTGTTATCACCTGCACACTCCAACAGAGGCTTAGCAATGCATATCAAATGAAATCAGCAAGTAGCAGAGAATCGGTAGTGAAAACAGACGCGATCAGAAACTTCTGACAGCGTATTTGAATTAAAGTTCTGCTCCTGATCGGTCGCCAGACTGATCAGGGAGGACCCTGATCGGTCACCAGACCGATCCAGCAGTCTTCTGCACACTCCTGATTGGTCCCCAGACCAATCAGGCTTTTTCCTGATCGGTCACCAGACCAATCAGGCTCCAGCCTGATCGGTCACCAGACCAATCAGGCAGCTTCCTGACCGATCAGGAGTCATCCTGATCGGTCATAGTGAGAACCTTGCGATAAATGATCGTTCACCAGTCCGATCTGAATAGTATCCCTGATCGGTCACCAGACCGATCAGGAGCAGATCAGCAGGGGAACTCAACTCACTATGGGCTCCCTGATCGGTCACCTGACCGATCAGGAGCTGTGCAGTGAGTGAAACACATACTCCCTGATCGGTCACCAGACCGATCAATCATCGCAGGATCGGTTACCAGACCGATCCACGAAGGAGCACCGTGCCAATCTCCCTGATCGGTCACCAGACCGATCCAGGCAAGCCCAAATGCACTCTAAGTCACGAGAACAAGCCTCCAGCCCTTCTCTGACTCGTGTCATGCCCAGCTTCACTCACTAGGACTTCAACCTAGCCCTCCAAGCTAGGACCTGGCTTCACTCACCAGGGTTTCGATCACCCGGCTTCACTCACCGGGACCCGGCTTCACTCACCGGGATTTCAACCTAGCTTCACTCACTAGGATTTCGGTCACCCGACTTCACTCACCGGGATTTCAACCTAGCTTCACTCAATAGGATTTCCATCACCTGGCTTCACTCACCAGGACCCAGCTTCACTCACCGGGATTTCCATCACCTGGCTTCACTCACCAGGACCCAGTCTCACTCACCGGGATTTTCATCACCTGGCTTCACTCACCAGGACCCGGCTTCACTCACCGGGATTTCCATCACCTGGCTTCACTCACCAGGACCCGGCTTCACTCACCGGGATTTCCGGCCTCACTCACCGGGATTTCCATCACCTGGCTTCACTCACCAGGACCCGGCTTCACTCACCGGGATTTCCATCACCTGTCTTCACTCACTAGGACCCGGCTTCACTCACCAGGATTTCCAACACCTAGCCCTCCAAGCTATGACTTTTCCACACCTAACCCTCCAGATTAGGACTTTATGCCCAGTCCCCGACTAGGACTTAATCCCAATTCGTTCAACCAAACTTAAATCTAAACTTAAATCGTTGTCAACACCAAAACAACAATCAGGGTCAGACTGCATCAACAATCTCCCCCTTTTTATTGTTTGACAATCCGATTTAAGTTTAGGCATTAATGATCAATTGAAGGTAGTTCAATTATCGTAAGGGAATCAAAAACCTCCCCTACAATAATCCTAAACTTAATCAACCATTTTCTCCCGCTTTGTCAAACATCGAAAAGGATATGGTTATTAAGTTTAAACATACCTCCCCCTCAAACACGGGTCTCTCCCCAAACCCAAAATAATCAATGATAAACTTTTGAATTGCATATGAAAACATATACAGAATAATATCATGGTCAAACATGTATACCATAAGAGAGGCATGAAAACATATATAAAAGTATCATGGCAACAATGTATATGCATCATACGCCAAAAAGTGTGAATTTCACATGAAAACATATATAAAAGTATATCATGGTTAAACATGTATATGTTTCATATGACAAGTAAGGAATGCATCTGTATCCGACACATAATCCTGAGTGGTCTTCGTGACCAATCAGGTTCATTGATTACTTGATACAGAAATATTTCTTATTAGTCTAGGGAGCGATCAAATTTCAAAAAAATTCCTGAAACTCTGATACATTCCTGATCAGACTGCATTAACAATTTGTATTCCACAACAGGAGAGAGGACTCTTATTGATATTCGACATTCCAGAAACATTTCTGGAACACGATATTAAAAATAAGAGTCATGACTCAACAAACCCTTTCTTATGAATTTGAACATTCCAACATAGGTTTGTATCAAATCTCTATTAAGTACCAGGTTTGTATCATTTGAACAAACTCGTGCTCCCATAGTACCAGGTTTGTACCAATGGGTGATCAAATATGTTTCAATTGTAAATGGATTGTATCATGTTTGTTTGTAGTATGATCATTAAACTGATACAATTCGACGAGAGGAGATCAGACTGAGGAGTTTTGACCCAATCATGGAACTTATTGATCAGTGTTGATCTGATTGGTCACCGGACCGATCAGAGGGATCCCTGATCGGTCGGTGGACCGATCAGGTTTGGCACAGGATGTTTTCTGAGTTCCAGATTTCAGAAACTGATTTCATCAATTCTAAAATCAGGTTTGTTTCAATTCTTAGCCATTCCCAAACCCCTAATTCAATTGATTTTAATTACTTTGGTTCCAAACATGGGGTCTCTTAACCAAGTGTTATTCCATATCAAGAATTAAGAGTTTCTATGAGGAGAAACAACACATGTTTGTATCAATTTTGATGAATACGTTCTAAGTATGAACTTGAGTCCCAAACACAAGTTTATATCAAAGCATGATCAGTGGGAAATCAAACAAGTCATGGAATTTAAAACATCATAACCTATGTGATCATGTTGTTCTTAACCAAAATTAGGTTTGTGCCAATTCCAATGGATGATTAAAATTTCAAAACATGCTTATTTCACATCATGATCAATTTAAGCTATGTGTTCATCCTGTTCTTAATCAAAATGGGCATGTCATAGACTAATGTTAATCATCCAAACATTAAAGTCATGGCATACTCATCTAGATTCATCTCCAAAATAATAAGAAAAGCTTAAGCCTAGACCTTAAACTCATGTTCTTTGTCTACTCATGTTCTTTGTCTAATCAGGTATTGTGAGATTTACATAGTGATTTTCGAATTAGCACTAACTAATTCATGTGTCCATACTTGTTCAATAGCATGCCTTCATGTTGTCTAACACATACAAGAAAATCATGGCATACTTGATTATGGAAGAACTTAAACACTAAAGTAAATTATATCATGACTAAGTACTTTAACACATGAATACCATAAAAATCACTAGCCAAGGGATTATATTGTCATAAGATCTAAAATAATAGAGCTCAAAGCATTTAATTCGAATTTTCCATAACCATCCATGTGAATGACAATTTTCCTTTGGTCATGGGTTTGGAGCACCAAATATCAACCTCCCATGTTGATAGATGCTCCCCTTCAAATAATGCTTATACAATTCTAAAGATAGAGGTTTTAGGTACACAAATTTTGGGACCTAAAGAACCTTCAATCAAAGACTTTGGCACCCAAGCCTTAGTCATTTTCTTTTTAACCCTAGGAACATTTGATGATCTAAAATGTGTTCTAGACATTAATGACACAAAGGTCGGTTCTTTAGGTCGGTAACCTATACCGGCCTTGTTATAAACCGCTCTTTGGGAGTTTAGTATCATATCTAGGGTTTTGGAACTTGTTGAAAATTTCTCAAGAATATTCTTGAGGTTTTCAATTTCACCCTTCAAGCCCTTATTTTCACCCTCATGATTTTTAACATGCAAGTCATCCATTGCCTCATCCTTAGAGGATTTCTCATGAAAATCATTAATATCCTCCACCCTAGAGGATTTCAATTCTTCTACTTCCAATTTCAACAATTTAACTTTGTTCTTGGATTTTTTAAGCAACTTAGCTAGACATGCAATGATTCTATAGCACTTATCTAGCTCGGGAGAGATTACCTCTTCATCATCCGAAGATGATAAAGGCACGGTTGAGGAGCTTGATTCGTCTCCACTCTCCTCTTCATTTGAATCCTCTATGGCCATGAGGGCACGATGATGAGTGTACTTCTCCTCTTCTTCTTCGGATGAACTAGAGGACGATTCATCCCATGTGGCCCTCAAGGCCTTCTTTTTTTTCTTTGATTTATCCTTCTTCTTCTTTAACTTTGGACATTCATCCTTGTAATATCCTTTCTTGCTATACTCATAACAAGTAATATTAGACTTATCAATTTTAATTTTACTCGAGTTACCTTTACCCTTGAAGCGCCGGCTCTTCCTCATCATTCTTCTCACAAAGTTGGCCATCTCGGAGGAAGAAGACCAGCTGCCCTCCTCATCGGACTCGGATGAGGATGAAGATGAAGAGACTTCCTTCTCCTTCTTCTTCCCCTTCTTCTTCTTCTTGTTATCACCTGCCACTAAGGCAATACCTTTCTCTTTTGAACTTTTGTTAGAGATCTCATGTAGTTCCATTTCACAAAATAGATCTTCTAACTTAACACAAGATAAATCCTTGGACACCTTGTAAGCATCCACCATGGATGACCACAAGGCGTTCCTAGGAAAAGCTTTGAGGATATACCTTATAAGATCCCAGTTTTCTACCTTTTCATTGATGGAGTGGAGGCCATTGAGGATCTCTTTGAATCTTCCATGGAGTTCACTTACCTTTTCATTTTCTCCCATGGTGAGGTTTTGGAGTTGGTTGTGAAGGAGGTCCTTCTTGGCAGTCCGGGTGTCTTGAGTGCCTTCATGGAGCTCAATGATTTTGTTCTAAAGATCTTCAGCACTTGTAAAAGGACCCACCTTGATCAACTCCTCCTTGGTCAATCCACATTGCAAAGTAACCACCGCTTTGGCATTTGCTTCACCCTTTCTTATTTGCTCAGCCGACCAACTTGAGAAATCGAGATCTTTTCCTTCAACATCGTTAGGAGGGGAAAAACCTTCCTTGACAGTAAACCACATGCGCATGTTTGTCTTCAAATAAAACTCCATCTTCGATTTCCAATATTGAAAATCTGTGCCGTCGAAGAGTGGAGGTCGGTTTGTGCTCATTCCTTCTCTTCCATCCATCTTGTTGATAACTCTCGGATGTTAAGCCGTAAACAGAGCCCCAAGCTCTGATACCACTTGTTGGAACCCGGATGGCTAGAGAGGGAGGGTGAATATAGCCAGACACAATTTCTTGCTCTTTGATACTTCTGCGTGATCAGATTAGTAGCAGCGGAAACAAAAATACAGAAGCAGAAATAAAGAACAGCAAGCAAAACACAAAGGGAAAGCAAACCGACGCTAACACCTCGATATACAAGGTTCGGGGATAACTTGCCCCTACTCCTTGGCATGCCCGTGAGGTGGCCGATCCCTTGATCGTCGGCAGATCAAGCCCCGGTGAACTCCGAATAGTAGCAGCCTCCTACTCGGTGGAGAAACCTCTCCACAAGTGATCTCAAGAAGATACAAGTTAAGCACAAAGACACTCGAGAAGACAAGCTCACAAAGATGTAACAAGATCGCTCAAGCACAAAGCAACAAAGAGCACGAACACAGCCCAGCCAAACTTCCCAAGTTTCTGTCTTGTTCGCCTCTTCTCCTCTGCTTCCAGCTTCGTCTCTTAAGCTCCAGCTCAACGTCGCCAGCTCCATCAGCACCACTGACTCACACCCTAATCCACTAACCTCTCTGAGCACTCAGTCCACTGGACACTCCTCCAGCTGAGCCTCCGTCAGTTGCCAGCCGCGCCTTCGTCAGTTACCAGTTGCGCCAGACGCCGTTGAGACCTGAAAACACAATAGATCCAAACCTGCTCCATGGAAAGCCTTCCATTGACCCTCCTTGAGTGTTTGAATCACCTGTTATCACCTGCACACTCCAACAGAGGCTTAGCAATGCATATCAAATGAAATCAGCAAGTAGCAGAGAATCGGCAGTGAAAACAGACGCGATCAGAAACTTCTGACAGCGTATTTGAATTAAAGTTCTGCACCTGATCGGTCGCCAGACCGATCAGGGAGGACCCTGATCGGTCACCAGACCGATCCAGCAGTCTTCTGCACACTCCTGATTGGTCCCCAGACCAATCAGGCTCCTGCCTGATCGGTCACCAAACCAATCAGGCTCCAGCCTGATCGGTCACCAGACCAATCAGGCTCCAGCCTGATCGGTCACCAGACCAATCAGGCAGCTTCCTGACTGATCAGGAGTCATCCTGATCGGTCATAGTGAGAACCTTGCGACAAATGATCGTTCACCAGTCCGATCTGAATAGTATCCCTGATCGGTCACCAGACCGATCAGGAGCAGATCAGCAGGGGAACTCAACTCATGTGGGCTCCCTGATCGGTCACCAGACCGATCAGGAGTTGTGCAGTGAGTGAAACACATACTCCCTGATCGGTCACCAGACCAATCCAGGCAAGCCCAAATGTACTCTAAGTCACGAGAACAAGCCTCCAGCCCTTCTCTGACTCATGTCATGCCCAGCTTCACTCACTGGGACTTCATCCTAGCCCTCCAAGCTAGGACCTGGCTTCACTCACCAGGGTTTCGATCACCCGGCTTCACTCACCGGGATTTCAACCTAGCTTCACTCACTAGGATTTCGGTCACCCGGCTTCACTCACCGGGACCCGGCTTCACTCACCGGGATTTCAACCTAGCTTCACTCACTAGGATTTCCATCACCTGGCTTCACTCACCAGGACCTGGCTTCACTCACCGGGATTTCTATCACCTGGCTTCACTCACCAGGACCCGGCTTCACTCACCGGGATTTCCATCACCTGGCTTCACTCACCAGGACCCGGCCTCACTCACCGGGATTTCCATCACTTGGCTTCACTCACCAGGACCCATCTTCACTCACCGGGATTTCCATCACCTGACTTCACTCACCAGGACCCGGCTTCACTCACCGGGATTTCCATCACCTGGCTTCATTCACCAGGACCCGGCTTCACTCACTGGGATTTCCATCACCTGGCTTCACTCACCAGGACCCGGCTTCACTCACCGGGATTTCCAACACCTAGCCCTCCAAGATAGGACTTTTCCACACCTAACCCTCTAGATTAGGACTTTGTGCCCAGTCCTCGACTAGGACTTAATCCCAATTCGTTCAACCAAACTTAAATCAAAACTTAAATCGTTGTCAACACCAAAACAACAATCAGGGTCAGACTGCATCAACACTGATGAGCAGCAGCATCTGCCGGTGCCTGAATGTGTGCGCCCCTAGGTAGCTCTCCAAGACCCCGCCCGTCCTTCCATACAAGAGCCCGATCCTGATCCCTGATGATGATGCCAGACTTGGCAAACGCCCGCCTGCTATGTCGACAATCCTGTTTAACCATGGGCACTGTCCTGCCCTTGGTTACATCAACACCTACTGACATAAGCCAATCAGTGATGATGTGACCGAACGACATATACACAGTGCGACGACTGGGCTCTCGATAGGAAATAATTGACTGAAAGATGCTCTCCATAATGTCAAAGTCAAGGTGGTGATGCATGCCGTAAAGCATCATACAGTGATAAGGTCGGATCTCAGTTAAGGGTTTTGAGGTGATCGACAAAATGCAGTTGGTGATTATCTTGAACAGAATGTAATCAGTAGGGGAAAGACGGAGGGCCGCAAAGGTCGGAAAGTCAGGCCCTAACTCATCAAGACCAGCTTGTCGAGGATGACCAAAGAAGTGTTGATATATGTCATCAGGGGTGACACCCGCAAATGGAGCCAATAAAGGGTCAGGAAGCTCTGGGTAGATAGAATAAAAATTAGGCGATCGACGACCGCCCAGATACTCTGCCAAGATGTCATAAGAGAAGTCAAGATTCCTCTTGGCTACTCAGGTCATGAAATCAAATCCCCCTTGAGGTCCTTGTTGCAAGTAATTGTAGAATTCGGACACGAGATCATAGTTAATTGTCCGCTCAAGGGAAAGGAGAAAGCCAAGGTTGTAGAAGGTAATCACCTCCATAATGGAGGGACAATGCTCAGACAGGAAGGGTCCATCAATGGACCGGTAAGAAAGCAACTTGAAAGTTCGGGACTGGAATGCTTGCTCACAAGCAGCGTTAGGGAATCGGGAGCTCGAAGAAGGCTAAGGCCTTCGAGAAGGGGCAGATAATGAAGGACCTTTGCCCTTGGAGGACCCATCAGCGGGTTCCTTGCCCTTAGTGGATTTTCTAAAGGATGGAATAGATCATGGCAACAAATTGAATCAAATGAAGTGAGGTTATAATCAATAGAGGTTGATCATGTAACCGATGACATAAGGAAAGGAAATTAAAGTTTAAGACATTGATCATAATAGACAATAATCAAATGAAGTTAGGTTTAATCAATGAGATCCAAGTCATGGTAATGAAAAGTCATGGCAGGGAAAAGATCACACCACAAAAAGAAAACACAATAAGAGATAACATGGTTAGGCTAAATATTTCAAAGTGATGAGCTAAGCCGAAAGGAAATAAACTTAATGCAAGCTTACTTAGGTGCCATGAAGGTTAGTCGAAGAAGATCTGGTCAGGTTGAAGAAGAGAAGAAGAAAACACTCGCAGGGTCGCGCGCAGAGAAGAGATCGCGGCGCAAGAGTTGCAGGGACGAAGAAGCACTCACACGCACGGGGAGAAGAGGCTCAGGTAGAAGATCGCACGCGCAAGAGGGAGGATGAGGGGTTTCGTCTCTAGGGCTTGCGAAGGTAAGGTTTAGAGGGAGTTAATAGGTTGGTGGATCGGTCCACCAACCGCAATTTAATGTGATCGAACGGATCACCGTTCGATCTGGGAGGGCCCAGACCGATTAGGCCCCAGCCTGATCAGTCTGGCCTGGTCCTGATCGGTCGGGTGACCGATCAGGCAGGCCCCTGATCGATCGGCTGATCGATCAGGGAGCGAACAGTGGGTTTAGGAGGTTTACTGTGAGCCTCCTGATCGATCTGTGGACCAATCACCAAAGTGAGCCAGATCGGTCTGTGGACCGATCCAGGACAACACAGAGAGATTTCTGTGAGTAATCACGAAACAGCTTGATTGGTCCCTTGGACCGATCAGACATACTCCCTGAATTTTCCTGATACAATCTAAAATTTCAGTTTCAGACTCCCTATCGATTTCTAATAAGATCAGATGAAAATCATCGATCTTGGACGTGATCCCTTGACTATAATTGATCCTTTAACAAGGATCAAAGGTCCTTATGAATCTAACAAATCAATTTGCTCCACCTAAGTGGAGTCAAACTCAATCACAAACACTCAATCAATTTTCAACCAAGTTTGTATCAAGAAAAAGTCTCCAATCAAGTTTCCTTGATTGGAATGTCCAAGTATGATCATGGAGCCAAGTACACATATGTTATGCATTAGTTTTCCCCATACTTGGTCAACATAGTGATTATTGTCTCGTCAACCTAATTTCTCAAGCGATGCATTAACATTTTGAGAAATTAAGTTGATCCTAGCATCTCACCCCATTTCTAGCAAACAAAAACGTTTTGGTAAACCTTATAGTTTGTGTGAGATATCCCCAAGTTACCCAATTATTCCCAACAATTGAATTGATCATGAAGGGTTTTGAATGCTCTTTAGTCCTATGAAGCACGACACATTCCCAATTCCCTTCATAAGAAATTAAATTCATTCTCGGGGAGTGATTTAGTAAAAATGCCCGCTAGGTTTGATTTGGACTCTACATGTGAGAGTACAATATCTCCTCTAGCAACCTGATCTCTAATGAAATGGTGATGCACTTCAGTATGCTTTGTCCTAGAATGATGGACTGGATTCTTTGTTAAGTTGATGGTGCTTATGTTATCACACAACACTTGCACACCATTGTAGGTTAATCAATAGTCCTCTAATGTATGAATTATCCACAACAATTGTGATACACTCTCTCCCATGGCGATATATTCTGCCTCGGTCGTGGAGAGTGCAACACAATGTTGCTTCCAACTTGACCAACTAACTAATGATGATCCTAAAAATTGGCAGCCCCCACTTGTGCTTTTCCGATCCAACTTGCATCCAGCATAGTCAGAATCGGTATAGCCGATTAGGTCAAATGATTCGGTACGGGGGTACCAAAGACCAACTCTAATTGTGCCCTTAAGATATCTTAATATTCGTTTAACAGCAATTAAATGAGATTCCTTAACACAAACTTGATACCTAGCGCATATACCCACAGCAAAAAGTATATCAGGTCGACTAGCTGTGAGGTATAGCAGACTACCTATCATGCTCCGATATTGAGTTAAATCAACAGGTTTACCACTCTCATCATTGTCAAAACGTGTGTTTGTAGCCATGGGAGTGGTTACCTCTTTCGAATCACTCATGTTAAATTTTCGGAGCATCTCTTAAGTGTACTTCGATTGGTGCACGTGGATTCCGTCACGAGTTTGCTTGATTTCGAGTCCAAGGAAGAAAGTCAACTCTCCCACTAGACTCATCTCAAATTCACTCTCCATGTGACCAATGAATTCATTCAAATAGCCCTTGTTGTTTGAGCCACAAATTATGTCATCGACATACACTTGGGCTACAAATATATCACCGCCATCTCTTCGTAGAAATAGTGTAGGATCTATTTGTCCTCTAACAAAATATTTCTCTATGAGGAATGTCGATAACCGCTCATACCAAGCTCGGGGTGCTTGTTTAAGATCGTAGAGTGCCTTCTTGACCTTGAACACGTGGTTTGGGAATTCGGTACTCTCAAACCCCGGAGGTTGTTCGACATAGACCTCTTCTCTTATTAAACCATTTAGAAAGGCCAATTTGACATCCATTTGATAAAGCTTGAAACCATGATGTGCTACAAATGCAAGCATCAACCGGATGGACTCTAATCATGCCACGGGAGCATAGGTCTCATCATAATCAAGGTCTTCTACTTGACTGTAGCCCTTGGCTACTAAGCGTGCCTTATTTCTTATGATTTCTCCCTTGTAGTTCAATTTATTTTTGAAGACCCATTTGGTTCCATTAATGGTGGTCTTCTTCGGTCTAGGGACTAGGTCCCATACTTGACTCCTTTCGAATTGGCCTAGTTCATCAGGTAGGGTCCCACATATCGCGGACTTAGTTTCCCTTTCTTCTCGAATCTCGTTACCCCTTTCATAGGAGCTACTTTGAGGAACACCAAATCTCCAATATTAAATTCCAGTGGTCTATGCCAGACGTCTGTATAACTCTTCTGCCGGCTCTGAGAAGCTTCTATCCGTTGTCGAATGTTCTGTATAGCTCGAGTGGTGCTGTCGACAACATCCGTGGTGAGTCCCATTTCCTTCTTTTCACCACCTTCATACCAACAGATCGGAGACCTACATCTCCTTCCATATAAGGCTTCATAAGGTGACATTCCGATAGTAGCTTGGTAGCTATTATTGTAAGCGAATTCCGCTAAACATAGATATCGGCACCAGCTCCCTTTGAAATCCAAAGCACAAGCTCGCAACATGTCCTCTAGTACTTGATTCACTCGTTCAGTTTGCCCATCAGTCTGAGGGTGAAAGACGGTGCTAAATCGTAGTTTAGTGCCCAGAGACCTCTGAACACACTCCCAAAAATGCGAGGTAAAGCGACCATCCCTATCTGATATGATGGTCTTGGGAACTCCATGAAGTCTGATTATCTCCTTAACATATAATTGAGCCAGTTGCTCAATCGATTAAGTTATCTTAATTGCTAGGAAGTGAGCAGACTTCGTCAGCCGGTCCACAATTACCCAAATCGCATCATAACCGTTTGTAGTCCTGGGAAGTCCTGAAATAAAATCCATAGAAATATCTTCCCATTTCCATTCCGGAATCGAAAGTGGCTGCAGAACTCCGTCAGGTCGCTGGTGTTCTGCTTTCACTCTTTGGCAAGTCAGGCAAGTACTCACATGCTGAGTCACATCCCTTTTCATGCTGAACCACCAAAATTTCTCCTTCAGGTCCTGATACATTTTGGTGGATCCTGGATGCATCGAATAAGTGGTTTCGTGAGCTTCCGCTAATATTTCTCTTCGAAGATCCGGATCATTAGGAATACATAGACGATCCCTAAGGTAGAGTACTCCCCCGTCGTCGATACGAAACCCATCGCCCTTTCCTTCTAGGATTTCCTGTTTTATTTTCTGAAGACTCAGATCACCATTTTTAACATAACTTTATTTATTAGATCTTATAAGTTCATATACCAAAACTATCCGTACTCAACGAACTAGGTGGGCTGCCATCACGCCCATAAGGAAAAATATCATGGCCGTAGCTATCACTCCCTCATTCATCTCCCCTTGGTCTGCCTCAGGATCTTCCACCGTTTCCATCGGATCCTCTTCTTCTATCTTGGGAACCTCCTCGGCCACTTTGGGGTCTTCCTCGAACATCCCGGGGTCTTCCTCAAACATCTCGAGCATCTCGGGATCTTCCTCGATCATCGGGTCTTCCTCAAACATCTCGAGCATCTCGGGATCTTCCTCATACATCTCGGGACCCTCCTCGTACATCTCGGGATCCTCCTCATACATCTCGGGGTCCTCCTCGGGATCTTCCTCAGAGTCCCCCAGATCCTCCGGAAACTCATGATGAAGAAGTTGCCTACATAATTCCGTATATGAGATACGGCATTCATGCTGCCCCCAGATCTGATAAGCAACCTCCCTCGTACGATTGGGCAATGAACGAAGCAGAGCTCCAATCCTATGATCATCCATAATTGGAAACCCTTCCTGCTCGAGTTTCCAGAATAGCCGATCCAACTTCCCCATATTGCCTTGGATCCCAAGGACCGGACTATACTCCACCTCTTCTATCTGCTCCAGCAGATCACGACTCCGCCCATGGTAACGACTCGTGGTGCCAATCTCATGCAACATCTGGAATTGGAAAAAAAAACAACACAGTCAGTACAACACTGACAAAAACCAGTACAGAACTAGTTTTTTTTTCAATTCACAAATATATGCAGAGAAAAGCACCCAGATAAACTCAGTTTCCTTTACCTTAATACTTACAATAATACATTTTTTTTTCTATCCCTACCCACATATCCAATCCTAAAGTATTTGGTTTCATCAGAAAAATATATATATCGTTCATAGTCACATATCCTACAGTACTTTTCATCATAAAACATCATTCATGCTTGCATATTCTAGAATCGTAGGTATCATCCTTACTTGCATATTCTAGAATCATAAAGTACCCTAAAAGTGCTTACTATCATATAATATGCAGAAAGGTACTTACTTGGAAGCTGCAGGAAAGAGGCTTGATGTGTGTGTAGTGAGATGGCAACGGCTCTGATACCAACCTGTAACGCCCACCTTTTTCCCCCACCCTACGGTGTGGCGAGAGGCGGCGTTACGCTAAACTTACATGTACATATAAAACATCTTAATGCAGCGGAATAATTTTTTCTACACATACTTTTAACCATGCAACTAATACATGAAACATCTATACATGCATAAACTTGTCATCCCTGAACCTAGTGTCATTGGACTTAGCATATTAACAACATGCATGGCATCATGATATAACCATTTCATAGCTTATTCATAATCATCATAAGTACATAACCAAAACATAGCATAAGTAGCATTATCATTCATTTAGGCATAACCATTGAAACATAGCATAAAACCTAAGGAGGCATTTCCAAAAACCAAGACATGCAATATGTGTAATTAAAGGAATCCTTTGCCAAGTCACTGCCACACACACACATGCTCTTGCCCCTCCTGCTGCCTCCCTTAGTAACTTCTTGCTTGATCTGCGGTACGAGGAAAATAAGACTATAAGCACACAGGCTTAGTTAGACCCTTTCCTACTCACTAAAACCATACGTCACTTAAACATAAACATATCAAGTATCTAACATAACATAATTCTAAACATAAAACATAAGCATAATCTTGGCGTAAGTCATAAGCATATGAACAACTAACATAGCATGATTCATAACATAGACATAAATCTACCACATACTTAGCATAGCATAATTCTTAACGTACATGAACATGAAACATACTTATTCATGGCATAATTCTTAGCATACATGAACATAGTCTTAACATAGCATAAACATAGAATCTACTTACCCTGACGCGATGCATAACATGAATGAATGCATGAGTCAATGCATTTACTACATAAGGATGCTTAGTTTTAAAATCATACTTTTAAATGCTTAACATAAACATAACATCATTGGGGTCCCCGGCTTGTACCACATACATACATCATAAGCGTGCATCCCTAAGTAAATACGAGGTAGCGAGCCCCGACCTACTAGGGTAGGAACAGCTACGGTAGTTCCAAAAACCGGGGTGTTCTTAAGGTGCCCATCCCTGTTGGACAACTTCGGTTGTCCCAGAACCGTGGACAGCTTCAGTAGTCCAGAACCGGGGCGTTCTTAAGGTGCCCATCCCTTGGACCCTTACTTCGGTCCGATACAAGCCCATTCATAAAGTAAAATAACTTTGCATGCTTCATCATTCATAGACATACATGACATAAACATACTTGGCATTTCATCATTCATACTTATTTCATAACATCGTTATGTCTTCATCATTCATACTTATCATTCATACTTAAGGCATAACATCATCTTCATCCATTTTCTTTCATTCATAAAATATGACATACATGCATAATCATATCTCCAGGCATAAACGTTATCTTGGTTCATAAAGCTTGCATGATCATGGTTCATTGATAAACATGAAATTCATACATGATACATTTCATCTAGCATACATAATCCTATTATCCATCATAGAGCATGCATGACAAGATACATATGAACATGATGCATAGTATTTAAGTACATGACATTCATCATAGAACATGCATAGACCTTCATACACCTACATCTATTGTAACATTTAACCCTCTACATGCACCATTCTATTTAACATCACATTCCCCTACATCAATTTCACATGTTCATGGTATATTACATATATATTCATGAATGAAACATAACATGGAACCTAACATATAAAGTCATATTGCATAACACACAAAACTAGGGTTTTGTAACATGCTTAACCATACACTTACATCATAGTAACTTATAATCATGCATCTTTGAGACTTTAGCCCAACCCAAACCCTAGGTTAGGGTCTTGGCCGAAACCCTAAAGGACCATGAGTCCTTAGAAAAATTTCCATAGTCATGGTTATCATCCAACACCTTACATATCATGCCATAGGAAACCCATTTGGACCCTTGATTGAATTTAACACTAAGCCTTAGACCTAGAACATGTGTTGGCCGAAACCCTATAAGGGTAACAAGCCCATAGGAAAATGCATATAAGTCACCATTTCTATCCATATTATATCATAGCAAGACATACTAATCATGCTTGAAGAGTTGAAGATTAAATCTAACCCTATACTTGAAGGTGGCCGAAACCCTAAGGGGTTTTTAGGGTGCTTCAAAACTTCCCAAAGTTTTACTTTTGTGCTTAACTTATCATAAATAAACATTTGGAAGCATAAGAAAAGTTTTTTAACATGATCTTTAGCCCAATATCTTGTTTGGCCGAAAACTCCATAAACCCTAACTATAGATTTCTAACCATGGGATGCCAATAAGAACTTCTATCATGTTAAACAACTCGTAAACTATCGTACCACAGGTGAGAGGGGTCTTACCTTCCCTTATCTTGGACAAAATCCTTGAATAGAAAAATAGAGAGAACCTTCTTGACTCTAAACTTCTCCTTAGCCCTTGTACCCTAGTAGAGAGCCTTGAGTCTTCAAGATGGAGTCCTTGGTGAAGTTTTCTCTAAGGGAAGAACCCTTGTGGGTTTCGGCTAGAGCAAGGAGGAAGAGGAATTGCCTTGGGGAAGAAGAAAAAGGAAAATGAAACTCCCATGCCACTACTCTCATTGCCTTTATACCACATTAAGGAGGGCAAGTGAAGAGTCATGGTGTCTCTTCTCTTGATGGCTCTTCATTTCTTCCTAAGCCTTAACCAAAATCCACTTCACCCTCTCCTAGCACTCCCTTGCTAGGTGAATTGGTTAGTACATGCATGGTGGTAGGCTAGGTCCAAGGTTCAAACCTTGGTGCATGCACTTTATTTTTCTATTCTATTCTATTTTATTTTATTTTATTTTTATTTTATTTCCGAAAATCCCTAAAAATTCACCCATGATCATGCTAATATTCCTAATTAAAACCTATTTATGTTTATATTAAATTTCACCTAAAATCCACTATTAACCATGGTCTTAGAAAAGTCCATTAGTACTTAGCTTCTCAATTTAAATGAGGAATTATGGATAATTAGGCTAAGGTTCGTACTAGTATCTCTAGGTTCCTCGAACACTATCTAGACATGATCAATATTTTAAATAAAATATTGAGAAATTTTTCCGGGTCGTTACAGCCCGTATGGATACGAGCGCCCCAGTTGAAGGCTAAGGCTCCTCCCTGGGGTTAGGCGCCCGTATGGATACGGGTGCTCCAGTGCAAAGGAAAAATAGAAGCAAGCGAAGCAAAACTGCCACGAAGCCTCTGGACGTACTCAGCTCAGGCGCCCAAGACCATACGAGCGCCCCCATCAGCTCAGGCGCCCCTGTGAAGATGGATAAGCGATGACCGAGCCTGCGGATAAGAGATCGCGCAGGCAAGGTCACGTGTAGTCGCCCCCATCGACATAGGCGCCCCCATGGGTGCTATAAAAGGGGATTCACCCCCAAGGCTTCAACACACATCGCTCTCAACGCTCCAACTCTTTTCGTTCAAGCGCTACGCTCCGACCAGCTTCGACTTCGAGATTCCAGCGCCAACGACGACCCTCTGCTCCGAAATTCGATCCACCCCGGGCGTCGATAACGAAAAGTGTTGCAAAGTTCATTTTCAATTCTATTTTCTGTACTCAATTTGTAAAACCTTTTTACAACTATATAATTGCCCAAAGTAAACGGTCAAGGACCGTGACCCTTGGAGTAGGAGCCGACTGCGGCTCTAAACCTAGTAAAACAGACTTGTGTTTGCGTGTGTTCTGTTATTTTCCGCTGCATAAATGCTCTATTTTTTCTGAAAAATTAATATTGATATTCCCCCCCCTCCTCTATCGATTTCTCCGATCCAACAGTAGATATGGAACTAGCCAACTTGGCCAACTCGTCGGCCCGTACATTATCCAACTGGGAGATCTTCTGCAGGATGACCTTCGAGAAGGCGGTTTTTAGTTGCTCATAGAGGGCTACATACCTTTGCAACCGCTCACATCTGACTTCGAAACCTCCCGCTATTTGCTGAGCCACCAATTGAGAGTGCAAATAGACCGTGATTCGATGGGCTCCCATGTGCCAGGCGGCTTGTAATCCTGCCAGGATCGCCCCATACTTGGTCTCGTTGTTGGTAGCTTTGAAGTGAAGTCGGATAGATAGATGGAGCGTGTCTCCCCTATGGGAAATAAATAACAGTCCCACTCCGCTGTGCTGGCTGTTGACGAATCCATCCGCATAGACCTTTCACATACCTTCAGTCTCTGCCTCCGGGAATGTCTTCAGCATGAAGTCGGAGAGGGCCTGTGCTTTGATGGCAGCTCGAGGCTGATACTCGATGTCGTATTCGCTTAACTCCGTCGTCCATTTGATTAGTCTGCCCGACGCCTCAGGGTTAGTGAGGACTCGGGCGAGCGGGCTATTAGTGAGGACTACGATGGGATATGCTAAGAAGTATGGCCGTAACCTTCGGGCCATCAGGACCAAGGCGTAGGCCAATTTTTCCATCATGGTGTACCGCATCTCGGTGTCCTTTAGCAGGTGTCCGAAGAAATAGATGAGGTGTTGTATCCGGTCTTGTTCTCAGACGAGCGTCGATCCTACCGCTTGCTCAGCTGCTGATAAATAGACGAATAAGGTCTCCCCTTCCTCGGGCTTATGCAGGGTCGGGAGATCTGCCAGATAGGTCTTCAACTCCACAAAGGCCTTCTCACACTGGTCATCCCATTCGAACATAATAGCCTTCCTCAGAATTTTGAAGAAGGGGAGGGCCTTGTCTGCAGATTTGGAGATGAACCAAGATAATGCAGTGATCCTACCATTCAGCCGCTGTACTTCTTTGAAGTTCCGCGGGGGTGGCATATCCAGAATGGCCTTTACCTTTTCCGCGTTGGCTTCGATCCCCCTCTCCGTCACCATGTACCCTAGGAACTTGCCACTTTTTACCCCAAACAAATATTTAGCTGGGTTTAGTTTCAACCTGTGTACTCTTAGGGTGGCGAATGTCTCCTCAAGGTCAGATATCATATCACCTCCATTGTCCGTCTTGACCAGGATATCGTCCACGTACACCTCAATGTTCCACCTGATCTGGTGCCGGAATACTTTGTCCTTCATCCGCTGGTACGTGGCGCCCGCATTACGCAAGCCGAAGGGCATGACGTTGTAGCAGTACATGCCGTCAGCCGTCACAAAACTGACATTCTCCTGGTCCTCGGGGGCGAGGGGGACTTGGTGGTAGCCCTGGTAAGCGTCTAACATTGAGATGAACTCACAACCGGCTGTAGAGTCCACCAGCCGATCTATCCGAGGCAGGGGGTTGCAGTATTTTGGGCAGGCTTTGTTTAGGTCCCGGAAGTCGATGTAGACTCGCCATTTACCCCCAGGCTTAGGAACAAGGACCACGTTGGCCAGCCAAGTTGGGAATCGGACTTCTCTGATGTATCCGGCTTTTAATAGCTTCTGAACCTCATCCCGAATAGCTTTATCTTGCTCAGGGGAGAAATGCCTTCTCTTTTGCTTCACGGGACGGGCCTCCGGCGTAACATGTAGGTGATGCATGACCAGCGCTAGGGGGACCCCTTTGATCTCTTCAGCGGCCCAACCGAACACATCTCTATGGTTCCGCAGGCATTCGACGAGGCGGTTTCGTAATTCTGGCGCGAGGTCCTTCATCCTCCCATGGATGGGGGTGGATCTGTACCTCCTCACTCTCGACTTCCCTTCGTTCTTGCTTGGGTCCTTCATCCTCTCATGGATGGGTGAGGTCCTTTGCTTCCGCCATCGATGCTCCTTCAGGTGCTTTGTTAGAGTTCCCACAGGCCGATGCCAAATTTGTTCCGGAAGGAGTCGTCGACGATGGCCAGTCACGAAGGTTCACCCCGCGTGGAATTTATTATGCCAGGGAGGAACTGGGGGCCTGCGAAGTTAACACAAGCGTTAGGGGATACGCCAGCAGGGGTCTGGAGGAGTCCACTCTGACGCTCATGTTAGTAGGTTGTCCGAAAAATAATCGCAGTGAGAAAGAAAGCAGTATGTAAAAATGAGAGATCGTTACCCCCCCTACCGGAGGGGTTAATCTACCTTTTATACCGATGACGACAGGATAAACGTGACCTTCGATCAGTGCCACATCTCTGATACATAAACCACGTCCTCCTCCTTTCGGTGGTTATGGGATATCCTTTGAAAAGGTATGCGCCGTTATTGGCTTCTGCCCGCTTCAAGATTCAAGAGTCGTGCAGACCTTTCACGACGGAGTGCTTATCCATACCTCGAGGGAGGGGTCAATGTCTGAGGTCGGTTATTATGGAGACTCCACCCCCTCGAGGAGAGCTCGGGGTTTCCATGCGTCACAGCTCCCGATGTGCTCTCGAGACCCAACCTCCCGAGGTGCCCCCGAGAAGGAACTTCAGTTGCCCTTCCCGGGAGCCTCACCCTCGGGGATTTCCCGAGACTCGAGACAGAGGGTCATCACCACCTACCGTTGTTGTGTCAGCCTCTTCATCCTTTGTCCTGGCCAGGGCTCGTTCGACCCTATCCTGTTCTCGGGGACCCAATCTCTTGAGGCGAGCCCGAGGGTCTTCTAGCCGACTGTTCCGGGTGAATGTCCGAGAAAGATCCCTGGGCCTAATCAAGAGAATCTTTTTGATTCGAAGTGTCTCGCCCTTCAATTTCTCTATCTCACATGCCCGTCAAGGACTTATTCAACCAAGTCATCTAGAATGCCGGTTGATAGAGTTTATTAACGAGTACTTGAAATTTTTGAAGTTGAAGTTACACTTGCTTACACCCAATGACCAACATCTCATTTCAACCATGCTCTAATAAAATAACATAGAATCGGCAAAGTCACTGTCTGGAGAGAGGTTTCGGTAGTTTCAACTTTGTGATAAGGAGGGAGGCATGTAGTTGGGAGCATACCATCGAAGACATAAATTGCATTGTTCGCTGGAGAAAAAGCTACAGCGAAATTATATTTGTTTTCTTTGATCGCCTTTTCTGCATAGAATAAGATTAAAAGTTCAGCACCGGTCCGACAATTTTAACTTTTGCTTTGTTCCCCGTTTTCTCTTATAGGAAGTTGCATTGCTCGTCTAAAAAATTCAGCACCGGTCTGAAATAAGTTGCACTGTTTGCCAGAAATAGTTTCTCTCTATTCAATTTTTTCGTACCAAAAAAAATCACTGTTCATCAGAAATAAGTTGCACTGTTTGCCAGGTCGGGCGGCGCTTTTGGTTCAGACGAAAGTTGATTTCTCCGAGAAGACACAATCATGGTTCGGAATAGTCTGTGCTTCATACGTATATGAGATTATAGTGTCAATAGGTGCAAGAATAAAATGAGAAATGAACCACCGAGACTATACAATTTGAATAATTTCAAAATGTGATTTGGATACATCGTATAATCACCTATGCAGTTTGAAAAATTGGCCAATATAAAAAAATATTGAACCAAACAACAAGTAAATTTAGAATCATCAATTTAATTTCATGAAAATTTCATATCAATTATTAGGATAAATTGAAAATCATTCGTGATAGATAGTCTAGAAGTCTAACGTTTCAGAATTCATATTCCATTTAAAAAAATTATAAAATATATGGGTAAATTTTCCTAAACTCTCCACTTAAAGTCCACTTTGCATGCAATCCCTACCCAAACATTTCTTTACATACAGTCCCTGATGTGATGTTTGGTGAGTATTATTTGAAGAAAATTGAGTATAAAAGTTAGAAAACTGAGTATGGCAGTTTGCAACCACCACATCAATAACCCTGTACTCAATTTTCACTCTTTTATACTCAAGTTTCACTCTTTTATACTCAGTTTTTACTGATGTATACTCAGTTTTCATCCTTTTATACTCAGTTCCATCAGGGAGCAAAAACAAACAAAAACTTGTGTGGGGAGTGAATGTAAAGTTTCACTCCCCATTAGGGATTTAAAGTAACTTTACCGAAAATATATCATAATTAAAAATTAAATTATAAATATTGAAAATGATAATTAATGATTTATCGCTGTACGATAATATCGTGGCAAAAGTCCCCAGATAATACTTATTTGAAAAGATAATTGTACGTTGCCGTAAAATATCGTAGAAAGAGGCTAACAATTGACAACAAAAAGAATATTATAGAGGTGTCCAAAACCTTTGGGTTGTCCTTCCACTTTTACTTACATAGGGAAGAAATTAGTAGAATTAAAATAATAGAAAAAGGAGGGTATTCGCTGTCATCCATTCAATATAGGATATGGGCTTCCCTTTCTCCCAAAGTTTTGCATCCAAATCGGCACCTCAGAAAACCTCATTCAATTTTATAGAATTCCGATGGCGTCCACGGCCTCCACTTTCACCGCTACCGCCGCCGCCGCTGTAGCCACCGGCTCTTACTCCCCCTTCGCCTCTCTCTCCGACGACATCGTCCTCAACATCCTCGCCAAGCTCGAGGCCGATCCCCGCCACTGGGCCCGCCTCGCCTGCGTCTGCTCCCGCCTTTCCTCTCTCATCCGCACCGTCTGCTACCGCTCCATCTGTTCCCGTTCCCTCCCCGCGGATCTCCTCCCCTCACCCACTGCTGCCGCCTCCACCGCTTCTTGGCCATCCCTCTACAAGCTCTCGGTCTGCTGTCCAGGCCTCTACCGCGCCGGCGTCCTCCTCGAGCATTCCGACTTCGGGCTCGAGCGCGACATTGGCCCCCATCTAAACTTCCCCGTCGGCTCCTCATCTTCTTCTTCCTCTTCCAACGACCTTACGAACCCCCTTCCTCCGATCCCATCCGATGCCGGAGTTTCTTGCTGGTCCCTCTTCGACGACCTCTACTTTGACACTATCTACGACCCCTTGGAGGTCCAAGATGTCACCTTTATGCCCATCGATCTCCCTCCCGGCGAGACCCCCATCACAGTCGGTTCGGTCGTTTCCAAATGGAGGAAGCAGCAGTGGGTCGGGCCGACAAACTCCCATTTGGCTTCCGGGCGATGGACTCTCAGCCGCGAGCAGGGCAACAAGCTTCTCGCTAGCCGCTTCAAGAGCGATTGCCTTTACATATGCGATTGGCCTGGATGCGTACACGCAGAAGAGAAGCGGAAATACATGCTCTTTAGGGGGGTCTTCAAGAACTTCAAGCGATCGAGAGTGTGGAAGACGATAATCGACTCTAACAGAGGCAAAATCGACCTCTCCTGTGCATTCTGTGCCTGCAGCGAAACCTGGGATCTCCACTCTGCATTTTGCTTGAGGAGGGTCTTTGGGTTTCATGACGACGGGGAACCCGTTGTCAGGGCATACGTTTGCGAGAATGGCCATGTATCAGGGGCATGGACTGAGAGACCATTGTTTGCCTAACGATTGCCAGCCAACCTTTTGCATACGCGATTTTGATTTTGATTTTGGTGTGAATAAAGATGGCATCCAGCTAGCTAGAGCTAGTGCTAGTACTGATGATGCGATGTCAATCCCTTTCTTGTTAAATTATATTTATAATGCTCTATTTTCTTTCGTGTTTACTAGTTGATGTGCGTGCTGCATTCTTTCTCTGCGCTACGCCTCTGCTACATCGCTGCTACTGCATTGCTACTTAATATTGCAAATTTACATCGACTACTAAATATTTTCTTTCTTTGTGATGATTGGCAGCTACTGAAGTGGAGTTCGTTTCGTTTCTGCTCATTGTCTTAGGAGATGCGATGAGGCTATGGGCTTCTAGTATAGCAGAGGCAGCAGTGTCACATTATCCTCTATGCTTGACTATGCCTACTTAGTTGCCCAGTTTACTCACTAATGATTTTTTTTTTTTCACTTCGAATCCCAAACTTTTTAAAATATGGTTAGAACTTACCGATCCTGTAGATGATGTAGTTTAGTCGATAATGATGTTTCTCAAATTC
This sequence comes from Boesenbergia rotunda, assembly GCA_024364735.1. NCBI lineage: Eukaryota > Viridiplantae > Streptophyta > Magnoliopsida > Zingiberales > Zingiberaceae > Boesenbergia > Boesenbergia rotunda. The sequence goes on from JAGFNQ010001100.1 coordinate 541,690, forward strand.
AAGCCTAGCTTTCTGGTTTGAATATTCGATTTGGAAACACAATGTATTATGGTTTTAATTTTAATACCAAGGATATTGGTCTAGTATAATCTGCTATGATGGTATGGCACTTTCGACTTTGTTCCTTATGCTCACGAAGGGAACATCTGAGATGGTTAGTGTCTACCTATGTGCCAAGATATTTGTTATCTATTTATGAATTATTATTTAATCAAGATAAGTATTTATTATTTATCATTGGGGGCGTTTGGGTTTGCTCCATTTTCTATTTTCATTTTTCAAAAAATCGTATTTTTTATTTTCTGGAAAATGACTTTCTTTTATTTTCTAGTTTTCTAGAAAATGCAATATCTTTTTCTAGAAAATACAAACTAAACACGTTTTTTCAAAAAATCATATTTTTTACAGAAAATAAAAATGGAAAACAAGCCTACCAAACATCCCTTTAATTTTTCACACGTATATGATTAAAGATAAAATCTCATGGATTGATTCGGATATATATCTAAAGGGGATATAGATATCTAGATTAACGTTGAGTATGATTAGTTTGAGAGAGACCAAAAAATGGATATTCAAGTTGTATTTGGGGTGTCTTAAGTTTAAAGGTACATTGTGTTGGTGCAGTTTGCACTAACGGTCAAACTCGGGTTTTGATGTATGACAGTGGTTAAAGTTAGGGTTGTTGGTTTTTAACCTCCTTACTAAGTGTGCAGGGTTGAAAGACTTAGGACCAGACACCAGGATGAAGTCCAGGATGGTTGAGTCCTGGCGGGAAGTCCAGTTGGGTCCGCGGGACCTGACAACTGGCTGAAGACCAAGTTGGTTGAGACTTGGCAGGAAGACCAGGGTGGTTGAGCCTTGGTAGGAAGTCCTGGTGGGTCAAGAAGTCAAGTAAAGCTCCACAAAGGGTAAGTGAGGTAAGTCAAAGGAGTGAGGTAGTAGCTGAGTAGGGCGCCCGGAGTGTCCCGAGCGCCCCCAAGGGTCATACAAAATAGGTAAAGCAAAAGAGGGTTCGAATACATGCTGGGCCGGGCGCCCCGGTGCTTCCGGGCGCCCCCGCTGCTCCTGGGCGCCCCCATGCGCATACCTCAAACCGAACCCCTCGAAGCCAAGGAGATAGGACTTTGACCCGGTCAATCCGGGCGCCCCGAGCGCTCCGGGCGCCCCGGTCAAAGCGGATCCAGAGGATCAGACGCGACCGAGAGCTCTGCGGATCAGAGGCCACGTGGGGGCGCCCCCGACGTCCCGGGGGCCCCAGGCCCTATATAAAGGGCCCTCGACCCCATACTTCGGACAACAATTCTTCCAACGCCTCAAAGTTCTTCTACGCTCGCGCCTTGCTCCGGAAACGCTTCACCTCGAGCCGACGACGTCTTGCTGCCCCGAAAGAGTCGACCTACTCCGGACGTCGGTAAAAAGAAGAGCGTAATTTTTTAATACTTTATTGCATTTAATTACTTGAAAGTGTGGGGTTGTCACACTTTCAATTCTTTTGTACTCGCCTACTCTATCGGGGTTTACCGGTAGAGAGTTTTAGTGGATTGCCCAACGGAAAGGTCCAAGGGACCTGGGCCTTCGAGTAGGAGTCGCCGAAGGCTCCGAACGAAGTAAAACTACCTGTGTCGTTTGTATTGGTTTTTTGTTCGTGTTTTAATTTTTCCGCTGTGCATGCTTTTTAAAGCGCTCTGATTTTTTAAAAAAGTCACGTGATTCACCACCCCTCTCACGTGCATCGATCCTACACATTGGACACAATCCAATTGAGAGAAGACCACATATTAAGCATCATCGATTGTTTTTCTTATGAACGAATGTAATTGATCTTTTGACTTGAGATCTCATTTATTCTATGCATGGAGTTATGTACTTTGATACTATTAAAAGTAGTCTTTAATTGGATTATGATTAATATGATAATTGGGTGTATAGAAAAGCATAGAGAGAATAGTAATGAGTCAATAAAGGATTCATCGCTCTCTTACATTAGAGAGTTAACATTCTGATTGTTTGATAGAGATATTAGTGACTCGAAGTCCATGACCATGAGAGAAATGATTTATCATTCAAGTGATGTCTATTACATCTTGAAAATCAAGTAAAATAATTAATTTGATGATAGTGTATCAAATTAATTGAGATGAAGGTTAGATGAAGAGATTAAATTACAAATAATCATTCTTGGTGGTTTATAATATTTTATCATATTAGGTGTCAAAAAACTATTGTTAGATGATTAACTTAATCTATGTATGAATTTATATTGTTTTAGTATATAAAATTTAGAGGGTCATACACATAGCGCTAGACATGAATATTATGCTTGATTTAATGGATATTAAAATTAATAAATATATTATTTCATAATTATAATTAATTAGATTATGAATTAATTCTGAAATATTAGAAGCTAATTGAGATATAGATTTATTTGATTTAAAATTTAATTGTTGCATTGTTAAATTGATTATTGTAAATTTTATTTTAATTTATTAAATTGAATTAATTAATTAATTTGTTTCAATATAACAAATGAATTAATTTTGAATTAAATTAATTCAGTTATTAATTCAAATAAAAGGAAACTTAAACGTTTCATTTTTGTCATTAATTGATTAAAAGAATATGGATGAAGATAAGTTTTAATATCAAAACTTTACTATAAAAAGAGATCATTCCTATTATATATAAGAATAAAAAAAGAAAAAAAAAATGAAGAGAGTTTCATTCTAAGATTACTACATAAGTTTTTATCGATACAAAAGGCTAGCACCTAATATATCATGTCAAATTTAAGATTTAGTTCATGTGGATACCACTAGAAGAGTCACATGTAGGACTCGCATTTTGTGATATTGTTTATGTTTTGTCAAGAACCATGAGGTATATTTTCATTACATATTATTTTGCTTAAAAAGTATATGTACCATGAAATGATTCATGTTTTATAAGAAAGAATTATGCATTATTATTTTCATGCCCGGAGGAGCCGTTGGTCCGATATAAATCAGACAACAACTCCCCTATACGACGGACACTATGAAACAAATATACAAGGTCAACTTGGCTCTCATTGTTGGTGCCAGAAGCATCAGATCGAACCTGATTTTGATAATGACAAAGGGTTCAAAGTTAAGTTTTTATTGTGATCTAATGGATTTACTAAGTGTGCAGGAAAGTTCTAGATCACCTAGGCATGAAGTCTTGACTTGCAGGGTTGAGCAAGAAGTCCTGGTCAAGGACTGGCCAAGAAGACCTGGCCGAGGGTTGGGCACCGAAGTCCTGATCCGAAAGATCGGACAAGAGTCTCAGCCGAGCGAGGATTGCGGACAGAAGTAGAGGCGGGTCGAGGTACAAACGTCTCGAGATCCGGCAGTCTCGGAGGCCAAGCAAAAGTCCAACCGGAGGAGCCGATTGGTAAAAGGTAACTTCTCCTGAGAGGAGTAGCCGAGGACACGTTCCCCGGAAGAGGGAATAGTAAACGTCGGTTCGACCTAGGGTTTCATTTTGAAATCGAAAGTCAGAACTAAGACAGCTCCGGCTGTTATTCATGCATTTATTATTAATGTTATACTATTCTTGGACTAACACTGAATGCAGGAGTAAAAGGGAGTAACTGCTGCATCCCAGGCGCTTGAATGGTTTCAGGTACCCGAGAGACCAGGCGTCTGACAGGTAACAGACGCTTGAGTTGAGGTGTTTCCAGCGAGTGAGAGGCTGAGCTGGCAGGTTGCCACGTCAGCATCTCAGGCGCCCGTGAGCCATCAGGCGCCTCAGAGGTCCCAGGCGCCCAAGACCGAGAGATAGAGTTTTGGCCGAGTCTGCGGATAAGGATGTGCCCGATTCGCTACACATGGCAGGCGCCCAAGAAGCCAGAGGCGCCAGAGAATAGCCTATATAAGGAGCTTCACCCCTTTGCTTTCCATAACATTTCAAAACAGTTTTCTTACAACTCAAGCACTCCAACACTCTCCGTATTTCTTCTGTGCTCGAGTTTCTCGCGCCGACAATGATCAAGATCGATGACACGCTGCCCAAGATGCTTCAAAGATCCCTCGATGTTGTCGGTATATTTTTAATTTCACTGTTTAATTCTGTACTCAAGTTCTACATTTATAAATCCTATTCGAGTTATAGAATTGTCCAACAAAAACGGTCAAGGACCGTGAGCCTTGGAGTAGGAGCCGTAAAAGACTCCGAACCAAGTAAAAAGAAACTGTGTTAGTATTGTTTCTTTTATTCTTCCGCTGCGTTTTCTATTTTTCAAAAAATTTCTAGTAATCGCTCTATCGATTACAACGATCCCACAAGTGGTATCAGAGCGGGTTGCTCAACCTTGGTGAAACCGCCAACTGAGCAGGTTTTTTGAATTTTTTTTTCATTCGTATTTTTTTCATAAAATTTTCTCGTTCTTCGAGGTTAGTGCAACACAACTCAAATTTTTTTCTTGTATTCTTTTTTATACCGCACTACAAATCCAAGACAAAGTCTTGGAACATGTTTGTTATTTTTTAAAATAAATTTTCAAGTTTATTAAAATGGTTATGCAAGAAGGCTACTGCATAATCCAATCTGGACTGGAGATCCCAAAGAACTCGTAAGGTGAAGTTCAGGGGTACTCTGAGTGGGACGCTTCACTCAAAAAGAAGATAGAAGCGGACACCAAAGCTACATAGACCCTCCAGTGTGGCTTGACAAAGGAGGAACTCAACCGCGTCGGCCCGTTTAGCAGCGCTAAAAAATTGTGGAACAAATTGATCGAGCTGCATGAAGGGACGTCAGACACTAGGATCAGTAAGCATGATCTCCTTCTCAACAAGCTATACACAATCAAAATACAAGATGGAGAAACAGCTGCACAGCTCCACACGAGGATCCAAGAGTTGATGAACGGTCTACACACGATAGGTCACAAGGTAGAAAACCATGACCTCATTTGGTATACTCTAAACTCATTCCCCAGAAACTCATTGTGGGCATCTATGGTAGATGCTTACCAGGTTTCAAGGAACTTATCTGATATTAAACTCGATGAACTATTTTCTGAATTAGAACTCCATGAACAGAGTAACGCTTCACAGGTCGAGAAGGGTTTAGCTCTTTTTGCAGGAAAAGTCCCTGCAAAACAAAAGAAGAAGAAGAAGTAACCGATACCCGAGTTAGATTCCGACTCAGAGTCTGATGACGACGAAATCGATCATCCGGAGCTGGTCCGGATGGCCCGGAGCTATTACAAAATGATCAAGGGCCAAAGAAAAAAGAAGGAGGCGATCCAGCAAAAGGATGATCCAGCCGAACCTACTACCAGTCAAAAGGCGAAAAGTGAAGTAACCTGTTATGAGTGCAACAAGAAGGGTCACTATAAATCGGAGTGTCCCAACTTGAAGGATAACAAGAAGAATCAGAGGAAGAAGGCCCTCAAAGCTATGTGGACGAGTCATCTTCAGAAGACGAAGAAAAGTTTCACACGCCAACCTCCTCACGCTGACAACATCGGACAATCTCGATACCGAATCAGACTCGGAACCAGAAGAAAGCGTCGGAACCGAAAAGCTCTAAATTTTGGAAGATGGACAAATAATGGTAAGAGGCTATCCCGAATCTCAGCTTTACGACTTAATCTCATATCTGTCTCGTAAGTTGGCCAAAGCCAACGTTCAGGTCAAATCTTTCCGACAAGAAGTTAAAATCCTGAAAGAGGAAGTCAATGTTGATGCAGTCTGACCCTGATTGTTGTTTTGGTGTTTGACACAGATTTAAGTTTGATTCAAGTTTGGTTGAATTCGGATTAAGTCCAGGTGGATTGGGAGATCGCACGCTGGCATGGGAAAAGTCCTAGCTTGAAGGGCTAGGTGTGGAAAAGTCCTAACTTGGAGGGTTAGGTGTGGAAAAGTCCTAACCTGGAGGGTTAGGTGTGGGAAAGTCCTAGCTTGGAGGGCTAGGTGTGGAAAAGTCCTAACCTGGAGGGTTAGGTGTGGAAAAGTCCTAGCTTGGAGGGCTAGGTGTGGAAAAGTCCTAACCTGGAGGGTTAGGTGTGGAAAAATCCTAGCTTGGAGGGCTAGGTGTGGAAAAGTCCTAACCTGGAGGTTAGGTGTGAAAAGTCCTGGCTTGGAGGGTCAGGTCCTAGCCTGGAGGGCTAGGTTGATGAAATCCCGGCTTGGAGGGCCAGGTCCTAGCTTGGAGGGCTAGGTTGGATGAAATCCCAGCTTGGAGGGCCAGGTCCTAGCTTAGAGGGCTAGGTTGAAGTCCTGGTGAGTGACACTGGGCATGACATGAGTCAGAGAAGGGCTGGAGGCTTGTTCTCGTGACTTGGAGTGCATTTGGGCTTGCCTAGATCGGTCTGGTGACCGATCAGGGAAGTTGGCACGGTGCTCCTTCGTGGATCGGTCTGGTGACCGATCCAGCGATGACTGATCGGTCTAGTGACCGATCAGGGAGCACACAATGACCTTGTTGGGCTACTGATCGACTCCTGATCAGTCTGGTGACCGATCAGGGAGCATACAGTGAGTTTGGGAACCTTACTGCTCGGCTCCTGATCGGTCCGGTGACCGATCAGGGAGCAGACAGTTCACTCACTGCTTGGCTCCTGATCGGTCTGGTGACCGATCAGGGAGCACACAGTGGGTTTTGGGAACCTTACTGCTTGGCTCCTGATCGGTCTGGTGACCGATAAGAGATACTGTTCAGATCGTTCTGGTGAATGATAAATTGTCGCGGAGTTCTCGCTATCACCGATCAGGCTGGAGCCTGATCGGTCGGGGAGCTTCCTGAACGATCTAGTGATCGATCAGGCCCTTGTGGCTGCGAAAGCTGGGAATCCCAGCAAAGCTATGGATCGGTCCGGTGACCGATCCACGAGCCCTGGATCGATCCGGTGACCGATCACTTTAATTCAAACGCGCTGTCAGAAGCTCTGATCGCGTCTGATCGCACTCTGATTCCTATTGATACACTACTGATACTTGTTCTGAGCCCTCTGATGTTTGATCTTCTGTTGATTTGCTGCCCTAATGTGCTGCTAAGTGTGCAGGTGACTCAGGGACCATCCATGGAGAGTCAAACTGGGTATTTCGCTACAGCAGGTTTGTCCGTTTGCTTCGGCAGGTTGTAACGTCCTCTGGCGTGAGCTGCAACTGCAGAGGAGATGATGACCTGGGGCTCGACTGGAGGTGTTTTAGTGAGTCCAGAGGAGGTCAGGGGTAGCTGGCTGCTGCAGGTGAGCAGCTGAGAGCTGCTGCAGAGGAGCGTGTGACCTGGCGATGGAAGCTGGTTAAGCTGTGTAGCGGAGAAGAGCTGAGTAGAGTTTTCGCTGCGCGATCAATTGCTCCACACTTGTGCGATTACTCTGATCTGTTGATCCATCTCTTGAGCAACTCTACTGTGAAATTTGAGCAACCTTGTGATACTTGAGCACTGGAAGAGAAACAAGAAGCTTAGCGAGTCCATCAGCGAGAAGACACGAAGAAGGGAGTTCTTGCATGAGATCTGCGCTGGGTGGAGCTCGGTGAGGAGTTTGCATGTGTTCTTGAGGTTCTTAGTGCTCAGTAAGGCTTCTTCTTGTGTTTCCTGTACTTAATACTTAATCATCTTGAAACGCTGTGGAGAGGTTACTCCACCGAGAAGGAGGTTGCATTCTATCCGAATTTTCCGGGGCTTGATCTGTCGACGATCAAGGGATCGCCCACCTTAAGGGCACGCCAAGGAGTAGGGGCAAGTTATCCCCGAACCTTGTAAATCCTCTTTGTTAGCGTTCTTGTGTTTGTTCTTAGCTTAGTGTTTAAATTCTGCATACTCTGTTTTTGTATTGCTTCCGCTGTGCTACTAACCCACTGAGTGCAGAAATTCGAAAAGTGCTAAGTTTCAAGTGTCTGGCTATATTCACCCCCCTCTCTAGCCATTCAAGGTCCAACAAGTGGTATCAGAGCTTGGGGCTCTGTCCAAACGGCTTAACATTCGAGAGCTTACAAAAAAGATGGTCATGGGAAGAGAAGGGCTTAGCACCAGCCGACCTCCATTCTTCGACGACGCTGATTTCCAATATTGTAGATCGAAGATGGAGTATTATTTGAAGACCAACATGAGCATGTGATTCTCAGTGAAGGAGGGTTTCTCTCCTCTAAAGGATATTGAGGGAAAAGATCTAGATTTCTCCATGTGGTCAGCTGAGCAAATCAAAAAGGGGGAAGCCAATGCCAAAGCTGTTGTCACTTTGCAATGTGGGATGAACAAAGTGATGGAGACAAAGGATGTGAACAAGTTGCCCAACAAGCTAACGATACGGATCATGCTCAACTCACTCTAGAAGATGTTGATGATCCATTATGCATCAAAGGAGACCCAATTATAAGGGCTAAGGCTAAAAAGATGAAAGAAGCACTTAATGTGCTAATTGAAGATGTGAAAGCCAAAGCTACCATTGAAGAAGGTTTGACCAAGAGCAAGTCATACGGCTTAGTCAACCTAATTCAAGCCTTAGATAAGCTTAACTAGCCTCCTTAGTCTCTTGTCCATGTAAGAAGGATATGTTAATTTTGTGGGTTCAATTTAGACCCAATTTCTAGCTTTATTTGGGTTGTAATGGTGCCAAGATCTCAATAGGCCTATGTAGTCTAAATAGGCCTCTACTAAATGGGCTTCCTTTTGGCCTTTTAGGGTTTTTAGGTCACCCTATAGCTATAAATATAGGGGGTGGCAGCCACAACATGTAACTTTTGGCTTATTCAATCTACTACATGGTAAGGCTCTCACTTGTTGGTTCTTCATTGAACTAGAACTTATCAAGGCATCTCCTTGTGGCGTTCAAGACTTATCAACCTCCATCCCAAGGTTGTGGCGTCTATCTTCTTCTTCTTCTATACCAAGGTTCGTGCTTCCTTAAGCATTGGGTCAAGGTTTCTTTCTTCCATTCTCCATCTTTTCGATTTAGACTATATTTCTCTCTATCTTCCATTTGTTGTGTGTTCCTGAGACTTCTTCTCTTTGGGTTCGCATCATTTGGTATCAGAGCCATAGTTTTTCTAAATCGATTTGGTTATCCTTTTCTTTGTGTTCTTGAGTCTCTATCTTATTTTTGTTTCTTTTCTTTTGCTTAGCAAGCCTTACTTGCTTTGTGCTCAAAAAAAAAAAAAGAAAGAGGAGGAAAAAAAATTCGGCCAAAAAAAAAAGCCAAGAAAGGAAGGAAGGAAGAAAAACAAAAGAGAAAAGCAAAAAAAAAGGACAAAAAAAAGGAGAACAAAAGAGGCAAATTTATTTTTCTCATTTCCTTTAAAGTTTGCTTAGATTTAATTCTGACAGCCTAGATTAAGTTCTGGCGACTTTCATTTCAGCACTTATTTCAAGTATTCTCCTTTCATTTCAAGTTAGCCTAGATTAAGTTTTGGCGACTTTTATTTCAGCTCTTATTTCAAGTATTCTCTTTTCATTGCAAGTTAGCCTAGATTCAATTCTGGCAGCCTAGATTAAGTTCTGGCAACTTTCCTTTCAGCTCTTATTTCAAGTACTTTCATTTTCCTTTAAGTTGCCTAGATTCAATTCTGGCAGCCTAGATTAAGTTCTGGCAACTTTCCTTTCAGCTCTTTAATTCACGTTTTGCTATCTTCATTTTCGCATTATCCTCAATTTTGCCTAGATTCAATTCTGGCAAATTTCCTTTCAACACTTATTTCATGTTTTCAATTCTGCAATTTGTACTTTTTATCTTGAATTCCTATCTTTTGTCCTAACACCCTTGGGAATTTTGATAGTCCACGAATGCTTACAAGGTATTTGCCTCAATTCCAAGTTCAAGTTCTTTTAAGAGCTAACATTCGTGAGTTAGAGTGTTTGAGTGAAACAGGTTGTTCAATGGCGACAAGTGGAGAAGATGCAAGACCTAGAGAATCCCTTGATCAACGTGCTTTGAGACAACACTTGGAACGCATGGAAATTCGTTTTAGTCAGATAATGAACAGATTAGAGAAACAAGATGCTGTAATTGCAGGATTGCGACATAACCAAGTTGGTAGAGTTCCTTCACGAAGTGCTAGAACATATAACCGTGGTGACCATGATGATGATGATGATGTATCTGAGGACATTGATGATAGAGCTTCAAGTGGTAGATCGGATCATGCTCGAGTTGGTGGTAGAAGAGGAAGGATGAATGATCATGTGGATAGAAACTTGGGAAATATCAAGATGAGGATTCCTTCATTTCAAGGCAAAAGTGATCCTGAAGCCTATTTGGAGTGGGAAAAGAAAGTGGAATTAGTATTTGATTGCCACAACTATTCTGAAGAGAAGAAGGTAAAACTCGCTGCCGTTGAATTTGTTGATTATGCAATTATTTGGTGGGATCAAATTATTCTAAGAAGGAGAAGAAACAAAGAGAGACCTATTGGTAGTTGGGAGGAGATGAAGACTATTATGAGAAAGAGATTCATTCCAACACATTACTATCGGGGTTTGTATCAATGGTTACAAAGTCTCACACAAGGATCCAAGACTGTGGAGGAATACCATAAATAGATGGAAATTGCCATGATTCAAGCCAATATGGAGGAGGACCGAGAAGCAACCATGGCCCGATTCTTACAAGGTTTAAATCAAGAAATTGCAAATGTAGTGGAGTTGCAACATTATGTGGAGCTTGAAGACATGGTGCATATGCCTATGAAAGTTGAAAGACAACTCAAAAAGAAGGGATCAAACAAGCATGGGGGGCAATGTTCTCATTCGTCAACTTGGAATTCTAGTTGGAACAAAAGAGATGATAAAGTTGAATCAAAGAAAAAGCCCGATTTTTCAAAGAATAAAGGTGCAAGCTCTCCATTGGTCAAGGGAAAGGAACCCCTCCAACCTTCAAGAAATAGAGATATTAAATGCTTTAAGTGCTTGGGAAGGGGACATATTGAATCACAATGCCCAAACAAAAGAATTATGATTTTGAAAGACAATGGTGATATCGAGACTGAAAGTGAGTCCGAAGATGATAGTGTATTGCCCACATTATTGGAAAGTGAAGAAGAATATCTCATTGAAGGTGAAGCCCTTGTCACTAGGCGTGCTCTAAATGTGCAAGTGAAAGAAGATAATGAAGAACAACGAGACAACATATTTCATACCCGTTGCCACATCAAAGACAAGGTATGTAGTATGATTATAGATGGGGAAAGTTGCACTAATGTAGCTAGTACTATTTTGGTTGAGAAATTATGCTTACCTACCACTAAGCATCCTAGACCTTATAAACTACAATGGTTGAATGATTGTGGGGAAGTCAAGGTCAACAAGCAAGTGTTAGTTTCATTTTCCATTGGTAGATATCATGATGAGATACTTTGTGACGTGGTGCCAACGCATGCAAGTCATTTACTTTTAGGTAGACCATGGCAATTTGATAGGGAGGTCATGCATGATGGGTTTAAAAATAAGTATTCTTTTATGATGCATGGTAAACATGTAACTCTTGTACCATTGACTCCTAAGCAAGTATATGAAGATCAATTGAGGATCAAAAATGAGAGTGAAAAAAGAAAAGAGTGTGAGAAAAAAGAAAATGAGAAAAGGAAAAAGAATGGAAAAGAAAAAGAGTGTGAGAAAAAAATAGGTGAGGATGAGATGAGTGAAAAAAAGAATGAAAGGGGAAAAGAAATTCAAGAGCAAGAGAGGAAAAAAGGGAGCTTTTATGCAAAAGAAAGAGAGGTTAAGAGAGCGTTTTATGCTTCACAGCCAATGATTGTACTTTTGTACAAGGAGGCCGATTTTAACTCTAATGATCTTAACCCTACTTTGCCTAGTGTTGTTAAGTCTCTTTTGCAGGAATTTGATGATGTATTCCCTGATGAGGTTCATGATGGATTGCCACCACTTAGAGGAATAGAGCACCAAATTGATTTCATTTCTGGAGCCACAATTCCTAATCGGCCAGCCTATAGGTGTAACCCTGTTGAGATAAAAGAACTTCAAAGGCAAGTTGATGAAAAAAGGGTATGTCCAAGAAAGTTTAAGTCCATGTGCCGTTCCCGTTTTGCTAGTACCTAAGAAGGATGGAACTTGGAGAATGTGCGTTGATTGTAGAGCTATCAACAAGATTACGGTAAAGTATCGTCATCCTATTCCTAGATTAGATGATATGCTAGATGAACTATATGGCTCTTGCATTTTCTCTAAAATTGATTTGAAGTCGGGCTATCATCAAATTGCGTGCGTGAGGGAGATGAATGGAAAACTGCATTCAAGATAAGGTATGGTTTGTATGAATGGTTAGTAATGCCATTTGGGCTTACTAATGCACCTAGTACTTTCATGAGGTTAATGAACTATATTTTGCGTGCTTTTATTGGAAATTTTGTTGTAGTATATTTTGATGACATCTTGATTTATAGCAAAAATTTAGAGGAGCATCTACAACATTAGAAAATGTTCTCATTGTTTTGCGTAATGGAAAGTTGTACGCTAACCTTCAAAAATGTTCTTTTTGCACTAATCAGATTGAGTTTCTTGGTTATATTGTTAGTGCTAAGGGAATAGCAGTTGATGAGAAGAAGGTTAAGACTATTCGTGAATGGCCAACACCAAAAACAATAACTGAGGTACGTAGCTTCCATGGTTTGGCAAGTTTCTACAGAAGGTTTGTTAAGAATTTTAGCACTTTAGCTGCACCCTTGACTGAAATTGTTAAAAAGAATGTTGGATTTCATTGGGATAATGAACAGGATTCAGCCTTCAACTCACTTAAGGAGAAATTAAGTTCTGCACCTTTACTTACGTTACCTAACTTTGCTAAAACTTTTGAAATTGAGTGTGATGCATCAGGAATAGGCATTGGAGCTGTGCTAATACAAGAAGGTCGACCCCTTGCTTATTTTAGTGAGAAATGGAGTGGAGCAGCTTTGAACTATCCCACTTATGACAAAGAGATGTATGCTTTGGTGAGAGCTTTAGAGACGTGGCAGCATTACTTGTGGCCCAAAGAGTTTGTCATTCACACGGATCATGAATCATTGAAGCACTTGAAGAGCCAAAGTAAGTTGAATAGACGTCATGCAAAATGGGTGGAGTTCATTGAATCATTTCCATATGTGATCAAGTATAAACGAGGTATGGAAAATACTGTTGCAGATGCTTTATCTCGAAGGTATACCTTGCTCTCTACTTTGAACACTAAATTGTTAGGATTTGAATACATTAAAGATCTATATTCTAAGAATCCTGACTTTGGAAATGTATTTGAAGTTTGTGAGCATGCTGCATTTGGGAAGTTTTATAGGCATGATGGATTTCTATTTAGAGTTAATCGGTTATGTGTGCCTAACTGTTCATTGAGGGAATTATTAGTCAAAGAAGCCCATGGTGGGGGACTAATGGGACATTTTGGAGTGAGAAAAACACTAGATGTTTTGCTGAAGCATTTCTTTTGGCCACATATGAAAGGAGATGTTGTAAAATTTTGTGAGAAGTGTATCACATGTAGGCAAGCAAAATCTAAATCTTTACCTCATGGGTTGTATACACCTCTACCAATTCCTAGTGAACCTTGGGTTGATATTTCTATGGATTTTATTGTTGGTTTACCAAGGTCAAAACGAGGTATGGATTCTATTTTTGTGGTCGTAGACAGATTTTCTAAAATGACTCATTTTATTCCTTATAGGAAAACAGATGATGCTAACCATATTGTTGATCTCTTTTTTAGGGACATTGTACGACTTCATGGAGTGCCAAAAAGTATAGTTTCAGATCATGATGCAAAGTTTCTAAGCTACTTTTGGAAGACACTATGGGGCAAGTTGGGAACAAAGTTGTTGTTTTCTACAACGTGTCATCCACAAACAGATGGACAAACAGAGGTAGTAAATCGAACCTTAGCTACTTTATTAAGAGCTATCATTCAAAAGAATTTAAAAGGTTGGGAAGATTGTTTACCACATGTTGAATTTGCATATAATATATCTATACATTCTGCTACTAAGAGTTCACCTTTTGAAGAGGTATATGGTTTCAATCCGCTAACTCCTTTGGATTTATCACCTTTGCCTATCTCTGAGCATGCTAGTTTGGATGGTACAATGAAAGTTGAATTTGTGAGGCAAATGCACGAGAAAGTAAGGATGCAAATTGAAAAGAAGACTGAACAATATGCTAAGCAAGCCAACAAGGGACCAAAGAAAATAATCTTTGAACCCGGTGATCGGGTTTGGGTTCATATGAGAAAGGAGAGATTTCCTGCTAAACGTCGTACTAAGTTGCATCCAAGAGGAGATGGACCATTTCAAGTCGTGGCACGAATCAATGATAATGCCTACAAGCTTGACTTGCCGGGTAAGTATAATGTGAGTTCCACATTTAATGTTTCTGATCTCTCTCCCTTTGATGTAGGTAATCAAGATTCGAGGACGAATCATTTTGAGGAGAGGGGGAATGATGGAGACAAAGGATGTGAATAAGTTGCCCAACAAGCTAACGATACAGATCATGCTCAACCCACTCTAGAAGACGTTGATGATCCATTATGCATCAAAGGAGGCCCAATTACAAGGGCTAAGGCTAAAAAGATGAAAGAAGCACTTAATGTGCTAATTGAAGATGTGAAAGCCAAAGCTACCATTAAAGAAGGTTTGACCAAGAGCAAGTCATACGGCTTAATCAACCTAATTCAAGCCTTAGATGAGCTTAACTAGCCTCCTTAGTCTCTTGTCCATGTAAGAAGGATATGTTAATTTTGTGGGTTCAATTTAGACCCAATTTCTAGCTTTATTTGAGTTGTAATGGTGCCAAGAGCTCAATAGGCCTATGTAGTCTACATAGGCCTCTACTAAATGGGCTTCCTTTTGGCCTTTTAGGGTTTTTAGGTCACCCTATAGCTATAAATATAGGGGGTGGCGGCCACAACATGTAACTTTTGGCTTGTTCAATCTACTACATGGTGAGGCTCTCACTTGTTGGTTCTTCATTGAACTAGAACTTATCAAGGCATCTCCTTGTGGCGTTCAAGACTTATCAATCTCCATCCCAAGGTTGTGGCATCTATCTTATTCTTCTTCTATACCAAGGTTCATGCTTCCTTAAGCATTGGGTCAAGGTTTCTTTCTTCCATTCTCCATCTTTTCGATTTAGACTATCTTTCTCTCTATCTTCCATTTGTTGTGTGTTCCTGAGACTTCTTCTCTTTGGGTTCGCATNAAGTTCTGGCAACTTTCCTTTCAGCTCTTATTTCAAGTACTTTCATTTTCCTTTAAGTTGCCTAGATTCAATTCTGGCAGCCTAGATTAAGTTCTGGCAACTTTCCTTTCAGTTCTTTAATTCACATTTTGCTATCTTTCATTTCCGCATTGTCCTCAATTTTGCCTAGATTCAATTCTAGCAAATTTCCTTTCAGCACTTATTTCAAGTTTTCAATTCTGCAATTTGCACTTTTATCTTTAATTCCTATCTTTTTGTCCTAACACCATTGGGAATTTTGATAGTCGACGAACGCTTACAAGGTATTTGCCTTAATTCCAAGTTCATGTTCTTTTAAGAGCTAACATTCGTGAGTTAGAGTGTTTGAGTGAAACAGGTTATTCAATGGCAACAAGTGGAGAAGATGCAAGACCTAGAGAATCCCTTGATCAACGTGCTTTGAGACAACACTTGGAACGCATGGAAATTCGTTTTAGTCAGATTATGGACATATTAGAGAAACAAGATGCTGTAATTGCCGGATTGCGACATAGCCAAGTTGGTAGAGTTCCTTCACGCAATGCTAGAACATATAACCGTGGTGACCATGATGATGATGATGATGATGTGTCTGAGGACATTGATGATAGAGCTTCAAGTGGCAGATCGGATCATGCTCGAGTTGGTGGTAGAAGAGGAAGGATGAATGATCGTGTGGATAGAAACTTGGGAAATATCAAGATGAGGATTCCTTCATTTCAAGGTAAAAGTGATCCTGAAGCCTATTTGGAGTGGGAAAAGAAAGTGGAATTAGTATTTGATTGTCACAACTATTCTGAAGAGAAGAAGGTAAAACTCGCTGCTGTTGAATTTGTTGATTATGCAATTATTTGGTGGGATCAAATTATTCTAAGCAGGAGAAGAAACAAAGAGAGACCCGTTGGTAGTTGGGAGGAGATGAAGACTATTATGAGAAAGAGATTCATTCTAACACATTACTATCGGGATTTGTATCAACGGTTACAAGGATCCATACTGTGGAGGAATACCACAAAGAGATGGAAATTGCCATGATTCGAGCCAATGTGGAGGAGGACCGAGAAGCAACCATGGCACGATTTTTACAAGGTTTAAATCAGGAAATTGCAAATGTAGTGGAGTTGCAACATTATGTGGAGCTTGAAGACATGGTGCATATGTCCATGAAAGTTGAAAGACAACTCAAAAAGATGGGATCGAACAAGCATGTGGGGCAAAGTTCTCATTCGTCAACTTGGAAATCTAGTTGGAACAAAAGAGATGATAAAGTTGAATCAAAGAAAAAGCCCGATTTTTCAAAGAATAAAGATGCAAGCTCTCCATTGGTCAAGGGAAAGGAACCCCTCCAACCTTCAAGAAATAGAGATATTAAATGCTTTAAGTGCTTGGGAAGGGGACATATCGCATCACAATGCCCAAACAAAATAATTATGATTTTGAAAGACAATGGTGATATCGAGACTGAAAGTGAGTCCGAAGATGATAGTGTATTGCCCGCATTATTGGAAAGTGAAGAAGAGTATCCTGTTGAAGGTGAAGCCCTTGTCACTAGGCATGCTCTAAATGTGCAAGTGAAAGAAGATGATGAAGAACAACGAGACAACATATTTCATACCCGTTGCCACATCAAAGACAAGGTATGTAGTATGATTATAGATAGGGGAAGTTGCACTAATGTAGCTAGTACTATTTTGGTTGAGAAATTATGCTTACCCACCACTAAGCATCCTAGACCTTATAAACTACAATGGTTGAATGATTGCGGGGAAGTCAAGGTCAACAAGCAAGTATTAGTTTCATTTTCCATTGGTAGATATCATGATGAGATACTTTGTGATGTAGTGCCAATGCATGCAAGTCATTTACTTTTAGGTAGACCATGGCAATTTGATAGGAAGGTCATGCATGATGGGTTTAAAAATAAGTATTCTTTTATGATGCATGGTAAACATGTAACTCTTGTACCATTGACTCCTAAGCAAGTATATGAAGATCAATTGAGGATCAAAAATGAGAGTGAAAAAAGAAAAGAGTGTGAGAAAAAAGAAAATGAGAAAAAGAAAAAGAATGGAAAAGAGAAAGAGTGTGAGAAAAGAAAAGGTGAGGATGAGATGAGTGGAAAAAAGAATGAAAGGGGAAAAGAAATTCAAGAGCAAGAGAGTAAAAAAGAGAGCTTCTATGCAAAAGAAAGAGAGGTTAAGAGAGTGTTTTATGCTTCACAGCCAATGATTGTACTTTTGTACAAGGAGGCTGATTTTAATACTAACGATCTTAACCCTTCTTTGCCTAGTGTTGTTAAATCTCTTTTGTAGGAATTTTATGATGTATTTCCTAATGAGGTTCCTGATGGATTGCCACCACTTAGAGGGATAGAGCACCAAATTGATTTCATCCCCGGAGCCACAATTCCTAATCGGCCAGCCTATAGGTGTAACCCTGCTGAGATAAAAGAACTTCAAAGGCAAGTTGAAGAGCTGATGAGAAAAGGGTATGTCCGAGAAAGTTTGAGTCCATGCGCCATCCCCGTTTTGCTAGTACCTAAGAAGGATGGAACATGGAGAATGTGCGTTGATTGTAGAGCTATCAACAAGATTACGGTAAAGTATCGTCATCCTATTCCTAGATTAGATGATATGCTAGATGAACTACATGGCTCTTGCATTTTCTCTAAAATTGATTTGAAGTCGGGCTATCATCAAATTCGCATGCGTGAGGGAGACGAATGGAAAACTGCATTTAAGACAAGGTATGGTTTGTATGAATGGTTAGTAATGACATTTGGGCTTACTAATGCACCTAGTACTTTCATGAGGTTAATGAACCATATTTTGCGTGCTTTTATTGGAAATTTTGTTGTAGTATATTTTGATGACATTTTGATTTATAGCAAAAATTTAGAGGAGCATCTATAACATTTACAAAATGTTCTAATTGTTTTGCGAAATGAAAAGTTGTATGCTAACCTTCAAAAATGTTCTTTTTGCACTAATCAAATCGAGTTTCTTGGTTATATTGTTAGTGCTAAGGGAATAGCAGTTGATGAGAAGAAGGTTAAGGCTATTCGTGAATGGCCAACACCAAAAACAATAACTGAGGTACATAGCTTCCATGGTTTGGCAAGTTTCTACAGAAGGTTTGTTAAGAATTTTAGCACTTTAGCTGCACCCTTGACTGAAATTGTTAAAAAGAATGTTGGATTTCATTGGGATAATGAACAGGATTCATCCTTCAACTCACTTAAGGAGAAATTAAGTTCTGCACCTTTACTTGCGTTACCTAACTTTGCTAAAACTTTTGAAATTGAGTGTGATGCATCATGAATAGGTATTGGAGCTGTGCTAATACAAGAAGGTCGACCCCTTGCTTATTTTAGTGAGAAATTGAGTGGCGCCACTTTGAACTATCCCACTTATGACAAAGAGATGTATGCTTTGGTGAGGGCTTTAGAGACGTGGCAACATTACTTGTGGCCCAAAGAGTTTGTCATTCACACAGATCATGAATCATTGAAGCACTTGAAGAGCCAAAGTAAGTTGAATAGACGTCATGCAAAATGGGTGGAGTTCATTGAATCATTTCCGTATGTGATCAAGTATAAACGAGGTATGGAAAATACTGTTGCAGATGCTTTATCTCGAAGGTATACCTTGCTCTCTACTTTGAACACTAAATTGTTAGGATTTGAATACATTAAAGATCTATATTCTAAGGATCCTGACTTTGGAAATGTATTTGAAGTATGTGAGCATGCTGCATTTGGGAAGTTTTATAGGCATGATGGATTTTTATTTAGAGTTAATCGGTTATGTGTGCCTAACTGTTCATTGAGGGACTTATTAGTCAAAGAAGCCCATGGTGGGGGGCTAATGGGACATTTTGGAGTGAGAAAAACACTAGATGTTTTGTTGGAGCATTTCTTTTGGCCACATATGAAAGGAGATGTTGTAAAATTTTGTGAGAAGTGTATCACATGTAGGCAAGCAAAATCTAAATCTTTACCTCATGGGTTGTATACACCTCTACCAATTCCTAGTGAACCTTGGGTTGATATTTCTATGGATTTTATTGTTGGTTTACCAAGGTCAAAACGAAGTATGGATTCTATTTTTGTGGTCGTAGACAGATTTTCTAAAATGGCTCATTTTATTCCTTGTAGGAAAACAGATGATGCTAACCATATTGCTGATCTCTTTTTTAGGGACATTGTACGACTTCATGGAGTGTCAAAAAGTATAGTTTCAGATCGTGATGCAAAGTTTCTAAGCTACTTTTGGAAGACACTATGGGGCAAGTTGGGAACAAAGTTGTTGTTTTCTACAACGTGCCATCCACAAACAGATGGACAAACAGAGGTAGTAAATCGAACCTTAGCTACTTTATTAAGAGCTATCATTCAAAAGAATTTAAAAGGTTGGGAAGATTGTTTACCACATGTTGAATTTGCATATAATAGATCTATACATTCTGCTACTAAGTGTTCACCTTTTGAAGTGGTATATGGTTTCAATCCGCTAACTCCTTTGGATTTATCACCTTTGCCTATCTCTGAGCATGCTAGTTTGGATGGTACAAAGAAAGCTGAATTTGTGAGGCAAATGCATGAGAAAGTAAGGATGCAAATTGAAAAGAAGACTGAACAATATGCTACGCAAGCCAACAAGGGACAAAAGAAAATAATCTTTGAACCCGGTGATTGGGTTTGGGTTCATATGAGAAAGGAGAGATTTCCGGCTAAACGTCGTACCAAGTTGCATCCAAGAGGAGATGGACCATTCCAAGTCATGGCGCGAATCAATGATAATGCCTACAAGCTGGACTTGCCGGGTGAGTATAATGTGAGTTCCACATTTAATGTTTCTGATCTCTCTCCCTTTGATGTAGGTAATCAAGATTCGAGGACGAATCCTTTTGAAGAGAGGGGGAATGATGGAGACAAAGGAAGTGAACAAGTTGCCCAACAAGCTAACGATACGGATCATGCTCAACCCACTCTAGAAGATGTTGATGATCCATTATGCATCAAAGGAGGCCCAATTACAAGGGCTAAGGCTAAAAAGATCAAAGAAGCACTTAATGTGCTAATTGAAGATGTGAAAGCCAAAGCTACCATTGAAGAAGGTTTGACCAAGAGCAAGTCATACGGCTTAGTCAACCTAATTCAAGTCTTAGATGAGCTTAACTAGACTCCTTAGTCTCTTGTCCATATAAGAAGGATATGTTAATTTTGTGGGTTCAATTTAGACCCAATTTCTAGCTTTATTTGGGTTGTAATGGTGCCAAGAGCTCAATAGGCCTATGTAGTATACATAGGCCTCCACTAAATGGGCTTCCTTTTGGCCTTTTAGGGTTTTAGGTCACCCTATAGCTATAAATATAGGGGGTGGCGGCCACAACATGTAATTTTTGGCTTATTCAATCTACTACATGGTGAGGCTCTCACTTGTTGGTTCTTCATTGAACTAGAACTTATCAAGGCATCTCCTTGTGGCGTTCAAGACTTATCAACCTCCATCCCAAGGTTGTGGCGTCTATCTTCTTCTTCTTCTATACCAAGGTTCGTGCTTCCTTAAGCATTGGGTCAAGGTTTCTTTCTTCCATTCTCCATCTTTTCGATTTAGGCTATCTTTCACCCTTTCTTCCATTTGTTGTGTGTTCTTGAGATTTCTTCTCATTGGGTTCGCATCAGAATTACACTAGTGTGCTTTGAGTACATTGAGCAGGACCAAAACCAGAGGTCATCCAATTTGTATTGACTTAATAATTGGATAGAACATCAGATTTATTATGGAGTGCGATTCCTAAATCCCGATATAATAAAGGGCATATATAATTAATTATTAGTTCTTTGATTTACCAATGGGCGAGATGTATTCTGCTAGATCGATAGGCCGGTAAGTTGGGAAATAATATTAATTATATGGTGTGTCATTGATTATTGACGGAATCCGTATCCTGGTGAGTCGGGATGATGATGCCCCCTTAATGAGCTCAAAAGGTTCATCATGTTAAACCCTACAGCTGGATTTGATCCAACATGATGATAAGGTTGAGTGGTACTAATCAAGGATCCAGAAGTTAATTAATTTAAATTGTCAGTAATTTAAATTAATTGATGGGCATTCGATATTTTAAACACGGGGGGATGGACTACCCGTAATAGGTGGAGCCCATATATAAATATGGGGTTGGTGAGGTAATTCAATGAGGATCCTTTAGTGGAATGGATCTTCATTAATGGATCGGGTTGGATCCATTAGCAGGCCAAGATCCAACTCCTCCTCATGGTCCCTATCGTAGACCTATATATACCCCATGATGACATGAAACCAAGTTGAATAATTGATCCAATGAAACATAAGAAAATCCATGCGGTGTTGAATAACACCAAGATCCAACGCCCCTAGGGTGCGTTTGGTTTGTGCCATTTTTCATTTTCATTTTCCAGAAAACCGCATTTTTTAATTTTCTAGAAAATGACTTTTTTTCATTCTCCAGTTTTCCAGAAAACGCTATGTTTTTTTTTTGGAAAACAAAGCTGGAAAATACAAACCAAACATGTTTTCTAGAAAACCGTATTTTCTACAGAAAATGAAAATAGAAAACAGACTGGAAAATGTAAACCAAACGCCCCCTAAGTTTCTCCTCTCCTTTACTCTATCCGTGTGGTGCCGAACAGCAAGGGTTGTTCCTTCTTCGCGCAATTAAACTACTCCAAGAGTTTCAATTGCTTACACAACAGCAATTAGAATCGCATGCAATGATTTTAATTGCCTAATTAAAATCGCATGCAAGGGTTTTAATTGCTCAAGCAATTAAATTGCTCCAAGCGCATGCAAGGATTTTAATTTCCCAATTAAAAATGCATGCGTTTAATTGCATGTGTTTCTTCTCCATGCGTTTCTTCTCCAATTAATTATTAGCCTCCGGGGCTATGGTGTAGCGGTAAGGTTATTTGTCATTAATTCAGGCATCCGTGGTTCGATCCCCAGCTACGGCGCATTTTGCAGGAATTTTTTCTCCAAATGGGGCGCGAACCCTGGGACGCTGGGCTTCTAGATTGGCCACCGCGAGCGCTTCCCGATTTATCCTAGTGACCGGTGGGAAACTTTCGTGGGGTCGAACCGGTCATCCCAGGTTCAATTTGTCTGCTGTCTGGTTTATCATTTTTTTCCAATTAATTATTAATTGCATGCGCAATTAATTTGTTTCTTCTCTAATTAATTGCTTGCGCAATTATATAAACCTATTCAAAGTTGCCTCAAGCAATATCTCGAAGCAGAAGAAAGAAATTGCATGTGATTAAATTTCTTTCTCCTCACAGCAATTTCCTGGAGGACCAATTTCCTTGGAGCAGAGGCAATTTCTTGGAGCAATTGCCGCAATTTCCTTGGCGTAGAAGAAATTGCCTCCTCACGGCAATAGTCTAGGAGAGCAGAAGGGGGATTTTAGTTTGGATTATCTTCTTCTATAGAGTGACCAGTGGCATCCGTTTGGTAAGGGATTAGTTGGCGCAAGTAGAAGGGATCAACTTGGTGACCACGGTTTTTGGTAGATTGTCACCCACACGACGTCCAAGAGGGGAGGGTCATACGGTAGAAAATCGAAAGGTAACGAAAGGTATATTCTTCCTTGGCTCCTTTCATTCTTATTTGTGCCTTATTCAATTGTCCCGTCATTTCATGTTTGTTATTTATTTATTTTGATTGCGAATCATAGTCAATAATTATTTATCTGGACCCCAACCATAAACACAAAAGTCAGTGATCAGCTCGTTGCCTTTTCGCCGGTTGAACGGTCGAGCAAATTACAAGGCCGATTATGGTAATTGGCCGAGTTGTAATTTGGATTGTTCGATACGGCACGAGATGGTCGTAGGGGGACGGGTCTTCATTCGGATTAAGTTTTAATATGTAGATATGGAGAGGTCTCTCGGATCGATCGAGTATTCGCTTAGGAACCCCGCCAAGCCATACCCAACAATTGGTATCAGAGCTGAGGTTTCCGGCTTTGTGTGTTTGAGGATTGGTAAATTTTTTACATTTTCATACATTTTATTTAGCTGGATGATATGTGGATGTGCTTAGGCTAACTTTGTGTTGCAGGCATGAGATTCCAACTTATCATGGCCAAATAATGATTGTGTGAATGGTTTTGCAAATTATTGTAATTAATAAATCCTCGGGGTTGACGAGGTGACGACACGACTGGCTGCGCATTGGAGACCAAGGCCTTGAAAGTTGAAAAATCTAGAATTTTCTATTTTTCATATGTTGGTTATGTGCTTGTTGTGTGAATGTGCTAGTTAAAATTCCTCGTAATAAATTACTAAGTGGAAGAGGGACCCTAAGGGTCCTATGGCTTCCATTACAATCCGATAAGTGATGCGAACAAGTCTGCGCGTCAGCTCTGAGTGCCTTCCTCCCCGTCAGATGGACTTGTTCTGCGGATCACTGGGTCGGAAAAGCTTATAGAAAATTGTTAAAGAGCGTGTGTACTTCCCCATCAGAAGGCACATAATCAGAAATAATTTTCTTAGTGTCGTGTAATGGTGAACACTTAAATGCGAATAATAGTATCCTCCCCATCGGAGTCACTGCTATTATTTTGCAGAGCTGAAGTGAACCAACTATTAATCTTACTTGTCAAAAGGTTAGGTTGACAAGATAGTAAGATTAATGGGTAAATCCTCCTCTTACGAATGTGGAAATTCGTATACGTCCACACCATCGTGGCATGCGAATTTCTCGGTGTTTAGAGGTGTTGGTTGATTTCGAAAATTTATTGTTGTGAGGAATCAATTTATTTTCGATTTCTAAAGTAGTGTGTGTTGTGATTCTCAGGATTTTCAAAATGGATTTTAACCCACTAGCTACAATACTTAAGGAGAATAAACTTATTGGACCCAACTATATTGACTGGAAGAGAAACCTTGACATTGTCCTTACGGCTGAAGAGTACAAATTTGTGCTCACCGAAAAATGTCCTGATAAGCCTAGCGACAATTCTGGTGAAGGGCAGAAGGAGCATTACAAGAAATGGGTTAAGGCAGATGAGATGGCGCGGTGTTACATTCTGGCATCCATGTCGAATGTATTGCAACATCAGCATCAGGCCATGCCCACTGCTTGTGATATGATGCTGAACCTTCAGGAGCTTTTCGAGCACCAGAGTCGTGCCGCTAGGCAGCTGGCGATGAAGAATCTGATGACGACCACTATGGTCGAAGGGACACCCGTGAGGGATCATGTCCTAAAGATGATGACCCACCTTAATGAGATTGAGGTTCTTGGAGGATCTATCGACGGGGAATCCCAGGTCGATATAATATTCCAATCTCTGCCTAAGAGTTTTGAGCAGTTCCGGCTCAACTATAACATGAATAAGCATGAGTATACGTTGGGGGAACTCCTGAGAGAACTCCAGGCGGCAGAAGGGCTTTTTCGTCAAAACTCGCAGGCCTTAGTGACTCAAAGGGTTCAAGAAGGCAGCTACATTGCAGGGATGTCGGACTAGTGTGAAGAAGCCGATAGGCAAGTGCTTCACGTGTAAGCAAACTGGACACTGGAAGGCGGACTGCCCCCGTCGTTAAGATAAAGGTATTTCATCGTACTTAGTCATTGAAACATGTTTAGCGATGCTATCTACCAGTACCTGGTGTGTAGATACGGGAGCCACTGACCATGTCTGCAATACTCTACAGGGGTTCCAGGAAACCCGACGGCTAGTTGAAGGAGAAATTGTGGCCTATATGGGCAATGTTACGGAAGTGGCAGCAGTTGCAGTGGGAGTTTTTTATTTGTCTTTTAAGAGAAATAAAATATTGGTTTTGAGAGAATGCTTATATATACCCACATTTAGAAAGAATTTGATTTCAGTTTTTAAGTTAATTATGAATGGATATTTTGTTGCTTTTAATAACAAAGTTGTTATAAAAAGAAATAGGGAGATTATCTGTTCGGGTACTATGATTGGCAATCTATACACTCTAGAACCAACGACTCCCACAGAGGTCAATAGCTCATCGTCTAACCTAAATAAGAGAAAGGAGCCTTCTAAGATGAATCAGACGTATCTTTGGCACCTTAGGCTTGGTCATATTAACTTTAGTAGGATTCAGAGGTTGATAGTTGATGGACCCTTGGGTTCATTAGTGGTGGAAGACTCCCCGACCTGTGAGTCTTGCTTGGAAGGTAAGATGACCAAGAGGCCTTTCAAGGCTAAGGGGTATAGGGCCAAAGATGTGCTAGAACTGATTCATTCTGATTTATGTGGTCCTATGTCAATCCAGGCTAGAGGTGGCTTTGAATACTTCATCACCTTCATTAACGATTATTCGAGGTATGGATACATTTACCTGATGCGCCGCAAGTCTGAATGCTTTGATAAATTCAAAGAGTTCAAGGCTGATGTGGAGAAACATCGAGGTAAAAGTATCAAGACACTACGATCTGATCGTGGTGGCGAGTACCTCTTTGGAGAGTTTAGGACCTACCTATCAGAAGCTGGGATTCAGTCCCAGCTGACTGCACCCGGTATGCCCCAACAGAACGGTGTGGCAGAAAGAAGGAATAGGACTCTTATGGAAATTGTTAGGTCAATGATGAGCTATTCAGACTTACCTAATTTGTTCTGGGGATATGCTCAGGAAACGGCAGCGTACATACTGAACTTGGTTCCATCTAAGTCAGTCCCTTCTACTCCAACAAAACTGTGGACTGGGTGCAAGTCCAGTCTAGGACATGTTCGGATTTGGAGTAGTCCAGCACATGTGCTGAAGGGAGATACTGATAAGTTGGAATCTCGTACGGAGGTACATTTGTTTGTAGGCTATCCTTGAGGAACGAAGGGTGGTCTATTCTATAGTCCTAAGGATCAGAAGGTAATCGTTAGCACGAATGCCAGATTCTTAGAAGAAGACTATGTGATGAACCATAAGCCCAAAAGTAGACTAGTGCTTGAAGAGTTAAGAGGGGACATTCCAACCTTAGAACCAATTGTATAAGAGGGCACACCACAAGTCACTGCACCGCGTGTCACAGAAGATACACAGGTGTTGCCTCGTCGCAGTGGGAGGTTTGTTAGATAGCTTGAAAGGTTCATGTTTTTGGGAGAGTCTTCAGACTTGGTCTCTGGTAAACATGAACCGGATCCCTGGACCTATGACGAGGCCCTCCAAGATAAGGATGCAGATTCTTGGCAAAGGGCAATGAACTCTGAGATAGAATCTATGGATTCTAATCATGTCTGAGAGCTAGTAGAACTACCCGATGGTGTAAAAGTCATTGGATGCAAGTGGATCTACAAAAGAAAGAGAGGATCAGACGGGAAAGTTGAGACCTTCAAAGCTAGGCTTGTTGCGAAAGGGTATACTCAGAAAGAGGGTATCGATTATGAGGAGACCTTTCAGCGGTAGCCATGCTTAAGACAATCCGGATTCTCTTGTCTATTGCAGCTCATATGGACTATGAGGTATGGCAGATGGACGTCAAGATAGCTTTCCTTAACGGAAGTCTTGAGGAGACCATCTACATGTAGCAGCTAGAAGGGTTCATTGAAAAGGGCAAAAAGCATCTAGTATGCAAGCTTAATCGGTCCATTTATGGATTGAAGAAAGCTTCGCGATCTTGGAATATTCGCTTTGATGAAGTAATCCAGTCATATGGATTTACTCAAAGCCCGGATGAGTCATGTGTATATAAGAGATGTGACGGAAACGTAGTGGTGTTTCTTGTACTTTACGTAGATGACATTTTGTTAATTGGCAATAATGTCAAAGTGTTATCAGACGTAAGGGTCTAGTTGTCAAAACAGTTTGATATGAAGGACTTAGGAGAAGCGGGACACATCCTTGGGATCAAGGTCATAAGGGATCGCCAGAAAAGGATGTTGTGCTTATCTCAAGCTTCATATGTTGACACTGTCCTGACTCGTTTTAGCATGGAAAACTCCAAGAAGGGTTTCCTTCCCTTCAGGCATGGAGTTCCTCTATCCAAGGAGATGTGTCCGAAAACATCAAAGGAGATAGAGGAAATGAAGGCGGTTCCTTATGCTTCGGCAGTAGGAAGTCTCATGTATGCTATGTTGTGTACGAGACCAGAAATCTGGCATGGCTAGCAGATATCAAAGTAACCCAGGACAGGGACATTGGAATGCGGCAAAGCACATATTGAAATACCTGAGACGGACTATGGATTATATGCTGGTTTACCCAGCAAACTAATTAGTCCCTGTGGGTTATACAGATTCGGATTTCCAGTCAGACAGGGATAAGAGAAGGTCTACCTCAGGGTTTGTATTTACATTAGGAGGTGGTGCCATTGATTGGAGGAGTATATGGCTCAGGAACTTCATCATGGACTTGGATGTGATTCCTGGTTTGCCCAGATATATCACAATCTTTTGTGATAACAGTGGTGCAGTTGTAAACTCGAAGGAACCACGAGCCCATAAGACGAGTAAACACATAGAGCGCAAGTACCATCTGATACGAGAAATTGTAAAGCGAGGTGAGGTTGTTGTCGCCAAAATTGCATCAGAGGACAACCTGGCAGATCCTTTCACTAAGGCACTTCCAGCTAGAGCTTTTGATTGACATGTGGAGGATATGGGAGTCAGATGTATGACTGTGAGAGAACAGCAAAGTCTTTGAGATTGATAGATGTGTATACTGAAAGACATGCTTCTTTTATATATATGAACATCTTTATTTTTGAAAAGAGAATCACAACTACACTAGGTGCTTGTTTATATTAGTACATGCATAAAAGTCCATTACTTTGCATTGTAGATAACATGGTATGTGGTGTCACACGGAAGATCATGTTATCGGTTCCTTGCCTAGTATAAGTAGAGGCTCACAACCGAGATGGAATTGGACAAACCATCGGGATGGTTGTAGTGAAATTAGGTATGGTTGTCTTGACCATAGAATTACACTAGTGTGCTTTGAGTACATTGAGCAGGACCAAAACCAGAGGTCATCCAATTTGTATTTACTTAATAATTGGATAGAACCTCAGATTTATTATGGAGTGTAATTCCTAAATCCCGATATAATAACGGGCACATATAATTAATTAATAGTTCTTTGATTTACCAATGGGCGAGATGTATTCTGCTAGATAAATAGGCCTGGTAAGTTGGGAAATAATATTAATTATATGGTGTGCCATTGATTATTGACGAAATCCATGTCCTGGTGAGTCAGGATGATGATGCCCCTTGATGAGCTCAAAAGGTTCATCATGTTAAACCCTGCAGGTGGATTTGATCCAACATGATGATAAGGTTGAGTGGTACTAATCAAGGATCCAGAAGTTAATTAATTTAAATTGTCAGTAATTTAAATTAATTGACGGACATTCAATATCTTAAACACGGGGGGATGGACGACTCATAATAGGTGGAGCCCATATATAAATATGGGGGTTGCTGAGGTAATTCAATGAAGATCCTTTAGTGGAATGGATCTTCATTAATGGATCGAGTTGGATCCATTAGCAGGCCAAGATGTAACTCCTCCTCATGGTCCCTATCGTAGCCCTATATATACCCCATAGTGGCATGAAATCAAGTTGAATAATTGATCCAATAAAACACAAAAGAAATCCGTGCGGTGTCAAACAACACCAAGATCCAACGCCCCCTAAGTTTCTCCTCTCCTAACCTCTCTCCATGCGGTGCCGAACAGCAAGTGTTGTTCCTTTTTCACGCAATTAAACTACTCCAAGAGTTTCAATTGCTTAGGGAATAGCAATTAGAATCGCATGCAAGGATTTTAATTGTCCAATTAAAATCGCATGCAAGGGTTTTAATTGCTCCAAGCACATGCAAAGATTTTAATTGCCCAATTAAAAATGCATGTGTTTAATTGCATGCGTTTCTTCTCCATGCGTTTCTTCTCCAATTAATTATTAATTGCATGTGCAATTAATTTGTTTCTTCTCCAATTAATTATTAATTGCATCTGCAATTAATTTGTTTCTTCTCCAATTAATTGCTTGCGCAATTATATAAACCTGTTCAAAGTTGCCTCAAGCAATATCTCGAAGCAGAAGAAAGAAATTGCATGTGATTAAATTTCATTCTCCTCACAGCAATTTCCTGGAGGAGCAATTTCCTTGGAGCAGAGGCAATTTTTTGGAGCAGTTGCCGCAATTTCCTTGGCGTAGAAGAAATTACCTCCTCACGGCAATAGTCTAGGAGAGTAGAAGGGGATTTCTGTTTGGATTAATTATCTTCTTCCTTAGAGCGGCCGGTGACATCCGTTTGGTAAGGGGTTAGTTGGCACAAGGAGAAGGGATCAACTTGGTAACCACGGTTTTTGGTAGATCGTCGCCCACACGACGTCCAAGAGAGGAGGGTCATATGGTAGAAGATCGTAAAGTAACGGAAGGTATATTCTTCCTTGGCTCCTTTCATTCTTATTTGTGCCTTATTCAATTGCCTCGTCATTTTATGTTTGTTATTTAATTATTTTGATTGTGAATCATAGTCAATAATTATTTAACTGAATCCTAACCTTAAACACAAAAGTCGACGATCAACTCGTTGCCTTTTCCGCGGTCGAACGGTCGAGCAAATTACAAGGCCGATTATGGCAATTGGCCGAGTTGTAATTTGGATCGTTTGATACAGCATGAGATGGTCGTAGGGGGACGGGTCTCCATTCGGATTAAGTTTTAATCTGTAGACATGGAGAGGTCTCTCGGATCGACCGAGTATTCGCTTAGGAAGCCCGCCAAGTCATACCCAACACATGTTCACCAGGGACCAAATCCGAAGACTCTCCCAAAGACATGAATCTATCAGGTCGCCTAACAACCATCCCACTATGACGAGGTACTACCTCTGTATCATCTGTGACACGTGGTGCAGTCACTTGTGGTATATCCTCCTGTAATGTTGGTACTGAAGTAGGAACTTCCCCTCTTACATCCTCTAGAACAATCTTACTCATGGGCTTGTGGTTCATTACATAGTCCTCTTCTATAAATTGGGCATTTGTGCTAACGATGACTCTCTGATCATTAGGACTATAAAACAAACCACCTTTTGTTCCTCTAGGATAGCCAACGAACAAGTGTACTTCTGTACGAGATTCCAACCTATCAGCGTCCTCCTTCAGAACATATGCTGGACTACCCCAAATTCGAATATGTCTCATACTAGGCTTAAGTCCAGTCCATAATTATGTGGGAGTGATTTAGAAGGTACCAAGTTCAGAATATACATTGTCGTTTCCAGAGCATACCCCCAAAATGAATTTGGTAATTTAGAATAACTCATCATCGATCTAAGCATCTCCATAAGAGTCCTATTCCTTCGCTCTGCCGCATCATTCTGTTGGGGTGTACCTGGTGCAGATAATTGGGATTGAATCCCAGCCTCTGATAAGTAACTCCTATATTCTCCCAAGAGGTACTCTCCACCACGGTCAGACTGTAGTGTCTTCCTAAATTCTTCATAGACGTTTCTCTATATCAGCCTTGAATTCTTTGAACCTGTCTCAGACTTGTGATGCATCAAGTAAATGTATCCATATCTTGAATAGTCGTCTATAAATGAGACAAAATATTCAAAGCCACCTCTTGCCTGGATAGACATAGGACCACACAAATCAGAAAGAACCAACTCCAACACATCTTTGGCTCTATACCCCTTGGCCATAAAAGGCATTTTGGTCATTTTACCTTCCAAGCAAGATTCACAGGTTGGGATGTGCTCCACCACCAATGAACCCAAAGGTCCATTAGCTATCAACCTTTGAATTCTACTCAAGTTAATATGACCTAACCTTAGATGCTAAAGATATGTTTGGTTCATTTTCGAAGGCTCTTTTCTCTTATTAGAATTAGAAGATGTGTTCTTAATTTCTATTTGCATCGTGGGAAAAATTGGATTAAGAGTATATAAATTGTCATCCAACACACCAGAACAGATAATCTCTCTATTCCTTTTTATAACAACTCTGTCATTAAAAGAAACAGAATATTCATCCATAAAAAATTTAGAAACAGAAATTATATTCTTTCTAAAACAAGGTACATAAAGACAAATTCTCAAAACCAAACATTTATTCTTAGCAAAAGATAAATGAACATCTCCCACTGCAATAACTACCACTTTCGTAGCATTGCCCATATAGACAGTAATCTGGCCCTCATGTAGTCGTTTGGTTTCCTGGAACTCCTACAATGAATTGCAAACATGATCAGTGGCTCCCATATCTACACATTAGGCACTGGTAGATAACACCGCTAAACATGTTTCAACAACTAATGAAAAAGATATCTGATTTGTTGGTGCAAAATGTATCAGTGATGAACAGTCATCCTCTAATGTTTTGATGTTTGACTATATACTTATGTTAGTGACAATATATGTTACACAATATAAGGTGTGGTTAAAGTGATCAAGGGTTAAGTCAAACAAGACCTTATGTTTGTTAGGGTAAGCACAGGTCTGATCAGTTTGACAAACGGGTTAAGCCAAACAGGATATGATGTTTGGCAGAATACATAGAACCCAGGGTTGGTCAGTTTGACCAAGGGATTAAACCACACCGGACTTGAGGTGTGAGATCATATTTACCTGAAGATTGGTGGAAGTCTAGTCAGGATCATGATGACTAGTAAAGGAGTGATTTCGGTGAAAGAAATCCTGGTGAGTGAAGCCGGGTCCTAGCAAGGGAAGCTAAGTGAAAGAAATCCTAGCGAGTGAAGCAAGGTGGACTAAGTCCTGGTGAGTGAAGATGGGCACGATGTTTTGGTCCGAGGGACTGAGCATTAAGTCCTGGTCGGGGATCGGGCAATGGAGTCTTTGCCGAGAGAGGATGGCGGACAGAAGTAGAGACGGGTCGAGGTCGGATGTCTCGAGATCCGAGTTCTCGGAGGCTGAGCAAAAGTCCAACCGGAGGTCCCGGTTGGCAAAAGCTTTAGTCGAGCGAGGATCGCGAACAGAAGTAGAGATGGTTCGAGGTCGGACGTCTCAAGATTCGTGTTCTTGGAGGCTAAGCGAATGTCCAACCGGAGTTGCCAGTTGGCAAAAGTAACTTCTCCAGGGTGGAGTAGGTGAGGACGCGTTCCCCAGGAAAGGGAACATTAGGTGTCGATTCGACCTAGAGTTTCGAGTGAAATCCAAAGTCAGAACCAACCAATTAAGGCTTAAGATTATGTGTTTTGCATAGTTTTATATCAATTCTATTTTTATGCTTAAACTGTTTAACTTAGTTAAGTTTTATTTAACCCTAACTAAACCTGGGTTGAAGTACATCAAAAAGGGGGAGATTGATGGTACCCCGGTTAGTTTTGATGTGATTAACTAGGTTAAGTTAGGTCCTATGTTTTCTAATCCCTCTGCTAAGTGTGCAAGAGCTTAGGTAAGAGGAGGTCGAGCGTAAGACGTAGTGAACGAAAAGGATTGTGCGGGGAAGCGAGCTGACGTGCTCGGTGCAATCCGAGGGATGCGGAAGCTGCGGAAGAGTACGTCGGTGGATCGAGAAGGACGTGCGCGACGTCCGAGGGATGGGAAGCCGGGAGGAAGCACGCTGAACGGGAGAAAGGCCAGAGTCAAGTTCGGGTGAGCCTAACTCCGGTTGGCCGGAAATCACCCAGAAGACGAACAACCAAAAAGCTGGTCAGTTTGACCAAGTCAAACCAGGCGCCCGATAAAGAGGAGAGTTATTTGTTGCTAAAAGGATTTGAACCCGAAACCTCAGACAACACAAGTCTCCTTACATACCACTTGGGATAGCAGGAGAATACAATAAGTTGGAGATCACAACAGTAAAGTCTCGAACAGAAGATAAAGTTTTAATTAAACATTATCTCTTAAAGGATAAATCCTTATCCTTTAGTCAGATCCAATGGATGTAGTTTAATCCCATCCAAGATCAACCGTCCAAATTACATCCATGGATTAACGACCAAGTGAAAACTCATCAACAATCAACAATCCAGATTTATTCTCTTAGGCTATAAATAGGCTTAGAGTTTTAGCTTTAGAGAAGCAATTAATTCACTTGTAAAATCTCTGAGCGTGCTTTTGTTGTAAGACTTCTCCACCATAAGGAGATTTTTATTGAAACGCCCATTGCCTTGGAAGCAACGTTCTCAGTTGCGACCAAGTTTCTTTTTAAATGATGAAGTTTTCCGACATAAGTTTGAGTTGATATTCACCCCCCCTCTCTATCGACGGCATCGATCCTACACGATTCTGGTGTCTGAAGAGTTCCTTGAGATTGAGAATCATGTCATAGGCATTTGTGAAGGCTTGATATTGATGTTGCAGTACATTTGACATAGAAGCTAAAATGTAACACCACGTCATCTTATCTGCCTTAACCCACTTCCTATAACTCTCTTTCTCCTCTTCACTAGAATCATCACTAGGCTTAAAGGGGCGTATCTCAAAGAAAACAAATTTGTACTCCTCAGCAGTCAAGGCAATATCCATGTTCCGTTTCCAATCAATATAATTCGGACCAGTAAGTTTGTTTTCTTTTATAATCACAACAAGTGGGTTAAAAGCCATTTTAAAAAATCCTGAGAATCACAATAGTCAAAACATTAGATTTTAAAATTATATTGATTCCTCAAACAATAAAATTTTAAAATCACCAACACCTCAAAACACCATGAATTTTGTATGCCACGATAGTGTGGACGTATACAAATTCAAACATTTGTAAGAGGAGGTTTTACCCATTAATTTTATTATCTTGTCAACCTTACTTTTTGACAAATAAAATTAATAGTTGGTTTATCCTCAGCTATACAAATAATAGCAGTGACTCCGATGGGGAGGATACTATTAATTGCATCTAAGTGTACACCATTACACGATACTAAGTCAATTATCTAGGATTATGTCCCTTCCGATGGGGAAGATCTCACGCTCCTAAATAATTTTCAATAATCATATTTGATCTAGTGATCCATAAAACAAACTCATCCGATGTGGAGAAAGGCACTCAGAGCCAACGAGCAAGTTTGTTTGCATCACTAATCAAATTAGTAATGGAGGCCACGGGACTCAAAGATTCCCTCACCCACTTAGTTAATTTTTAAAATTGAGAAATTTTCATGGAATCACAACAAGCATAATAAATGGCAAGCAATAAATATGAAAATTCAAAATTTCAAACTATTATGGCTTTGAAGGATCCGCCGTTCTCAAATACGCCTCCAGTCGTGTTGCCATCTCGTCTCCAACTCCCACTGCCGTGTTGGTGCCGGAAGCCCCAAAGTCAAACCTGTGTTTTGATAATGGCAAAGGGTTCAGAAGTTATGGTTTTATTATGATCTAACAATGCTACTCAAGTGTGCAGGAAAAGTCCTAGGTACACTAGCCATCTAAGTCTTGACATAAGATTGGGCAATAAGTCCTGGTCGTGGACTGGACACCGAAGACCTGGTGAGTGAAGCTGGGCAATAAGTCCTGGTCGTGGACTGGGCACCGAAGACCTGGTCAGTGAAGCTGGGCAATAAGTCCTGGTCGTGGACTAGGCATGAAGACCTGATCCGGGGGATTGAGCAAAAGTCCAACCAGAGGAGCCAGTTGGAAAAAAGGTAAACTCTCCTGAGAGGAGTAGGTGAGGACGCGTTCCCCGTAGGAGGGAACATTAGGCATCGGTTCGACCTAGGGTTCCATTTCGGAACCCCAAAGTTAGAACCAAGACATCTCAGGTTGTTAATCATGCTTAAACTTATATCATTCATGTGTTATTTGTGTTTTGGAACTAACCCTGGTTGTAGTAACAAAGTGATGGATGTTTCTGCTCCCAGGCGCCTAAATAAGGTCAGGCGCCTGTTTGATCAGGCGCCTGTGTTGATACAGGCGCCCCAGACAAGGGTGTTTCTAGGCACAATCGAAGCAAGCCTCCAGAACAGCATATGAGGCGCCTGTGTTCATATAGGCGCCCCAGTCAGCTTAGGCGCCCCAGTTGAAGGGATAAGCACTTGCCAAGTCTGCGGATTGAGGTTCGCACAGAATGGGCCACGTGTCAGGCACCCCCTTCAACACAGGCGCCCCAGCATCGACTATATAAAGGGGTTCACCCCCTTGGCGCTCTACTCCAAACGCTCCGTGCTCAAGACTCAAGCGCCAACGACGACCCGTGGCTCCGACTTTCAATTTTCTCCGGTCGTCGGTATAACTTTTTTTGTATTAAGTGTTGTATTTTAATTCTATATTCGAACTTTAAATTGTAATAATTTTTCGCAATATAGAATTATCCATCGTAAATAGTCAATGACCGTGGGCCTTGGAGTAGGAGCCGACTGTGACTCCGAACCAAGTAAAAACAAATGTGTTAGCATTGATTTGTTTTTCCGCTGTGCAATTTACTCTATGTTTTTCGAAAATTTATCGATCGATATTCACACCCCCCCTCTATCGATTCTAACCGATCCCACAAGTGATATCAGAGCGGGTGACTCAAATCTGGTGAAACCACCAGTTGAGCATTTTTTCGGATTTTTTTGAATTTAAAAAAAATTGTTCGTATTTTTTCTCATTAATCGAGGTTGGTGCAACACCACTCAATTTTTTTCTTATTACTATTTTCTACCGCACTACTAATCCAAGACTTAGTCTTGGGACGAGTTTTTTTTGTAAATTTTTTTTCAGTTTAAAAATTAAATGGCCAATCAAGAGTGGAACAGTGCCCGCCCACCTCTTTTCTCTGGCGAGAATTTCAGAGATTGGAAAAATCAAATGGAATCTCACCTGAAGATCCATATGGATATATGGATGATAATCTAAACGGGATTCATCTTTCCCAAACATGATGGATTATCAACCGCATGGGATAAATTGGACGAACCAACGCTCAACAAGATTGAGACAGATGCTAAGGCTACTGCAATCCTTCAGAGTGGCCTAACCAATGAACAACTCAGACTAGTCGGACCTTTCGAATGTGCTAAAGAAATTTGGCAAAAGCTGATTAACCTACATCAAGAGAACTCAGATGAAGAAAAAGATCAGGTAAGCTATTTCGCACTCTCAGCTCAAGCACAAGTAGCTGAGACAGAATCGGTACCTGACTTCGAAATCGACTTCGGATAAGAAGATGAGATAGAATCCATACCCGACTTCGAAATCGAACCAGAATTAGAAGACGAGTCTGCCTAGACCAAATCGGTAGCTAATTTTGAATCTTTTTCAGAATTAAGATTAAATGAGCAAACTAATACTGCAATGGTCGAGGAAGGTATAGTTTGTATTGCAGGAAAACTCCAAGAGAACCACTGACAAATATGCCACAACCAATATCTGAGTCTGACTCAGATTCGGAGTCAGACTATAATAAAACAAAACTGGTTCAGTGGACTCGTGACTACTACAAGATGGAGAAAAAAATAAACAAGCAAAAGAAAGATGGCTAAGATCAAGGGGGAGACTTCCAACAAGGATCCAAAAGGTAACATTATAGACTCAAAATTTAAAAGTCATATAATGTGTTTTAAGTGTAGGGAGATAGGACACTATAAAATCAGTGTCCTACTCGTAAGAGTCGGTCTTCACCACCTACAATGAAAGGAACCCCCAAGGATGCTGAACAAACAACCGAAAAAGGTAAATTTACCTTATATGAAAATCCAGTATTTACCTCAAATAGTGTAATTGAATCATATAGATTAGTTAAGACGAATTTCAGAAAATTAGAACAAGAAAATGAAACTCTGAAACGTAAGGTTAATATGCTAGAAAATTTAATTCACAATCTTGCTGATTTCGAAAATCTGGAGTATTACTCCAATTATGACTTTACTTAGATATTTTTTTTCTTATTGCCTGTTTATTTTTGCAATTTTATTATAATGCTAAGAATTAGGAATGGTTAGTTTAATGACAAAAGATTTACTTGAAATTTGAACAACATAGTATTAGGTGGAGGTGAGATGATAGTACGTTAGGGAAGCCTTTCTAATAAGGTCAAGTAAGGTAAGGCGTACCCTACTTGGTCTGTTTAGTTTGGTGGAACTAGTCGAAGCTACCAATCCAAAACCTAAGCTAGTTAGACCAAAATTTTTCAAGACGTAATTTGAAAATGATCTTTCAGTAAAAGGCTTTCTCAAGGAAGGAGTTGTTGCTCCAATAAGGCTATGGCCAAAGAAGGCATCTGTGCCTCGCCAAGACCTGGAAGCCAATTATCGAAACTCAAATTCAATTTACTATTTAATAAATTTGAATCTAACATAAATTTTAATTAAATCTTAGATTTAACATTAATTCAAATATAAAAATAAAACATCTCACAAAATAGATAAGGAAACCTGTTTTGTCACGTAGAACTAGGTGAGGTGTCTAGGACCTAATAATGTAGTTCAATTTTTTTAAAATTAACTCATTTTTTTCAAAATTAATTCAAAATGTTTTCAAAAGTTTTTCTCAACTAATCCAACATGTTTTCTAAAAATAATTTGTTTTTCTAAAATTAACTCTACATTTTGTTTCTCACTCAACATTTTTTCAAAAATTAAATTTACTACATTTTTTATGTCAAAATTAACTCTTCAAACTAAGTCTTGAATATAATTATACTATGATCTAGGACTTGATTGACTTAATTATTGATTGGTTAAACCTGATCATCACGGTCAAACCTGGTCAACGGTCAAACCTGGTCAACACGGGCACCCGAGACCTTACAGGCGCCCCTTACTTTTTCGTACTTCAAGGCAGTAAACTTGCCAAAAAGGTCTAACCACCCTGACCTCAACTGTGATGGGCACCCGTTAAACCCTATATAAGCACTTCACCACATGCTCATTCACCACACCAACCAAACTCCCCTCATATTCCTCTCCCTTCTAAGGCACCCTAGAGCTCCTCACTCATCCTCAATCACCCTACTTTCACAATGCCGCCCCGGTATGATTTAATTATGCATTTCCGGTTAATGTTTCTTTATTTCTTTTCATAAATGCATAATTTTTTCTACTTGTTTTGTAAATGCCGAGTTACGCAAACTAACCCCGGGGTCGAGCCTAGCCCAGACCCTAGGTTCCCCACCTTGGCCTTGTTTAATAAATTCGCACATACCACCTATAAACCAATTAAGACTAGCTTCTTAAATAGAAATTTCTTTGTTCAATCTTGCCCTACAACTATAGATGTCATTAACTTTTATCAGCTCGACTAACTTGTTTATTGTACCCATTTGGTCAACACAACTTTATGCACTGAATTCTATAATAACTTGGTCAAACTTGATGACTTTTGTTACACTACCACTGTACAGACCATCCCACTCACTATCACACCCACTCTATTTAACCGATTTCTTAGACTACGACCTTCTCAGTCCACTTTTTGTTGTTATCCTCCGACTGACCTTCCTTTCGATGCTCCCTATTCGCATATCACCCTAGACACTCTCTACTCCTACTTTTTCGGAGATGCGCGAGACCCGACGGTACAGAGATTTTAGTCCATCGATCTCTGCATTCAGGACTACGCTCTCTATAGAGTTCTGGTCCGCTGTATTCTTCCATTGACTACTCGGGATGTCGCGACTATGCGACCTTTCCACACCTTCCTTCTCTATGCGATGATCCACCATCTGGACATAGACATTGGTCTCCACATGTTCCAGATGATCATTTACGCGTCTAGCATATCCACCCATTCCCGAGTACGCACGCCCTACTATCACATTATCACTTCCCTCGTTCATCACCATGGTCGCGACATCACTGCTGGGGAGGTCATCCAGATGACCGAATTCGATGAGATAGGGGCTAGGAATTTTTCTTTAGCAGGCATAGATATCTCGGTCACCGGGGTTCTCTCGTGGAGACGACGAGGGGCTCGACACCAAGTCGATTCAAACGAGGAGGTAGACGTCGATGTAGTCGAGCTCGCTGTCGAGATCGAGGAGCATCTACGCGAGCCTCCACCACCGACTACCGACCAGCGCTTAACACTATACAGATGGAGGTCCACAGTCTCCGAGAGGAGATGGAGGCCCATCACGTCGAGTTCATGGATGCCCTTCAGGCCGAACACGATGCAAACCAGGCTTATCACGTCGAGTACATGGACGACCTTCGGCTCGAACGCGGTGCGAACCAGGCCTGACACGACGAGATGATGTCCATGTTTCGGTCATGGCAGCCCGGTCCATTTTGGCTCCCTGGCCCTTCTTCCTAGATATGAGTGGTTTTCCTAGTAATTTGACTGTATTCCTAACTATTTGACTTTCCCTACTTGGTAGGGTTGACTTGTTATTGACTTTGTTTGTCCTTATGTTGACCGGTTGACTTTCACTTGACTATGTTATACTTCATATTTTGGCTATTTATTTATCTGCTGAGTTATCTACTTCATATTTGAAGCATAAGTTAGGGTTGTGCTTAGTAGAATAGAATTGATCTTTTCAAAAAATCTTTTATATTTTCATAATTTTTTTCGAAAATTAGCTTTTAATTTTTTGAAAAATCATTTCTTTTACTTTTGTCTTGAAATTTGAAACTATTTTCCGACTTAGAGTTTTCAAAAACTTACCCCTTCAAAACTAGGGTTTTTACGCAAATGGACTTAGCCTAGGCTATAACCCTAGAATTGCATGCACCTATAGATCTAGAAGCCCGCATCTCACAAGCACCTTAGGGTACTTTTGATTGATAACCTAGACTGGGTTGAGATGCTTAGGTCTATGCCTTGATTTAAGATGCTTTAAGTCAATGCATCAACAATAATTGGGGCAATAAATACACTTGAACAACAATCAAGTTAAGTATTCAAGCTTAGCAAATCTAACTTGATCAGATCACTTAACTTGACTAACCCTAGTGAAAGTTACTGTTATATAACAATTAGTAAGTAGCTAACTGGGTTAGACAGGACCCGAACAAGCCTAGTTTAATTGGTTTGGTCCTTTTATTGCTTGAATTCACTAGAGTTGGTTCAATACATAATTTTTTTCTCTGATTCAAAATTGATCTGATCTGCAATTAGTTTCTATCATTTTTTTTATATATATGGCAAAAGGGGAGAGAGAGAAGAAAAGAGAGTAAAATTTTTTTTTTCAAATTTTCATTTTTGACGTCTTATGAAGCTCTTTATGGTAGGAGGTTCAGATCTCCTATCTGTTGGTATGAAGGTAGTGAGAAGAGAGAAATGGGGTTTCAGACTGATATTATTGAGGATACCATAGAAGCTATAAAGAGCATTCACCAAAGAATAGAAACTGCTCAGAGTAGGCAGAGGAGTTATGTTGATGTGCGGCGTAGACCGCTGGAGTTCGAAGCTGGCGATACAGTGTTCCTCAATGTAGCTCCCATGAAAGGCATAATGAGATTTGGAAAGAAAGGCAAGCTAAGTCCTCATTACATCGGACCCTACCTAGTAACGAAAAGAGTTGGCAAGGTAGTTTATGAGTTAGAGCTACCTCCAGAGATGTCGGCTATTCACAATGTGTTCCATGTCTCAATGCTAAAGAAACATGTTCCCGATGCCAACCAAGTGATTGAGCCATAGAAGGTACAAGTTCAAGAAGATCTCAGTTATGAAGGTCGACCTATTCAGATAATAGATCGAGCAGTCAAGAAGCTGAGGAACAAAGAGGTGCCCCTAGTAAAGGTTCTATGGCTGAACCAGAAGTTTGAGGAGGTAACTTGGGAAACAGAAGATAGCATGAGGCAAAAACATCCGGAGCTATTCTAAGTTTGAGGACGAACTTTCCATAAGGTAGGGAGAATTGTAACACCTGAATTTTCCAAAATTTCTTTCAAAATAAACAAAAAGAAATAAAAGCTCTTCTAAAAGGGTCGGCAAGGGCTCGAACCCATAACCCATGACAATGGTTAATTCTAATTTTCCAATCGTGTTAGTAGTCATCTAGTTAAAATATGGAATCGATATTAGATAAGTAATAGTAAACATCCTTTATGAGTGATGGTTCAACTTCCACTTATTATATAAGGAAATAGAAAGAGGGGAAAACCAAAAGGTTTTTCCTTCTTCCTTCTTCGCCTACGAAAACAAGAGAAGAAATTCTTCTCTTCTTGCGCCCAAGAGCCGGATCGCACAAGGGAAGTGCACGGGGAGCACCACGCTAGTTTCTACGTCGGTGTATTAAGTTTAGAAGCGTAAGGAAGTAAGTAGATCTCTCACCTGGAGTAAAAGTAGTTCTCTAATAAGTTTTAAACATGATTTCCAAGTCTTTTGTATGATGTAATCCTAGTATAGCAAGACAGAGGTCTTGATTTGTCCAAACGCAAGGTTTGGGGACTTCAGCACGCAAGGTGTTCGATAAAAGTTCTGAGTAAGACCAAGGTCTTACTAAGCCATAGAACGAGTTCTAGGACTAAGAAATGAGGTAAGAAACAAGACCGAGGTCTTGTTGTATCCTAAAACAAGTTTTGGGAACATACCTTCTTAAGTGCTAAGTTATGCATTTTAAATACAAGCATGAGTACAAATTAAGTATATTACTTTAAAAGACCGAGGTCTTTTTGGCATGTACTGGGCCAAGGCCCACAAGATCTAGGGGAGCCTAGTAGATGATCTATTAGGGTTCGGTAGCTAGCTACCCCGAAACCTATTAGGGATGCACGCATTGGTACTATGCCGGGCCCAAAGGAGGATGTTTATTATTTTGAAGTATAAGAGTATAAGTTTCAAGTTTTTCAAAAGCAAGAAATCATTTCAAGCATGTCAAGCATTTCTCAGTTCAAGCAAAGTTTCCAAATGCAAACATTTGTTACAAGTGTATTCATGAGCTTATTCAATTTTAAGCATAGCATTTTCAGTACATATGTTTAAAAGCAAGCATTCTTGACCAAGAGCATGTTTGATATCGATTGCAAGTTTTTGTGAGATAGGTATCTACTTACTAAGCTATTTGCTTATAGTTTGCATTCTTTTACTGCAGATAAAGGTGAAGGAAAGATGTAAGGCAAGGAGGCTCAAGGATGGATGATTCATGTCAGTGGCGGCGGAACCGTGGAGTGAGATCCTTCGGGATGAGTTTGGTTTAGTGTTTAAAACTCTAAACAATAGAACTTTATGAGTATTTTCTTTTGAGTTTATGTTAGTAGTTTACTTCAGCAATGACTTTAAGTTTGAGTAGTTAATTTGGAGTTTGAAATGCATGCAAATGGAGTATGATTATAGTTATTATGTTTGTGAGTCTATAATTTTGTTGTGTAGTTGAAGTAGAATGTATATATATACTTGATCGATGTTTCTGAAACCTGGAAACTAC
Source organism: Boesenbergia rotunda (assembly GCA_024364735.1). Lineage (NCBI taxonomy): Eukaryota > Viridiplantae > Streptophyta > Magnoliopsida > Zingiberales > Zingiberaceae > Boesenbergia > Boesenbergia rotunda. The sequence continues at coordinate 584,093 of JAGFNQ010001100.1, forward strand.
AGTTCCTGGCATATCAGTCGACTGATGCAAGTATCAGTCTACTGACCGAGGGAACAGAAAGATTCAGTCGAGTGATTCCCAGGTGCAGTCGACTGCACCAGTCGACTGATGCCCTATCAGTCGACTGGTGCTAGTTTGAAAGAGAAAGAGTTGTAACGTTGATGGTTAATGCGTTTGCCTTGCAACGAAAAGGTCTAGGGGTCAAGTCTTGGCAAAGCCAATAAAATTAAAGTTTCTTTTTTATTTTGGCTGGCCCAGCAGTAAAGTCAACGTAACGGCCCTATAAGGTCAAAGTTAGTAAGAGAGGGTCGTTACAACTCAAAACTCTTTGGTAGAGATTGGAGGATGATATCTACCTGGGTTTCCCCATCGATTTCTGCTCCAAGGATTTCCATCTCATTTAACCAAGCCATCATTTTGAGAACATGTTCCCTCACGGGCATACCCTCAATCATGGTGGTCGTCGTCAAGTTTTTCATGGTCTCTTGCCTAGTGGCCCGATTATGATATTCGAAGAGTTCGTTGAGTTTGGACGTTTTATCACTGGTAGTGGAAGAAGCCTGATGTTGATGACTCTGCGCCATCTCGTCTGCATTTATCCACTGCCTAAGACATTCCTTCTCCTCTTCATCATAAATAGGTTTTTCAGCACAGAACTTGACAAGCTCACAATTGGATTCCTCGGCAGTTGAGATAAAGTCCAGGATTAATTCCCAATCATTATTGTTAGGGGCATTAAGTTGGTTTTCTCTTAGAATTAAATCAAGTGGGTCTAAATCCATTTTGAAAATACCTGAGAATCACAACAATCACTCAATTTAGATTTCAAAAAATATTGATTCCTCAAACAATAAATTTGAAATCAACCAATACCTCAAAACACCGAGAATTTCGCATGCCACGATAGTGTGGACGTATACGAATTCTACATTTGTAAGAGGAGGTTTTACCCATTAATTTTATTATCTTGTCAACCTAACTTTTGACAAATAAAATTAATAGTTGGTCATCTTCGGCCCTACAAATAATAGCAATGAGCAGTGACTCCGATGGGGAGGATACTATTATTTGCATCTAAGTGTTTACCATTATACGATACTAAGAAAATTATCTCAGATTATGTGTCGTCCGATGGGGAAAATCACACACTCCTTAATAATTTTCTATAATCATGTCTGACCCAGTGATCCGTAGAACAAGCCCATATGATGGGGAGGAAGGCACTCAGAGCCGACGCACAAGCTTGTTCGCATCACTTGTCAAATTAGTAATGGAGGTCGCGGGACTCTTAGGGTCCCTCTCCCACTTAGTTATTTATAATGAGGAATTTTCATGCACACACAACAAACACATAAATCAAAACAATAAACCAGAAAAATTCTAAATTTTTCCAACTATCATGGCTTTGGTCTCCATTGCGCCTTCAGTCATGTTGCCACCTCCTCCGGTCCTCTGTACACCATGTGCAAGCCATCATTGATGGGATCTCCGAGCCGAGATGAAAAACTATTTATTTACATCCATTGATCCTATACTCCACAAAGGAGTATACATAAAATCTAGATCGAAAGTAAATAAAAAGCACGACTAAACATGTGGCGTATTTAATTACAAAAATTAAATACTAATTTAGCCTCGTCAACCCCGAGGATTCAAATAATTACAACCATGCACAACCAATCACATACACACATTATTTAAGCCATAATAGTTGGAATCTCATGCTTGCAACCAAAAAGTTAGCCTATGCACATCCTACTATTATCCGGCAAAAATAAAATACATGATAAAGTGCAAAAAGTAACCGAATCCTAAACACACAAAATCGGAAACATCAGCTCTGATACCATTTGTTGGAATAGCTTTGCGGGTTTCCTAAGCGAATACAGGGTCATCCATGAGAGACCTCTCCATGTTTACTGATTAAAAATTTAATCCGAATGGAGACCTATCTCCCAAACGACCGTCTCGTCGCCGTAAAATTTAATCCGAATGGAGACCTATCTCCCAAACGACCGTCTCGTCGCCGTACTAATGGATTCGAGTTACAACTTGGCCAAACATAATGTTCAAGCCTTGTAACTCAAAGACGATGAGCGGATCACCGATTTTTGAGTTTATTATCGGGGTCCATGACAATTAATTATCATACAATTAATTAACAAATAATTAATGAACTATGATAATTAAACAACCACATGAAATAATAGAAAGGACTATGAGCCGTAAGAGAAGGTTATACCTCTCGTTACCTCGCGATCTTCTATTGTATGACCCTCCCCTCTTGGAGGTCGTGTGGGCGATGATCTACCAAGAACCGGAGTCACCAAGGGCCACCAATCAATCCTCCTTCTTCTTCCTCTTCAATTCGCCAAACAAACCCTAGGATCTAGGGTTTCCGCCGACCACCACCACCACCATCTTGGACCTGCAGGCCATCCACCTTGCTCCAAAAGATTGCCGGCCACAAGAGGGTTAAAGGAAGATGAGGAAGAAGGAATGAAAGAGAGAAACGACTCTCCCTTTGATCCAAAACCCTACAGCACCTCTCCTTCTTCTCCCCTTGCCGACGGTGCCAAGTGCCTCTCCTTCTTCACCCCTTTCCGACAGTGCCAAGTGCTTCCAAAGCACCACCAGTTGCTTCAACTCCCTCCTTCTCTATTGTGTGCAACCAGGAGGAAAAAGATAGGGATGAAGATGAAGAAGAAAGCAAGGAAGAAGATGAAGGATGAGCCACTTCTTTTGCTCTTCCGTCTTCTTGTCGCGCGGCGCCGGAAACCACCCTATTGTCGTTGCCGCCAACCACTATTCCCCCTCCTCTCTTGCTCGCCGAACACCTAAGGTGCTGCCCTCCTTGTTGAATTCCCACACCCAAAGGAAAAAGGAGAAAGGCTTCTCTTCTTCCTCCCTTTGCACCGACGCCACTCCAATCCTAGGAGAGAGAGGGAGGGAGAGGAAATAAGAGAGAGGCTTTAGGGTTTTCTTGGATGAATTGGATTAATTGGAATTCTTAGATTCATGACACCATGGGGTATTTATAGGGCTACAATAGGGACCATGAGGAGGAGTTGGGTCTTGGCCTGCTATCCAAACCCGATCCATTAATGAAGAACCATTCCACTAATGACTATTCATTGAACCACCTCACAAACCCCCATATTTACATATGGGCTCCACCTATTATGAGTACAATTTCTCCCCGTGTTTAAGATATTGAATGCCCATTGATTAATAAAAATTACTAACAATTTAAATTAATCAACATCTAACTCCTTGATTAGTATCACTCATCCTTATCATCATGTTGGACCAAGTCCACTTGCAATATTTAACATGATGAACAATAAGAGCTCACAAGGGGGCATCATCATCCCGACTCACCAGGACACGAATTTCGTCTATAATCAATGGCACACCATGAAAATAATATTATTTCTCAACTTACCGGGCCTATCGATTTAACAGAATAAATCTCCCCCTTTGGTAAATCAAAGAAATAGCTATTAGGTACATGTGCCCATTATTATATCGGGATTCAGAGCATGTACTCCATAATATACTGAGGTCTGCTCCAATTATAAAGTCAGTATAAATTGGATCACCTCTATGTTGGTCCTGCTCAAAGCACACAAAGTGCACTAGTGTAATACTATGGTCAAGATAAACCAACACTAAATTACACTACAACCATCCTCATGGTTTGTCCAACTCCATCTCAGTTATGAGTCTCTACTTATACTTTACAAGGAATTGATAACATGATCTTCTGTGTGACACCACACACCATATTATTTACAGTGTAAAGTATTAGACATTATGCATATACTAATATAAATATGTAACAGTGATCTTGTGATTCTCTTGAAAAATGTAGATGCCTATACAAAAAGCAAGGCTTTTAGTATACATCCTAACAGTAGATTCAGCTAGTTCCACTTAGCTAAGTTGACTAGGTCGGGTACTACTTATCCTTCCTGACTTCTTAGACCAAGTTTTCCTAACGTACTATCATCTGCCCCGACCTGGTACTAGGTTAGGCAAGTATCAACCAATCTTTTTCCTATCTATCCAATCTAAATTATGCTTATGCAAAAAAGTAAAGTTGAATGACATGGAAAATATATAAAAAAAGATAAGCAGATTCATGGGCATGACATTTATGCATGAGTCAATCAAGTCAAAACATTTTAATTAAGTTTCTAATAAAGTATCAAATTCTCAATTTGATACATATCGTGTGAATCCGCGAATAAGTCAACCCTCTTTGACATATTTATAGTTATTTAGTTGGAAGTTTCAGTTGGGTAGCATTTTATTTAATTTCGTATCTAAAGGTAGTTAATTGGAATTTAGTTAGTGGAGTTTGTTGAATTAAGGATTGAATTGTTAAATAATTAAGATTTAAGAATTAATCTAGACTTTAAGTTGTTAAGACTTAATTAAGGATTTAAGATATAAAGAGTTAGTTAAAAGTTAAGTTATTAAGGATTAATTAAAAACTAATTATGATTATTAAGATTTAATTAGAGTTGAAGATATTAACGAATAATTATAGTTGAAATTATTATGAATTAATTAAAGTTTAAATTGTTAAGAATTAATTAAGGTTTAATTAGTTAAGAATTAATTAAAGTATAACTTGTTAATAATTAATTAGAGTTAAATTATTAAGAATTAATTAGAGTTAAAATTATTAAGGATTAATTAAAGTTAAAATTATTAAGGATTAATTAAAGTTATGATTATTAAGAATTAAAGTTTAAATTATTAAGAATTAAAGTTTTTAAGTTATGTATAATAATTTTGGATTAATAAGTTGAACCTCACATCCAAGCCTGACTAAATGGTTGAATGAGCTCCAACCATATTAAAACTATTTCTTGATTAATGGGGCTTGGAGCATCGATTTGTTGTGTCACAGCCAAGGTCGATGTAAAGAGAGGTGCAGTTGGGTGCTATGTATATTGTTGCATACTTGTTAATCAGTTAACAACCCAATGATTTATGCAAACATTCAATTAGTTGATAGCATAATGTGATAGTTACATATGTATAATATGTAATCGGTATAATTACCTACCTTCATAGCTAAGAATAACTTGATGGACTCTAGCCATGGTTGTTCTTATCTATGGTTGGATATCAACCTATTTGGAGATGTTCCTATGATCTCCCGAATTGATAAAAAGGGTTATTCAATTCGAAAAATAAATAGGATTTAATTAATGTATATTGATGCATTCTTTATCATTCTTCTCACATAAGCTCAATTTGTATTTCTAGGATAATCACTTGATCATGTTTTCTCTGAATTTGCGTTCCATTTTGGACAACAATAAGCTGACTGGGCCAAACTTCATGGACTGGCTTTGAAACCTGAGGATAGTCCTCAAGGCAGAAAAGCTTGCTTATGTCCTTGAAGAACAACTTCCCAACCATCCTCCAAAAGATGCAACTCCAGACCAGTTGGTGGCCTATCAGAAACATGTGGCCGATTCTGAACTTGCGAGTTGCATCATGCTGGCCGCTATGGTACCTGAGCTGCAAAAGCAACATGAGCATATGGATGCTCATACCATCATCTTCCATCTTCATGAGCTGTTTAACGAGTAGGCGAGATCCGAAAGGTTCGAGGTCTCCAGACTCCTCTTCACCTCTAAGATGCAGGAAGGCACTTCTGTCTCACAGTTTGTGTTGAAGATGTTGGGGTACATTAAGCGACTAGGCATACTCGGATTTGCAATGGATCACGAACTAAGTGTTGACTTAATTCTGCATTGTTTGCCCAAGAGTTACTCACAATTTGTGATGAACTATCAGATGAATAAGCTGGAGACTACCATTCCTGAGTTGCTCAACCTGCTGAAGACTGTAGAGCCTTCTGTAAAGCAGGATCAGAAGACGGTACTGTTAGTTGGTTCCTCAAAGAAAGGCTCTAAGAGGAAGCCCAAAGAACAGAATAAGGGAAAGAAGAAAAAGGCCAAAAAGACTGAAAAATGCACCAAAAGGCACTTGCCATCACTGCGGCAAGGAGGGTCACTGGCGAAGAAACAGCAAGGTTTATCTTGAGTCCTTGAAGAAGAAGCCATCTGATGCCCCATCCTCTTCAGGTATCTTCGTTATTGAATGTCACTCTATTTCCTCGTCCACCTGGGTACTTGATGATGGAGACAAAGGAAGTGAACAAGTTGCCCAACATGCTAACGATACGGATCATGCTCAACCCACTCTAGAAGATGTTGATGATCCATTAAGCATCAAAGGAGGCCCAATTACAAGGGCTAAGGCTAAAAAGATGAAAGAAGCACTTAATGTGCTAATTGAAGATGTGAAAGCCAAAGCTACCATTGAAGAAGGTTTGACCAAGAGCAAGTCATACGGCTTAGTCAACCTAATTCAAGTCTTAGATGAGCTTAACTAGACTCCTTAGTCTCTTGTCCATGTAAGAAGGATATGTTAATTTTGTGGGTTCAATTTAGACCCAATTTCTAGCTTTATTTGGGTTGTAATGGTGCCAAGAGCTCAATAGGCCTATGTAGTCTACATAGGCCTCCACTAAATGGGCTTCCTTTTGGCCTTTTAGGGTTTTTAGGTCACCCTATAGCTATAAATATAGGGGGTGGCGACCACAACATGTAATTTTGGCTTATTCAATCTACTACATGGTGAGGCTCTCACTTGTTGGTTCTTCATTGAACTAGAACTTATCAAGGCATCTCCTTGTGGCGTTCAAGACTTATCAACCTCCATCCCAAGGTTGTGGCGTCTATCTTCTTCTTGCCTTGGCCGAAAACCTAACCCTAGCCTTCTAGGGTTTTCCCGCCGCAAGCTTCTTGCCGCCTCTCCCTTTGCGCCACCGACCGCCGGAGCAGCCCAAGGGCCTTCGGACCGACTGCTCACCTCAAGAGGAAGAAGAAGAAGATGAAGAAGGAGATAGATCCTTTCCCAACCAGCCGAAAACTCTCACCTTGCGCCGCCGCAAGCCTCCCACTTGCGCCACCTCCTTTCAGCCACAACCGCTTGCTCCCTCGCCGCCGATCACCACAAAGGCAAGGGAAGAACCCTACCTTATCCTTGGTGATTCCAGCCGAGTGATGGAGAAGTGGAGAAGAAAAGAGAAGGAGAACAATCTCCTTCTCTTTTGCGCCGGCCAAACTTGGAGGAGAAGAGAGAAAAGGAGAGAGAGGAAAAAGAGAGGCCTTGGGTGTAATCTCTTGGATCAAGCCTTGGTTTCATGATCTCCTAGGGTATTTATAGGGCTAAGGTAGGAACCAAGAGGAGGAGTTGGATCTTGGCCCACTAATGGATCTAAATACGATCCATTAATTAAGATCAATTCCACTAAAGGATCTTAATTTAACTTCCTCACCAACCCCCATATTTTCATATGGGCTCCACATATTATGAGTCATTCATTCCCCCGTGTTTAAGATCTTGAATGCCCGTTAATTAATTTAAATTACTGACAATTCAAATTAATTAACTTCTGGATCCTTGACTAGTACCACTCAACCTTATCAATGTATCGGATCAAAGTCACCTGCAGGGTTTAGCACGATGAACTTTTTGAGCTTATCAAGGGGGCATCATCATCCTGACTAACCAGGACACGGATTCCGTCAATAATTAACAGCACATCATATTATTAATATTATCTCCCAACTTACCGGGCCTATCGATCTAACAGAACAGATCTCGCCCATTGGTAAATCAAAGAAATAATAATTAATAATATATGCCCATTATTATTTCGGGATTAAGGGATCGTACTCCATAATATCAACTGAAGTCTTATCCAATTATCGAGTCAGTACAAATTGGATAACCTCGGGTTTTGGTCCTGTTCAATGTACTCAAAGCACACTAGTGTAATTCTATGGTCAAGACTAACCACACCTAATTACACTACAACCATTCTGATGGGTTGTCCAATTCTATCTCGGTTGTGAGCCTCTTATTTATACTAAGTAAGGAACCGATAACATAATCTTCCGTGTGACACAACACACCATGTTATCTACAACGCAAAGTAATTGGACTTCGTGCATGTACTAATGTAAACATGCACCTAATGTAGTTGTGATTCTCTTTTCAAAATGAAAATGTTCATATAAAAAGAGGAATGTCTTTTAGTATACACATCTAACACCCAAAATAAGTGAATGACTAGTACCCTATGTGATCTCTCAGGGATGTTCCTAAAAGAGATGTTATCATTGTGAATGCACGCTTCCAGTCTTTTTAGATGGTTCCACTTGATTATATGACTGTTGAGTACAAAATTATAAGACTATCCAGTTGTGTACATGGTGGATGCTAAGCTACAATTGTAAGACAATTTAGACATTAGTTGCGTGGATAATGTGTGCCTCCAATTAGCCATTTGGCCCATTAGGAATGCTGAAAAAGTCGGTTGCATGGTACCATGGATACTCACCATTCGGCCGATTAACCTATCCGAACACTCCATCCGCTCGGTACTTTGGGTCATTCATCAACCAAGGTGCCCAGGTATTCTCAGATGGGAGACCTGGAATACAAAAAAATAATTTTAAAAAAATAATAATAATAAACTACCACATTGTTGTTCCTTAATTAATTTTCTCAAAAAATGACTATGGAGTCCATCTTGTGAAATATTTTTTAGAATGATTAGTTTTCTCAAGTGTGCATGTTCTGTATTATCATACTGAAACTGTCACAGGCATTTATCTACATCTACTCTTAAATCAACGATACCTTTTGATGATAAAAAGAGGTATCAAATGTGGATTGCGGCATCAAAGATTTGATGGGAACACATATATGAAGTAGATTTGCAGATGAAAACTGGTAGCTTTTTTTTTTGTTCATCATCTCCTCTTATCTCCTCTTTTAAAGATACCAAATAAAAGGATGAGAGAGAGATAAAATGTAGTGGAGTATGGGGCATGGAGAGAGGCTCCAGGTTTTTCTTCAATACCACCATATCCTCAGAATCATCTGTCTATCTCCATGCACCTCTCACATCAAATGTTTTCTTTGACTACGCTATGATTCTATTTTCATAAGGCCGTACGCTTTGTAATATTTTGACTTCATGATGCTTTTTCAAGGAGCATGCCTGGTTTTGGTAAAGGCATGCATGCACGAATTGAAGATGTTGCTTGTTTTAGTATTACCGGTTTGATATTCTGATGGGTGCTCAATTAGTATAAGAAGATGATAACTTTAATACATTATGGGAAGAGGTCAATTTTCGATATATATATATATATATATATATATATATTTTCATTTCTTAATCATTTGACAGTCAGTTAAGTTATAAGTTGACTAATGATATATCTCATTTTACATAAGATAAATGAGTTATAAGAAACAAATGAATAGAATCATCTTTTATAATAGTATTACCGACTTGATCTCTGATTCAATTTTAATAATATTTGATTCGACTTGAGCAAACTCTGTGTTTGTTTACTCTATCTAAACATTAAAAGCATAAAGGAATGGTGAATAAATAAATACTACTGATTATATCCCTTAGTTATTGTTTAATTTACTTAAGGGGTTGAAAAACAAAGGTGGGCAAATAATGTGTTTCTTCAACCTGTCAATCCTCAGGCCCAACTATCTCATTTAGCTTACTTGGTCTGTTCAGGTCATCACGCCTAGCTAATTAGAACAACTAGCTTCTCGACTGATCAAATCGATCAAACAATTTGACCTACCTAAATGAATCAATATACCCAACTTGACCAACCTCACTAATTCAATCTATCCATAGATTGCTTGACCAATCAAGACTATTTAGTTCATTTGTACCAATTTGATCCACCAACATGACTAGCTAATATGAACAACTTGTTTACCTCCAAATGGGGTGCGAACCCTGGGACGCTGGGCTTCTTGACCACCCACTGCAAGCGCTTCCCGATTTACCCTAGCGGTCGGTGGGACACTTCCGTGAGGCCGGGCCAGTCGTCCGAGGTTGAAAAACCCTCGTTAATCATTTTTTTTTAATATGAACAACTTGTTGTCCCCACAGAATGGACTGATGGTGATATCCACAGGATGCATAGATGTATGTACCATTTCACTTGATGATGATATATATTTACCTTTCATCAAAAAAAAAAAAAGGATGGACTGATGGTTAGTCCTTGGATGTTGCCAACATGAAGTCTGGGAATCAACACCTGGCAAAGTCAGTGTACCCACCCTCCCCACGCACTAGCCACAACATCCGGACTAGTAGCCCCCGTGATTTATCTCCTCCATGATGGCCTTGAGACGGGTTGGTGCGGGGGTGCTAGGGGCGAACGAATCGCCTTTTGCCAACATAATATGAACAACTTGTTTTGACCAACCTGATCAGCTTGCTTGGATATATAGACCACACTACTACTTGAGCCACTCAACACGGTCGGACTTCTTAACCACTGAATCATTCACTTTGGTCTCCTTAATTAACTTGGTCGAATCATCCTCCTTGATTGACCTACCCAGTGTAACTAACCTACTTGACTCATTCAGATTAACTAACCAACTGATCATCACTTGGATGGATCAACTTGTCTTACAAGTATGGTTCATTTGATCTACTCTATTAAGACAAACTTAATCGACTCATGTAAAATATTCAACATGTTAGGCTCGTCCAGCCCAACCAAATCGTTTGACATAGTCAACCTATTCCAATTGAAAAGCTACTATGGACCATTTGGCCCTTCGATTGAATGAGATGGATGGATTTACTTGGCTCACTTAGCCTATCTAGACCATCCTCTAACTGAACCCTCTATGATTGTCTACCTTCTTGATGCTCTCGAACCATCTAGCTAGGTAAATCGGGTGCTCATGATTTCAATGCTTGCAAGTATAGCTATAGTTAAAGAGGCATGGATTGATAATGTTTCAAAAGGTCCTAGAGGTGTATTATTTCCAAACGAATCACATGTAGCGATTTAATTTCAGTCCGATTTGAAAGAAATCAAAATGCTTCTATCCTCTATAACATGGATATTTGTCTTAATATACAATAGAAAAGATAATTCATTTAAAAAAATATATATTCTTGATCCCGGCGAGCGGTTTTTTATCAGGGTTGGGAGCCCGGTCGGAGATTACCCGGTTCAACCCGGCTCGAGGCGAGTAGAGGCCGAGTCCGGCGGAAGTTCCGGGCGAAGTCAAACTCACCCGGGGTCGTCCACCCAGGGTCCAAAGCTCAGGCCGAACTCTCGGGGCCGAGCCCTCGAGGCTGAGCTCCTGAGGCCGAGCTCTCGGAGCCAAACCCTCGAGGCTGAGCTCCCGAGGCCGAGCTCATGAGGCCGAGCCCTCGAGGTCGAGCTCTCAGGACCTAGCCCTCGAGGCTGAGCTCCCAAGGCCGAGCTCACGAGGCCGAGCTCATCTCACGAGGCCGAGCTCTCGGAGTCGAACCCTCGAGGCTGAGCTCCCGAGGCCGAGCAATCGAGGCCGAGCTCATGAGGCCGAGCTCCCGAGGCCAAGCTCTCGAAGTCGAACCCTCGAGGTTGAGCTCCCGAGGCCGAGCAATCGAGGCCGAGCTCATGAGGCCGAGCCCTCGAGGCCGAGCTCTCAGGACCTAGCCCTTGAAGCTGAGCTCCCAAGGCCGAGCTCACGAGGCCGATCTCACGAGGCCGAGCTCCCGAGGCCGAGCTCTCGGAGCCAAACCCTCGAGGCTGAGCTCCCGAGGCCGAGCTCATGAGGCCGAGCCCTCGAGGTCGAGCTCTCAGGACCTAGCCCTCGAGGCTGAGCTCCCGAGGCCGAGCAATCGAGGCTGAGCTCCCGAGGCGAGCAATCGAGGCCGAGCTCATGAGGCCAAGCCCTCGAGGTCGAGCTCTCGGGACCGAGCTCATGAGGCCGAGCTCCCGAGGCCAAGCTCTCGGAGTCGAACCTCGAGGCTGAGCTCCCGAGGCCGAGCAATCGAGGCCGAGCTCATGAGGCCGAGCTCCCGAGGCCAAGCTCTCGAAGTCGAACCCTCGAGGCTGAGCTCCCGAGGCCGAGCAATCGAGGCCGAGCTCATGAGGCCAAGCCCTCGAGGTCGAGCTCTCGGGACCGAGCTCCCGAGGCCAAGCTCTCGGAGTCGAACCCTCGAGGCTGAGCTCCCGAGGCCGAGCAATCGAGGCCGAGCTCATGAGGCCGAGCCCTCGAGGTCAAGCTCTTGGGACCGAGCTCATGAGGCCGAGCTCCCGAGGCCGAGCTCTCGGAGCCGAGCCCTCGAAGCTGAGCTCCCGAGGTCGGACAATCGAGGCCGAGCTCATGAGGCCGAGCCCTCGAGGTCGAGCAATCGAGGCCGAGCTCTCCGTCGGAACTCTCCGTTAAGAGATACCGTCATCATCTGACGTGGCCGCCTAGCCTTAATTAGGATCCGGAAGAGCAGGATCACAGACGGTTAGTTGGTGGTGTCAGTCTCACCCCGCCGTTAAGACGTCCAATTGATTAGCCTAATCCCTGACTAATCTTTAACGAGATGTGACAGTTCGCACACGGGAAGACCCTATATAAACCCTATTTGGTCTTCGGAAAAGGGGATCGCTGCCACTTTGCAACCACTCCACTACGTTGAGAGCTCTGTTTCGGTCCTACCTCCCAAGCTAAGCAAACCGGGTCGGTTCGGTTAGACCGAGTCATCTGAGGGAGAACCGATCTTCGCTTGTCGACAGGATCAAATTTGGCGCCGTCTGTGGGAATTCTGCCTGATCGAAAGCCGAAGATGAGTGAATCCAATCGGGTGACCGTTACTCTTTCACAGGAAGACTTGGATCTGCTAATAGAAGCTAGAGCCAGGAAATTGGCGGAGGCACAGCAAGCGGCTGCTCGTTCCGCTCAGCCGGGCACGGCCGAGCAGACTGCTCGAGTGGGCACTGAAGGAGGGGTTCGACAAGATGAGAGTCCTCACTTTCACCGGGCGCTATTCGGCCCGGCTGAGGGAGCAGGACAATCGGATCCACTTGAAGCTACATCTAGCCATACCAGAGCTAGCAAAGGGAAGGTTCCCCTTGCGCCGTTCCCGCCTGAGCGCACAGGATGCCTTTCTCCAGCCAAGTCTTGAATGAGCCACTGCCCAAGCACTTCAGACCCCCGTCCGTTGCTGAATATGGAGGAGCTACTGATCCAGAAGAACACCTAAAGAAGTTTGAAAATGCCTCGATGCTACATCAGTACCCAGATGGTATTAGGTGCCGAGCCTTCCTGACCACTTTAGCGGGACCATCTCAGCGATGGTTTGACAGGCTCCCGGAAGGATCGATAAAAGACTTCTCTGACTTCAAGAAACTGTTTCTGCAACATTTTGTTAGTAGTAGAAGACATCACAAGACTAGCTTAAACCTGTTCACCATGAAGCAGGGCTCCAAAGTCCTTAAAAGCCTACATCAGAAGGTTTAATCAAGTCGCGCTAGACGTTCCCACTGCCACATCCGAGGTGTTAGTCAGTGCCTTCGCGCAAAGCTTGCAAGAGGGAGAGTTCTTCAGATCTTTGATCCGCAAACCCCCGAAGGACTTTGAAAGCCTTCTGGGGAAAGCTAGCAAATATGTGGACGTCGAAGAAGCGCAAGCCGCCAGGAGGCCAGAGGTCAGGCCTACATCCGATAGCCCTCAGCAGCATCAAAGAAGTATGCCTCCGGGAGGACCCCTCAGGAGCCCCAGAGCTATGGGACACCGACCAGGAGTCGAAAGGGGAGTGGTTCAGCAAGTAGCCCAGGGCTGTCTCCCGTCCAGGTGGCAGCCCTATTGTTCCTTCCATAACAGCCATACACACAATCTTCAGGACTGCTGGCAGGACGGCAGAGGTCGGGGCCGCGCCGGTTGAGGTAGCCCGAGAGGGGCTCATCAGGGAAGTGGTCGGGGCCGAGGAAGAGCACCACCTAACCAGCCCGAGCCTCGTGAGCGACCAGCCGCCCTGTAGCCAGACGACTATTCCCGACTCCAGGCTCGCCCGAGCTGGAGAACGCCAGCGAGGAACAGGCCAATCAGCAAAACTCTGTGCACGGGTCCATCAACGTCATCTCAGGCGGGCCCACCTATGGAGATTCCAACAGAGCTCGGAAGTCGCAGGCCCGACGCCTGGACATTTATCAAGTGGGCTGCAGTTCTGCCCAAGCTCAGGGACCACAGATTAACTTCGGTCCCGCCGACCTACAAGGAATAGAAGTATCGCATGATGATGCCCTGGTCATCACAGCGGTCATAGCCAACTATCAAATCCATCGTACCATAGTGGATTCAGGTAGCTCAGTGAATATCTTATATTTGAAGGCATTTGAGCAATTACAGATCGAAATGACTGAGCTGCAGCCTGTGGCCACACCCTTATTTGGATTCACAGGGAATGAGGTCCAACCGCTGGGGCAGATCAAGCTGGCCATATCACTCGGCGAGGAACCTTTAAGAAGGACCAGGTGGTCTACCTTCCTGATAGTAGACGCCCCTTCAGCCTATAACGCCATACTGGGCCGACCGGCCCTAAATGAATTCCGGGCGGTGATGTCCACTTTCAATCTGAAGGTCAAATTCCCGGTAGGAGATCAGGTAGGGGAAGCCAGAGGAGATCAGAAGGTCGCTCGCCGGTGCTACGTAAATGATGTCCGAGTAGAAGTAAACAAGGCCTTCCGAGCTGCGCCGGCCAACTGTAACATGGTACAGACCTCTCCGCCTTCTCCCAGGGCTGAGTTGATGGACGAAGAGGAAGAGGTCCAACTCTTGCCCGACCAAGGAGAAACTAAAGTGAAGATAGCTCCCGGACTATTGCCTGACCTCAGACAGCAGCTGATAGAATGTTTGACTCAGAATAGAGACGTATTTGGTCAGGCCAGAGGTGATGGAGCATAAGCTGCACGTATACCCTGACGCCCGACCTGTGAAGCAAAAGAAAAGAGATTTTAGCCCTGAACAGAATAAGATCATTCAGGCAGAGGTGGAGAGGCTGCTGGGAGCCTGGCACATCCGAGAAGTCCAATTCCCGGCTTGGCTGGCCAATGTGGTGCTGGTCTCCAAGCCGGGTGACAAATGGAGGGTCTGTATCGACTTTAGAGACCTTAATAAAGCTTGCCCCAAAGACTGCTATCCGCTCCCCCGAATAGATCAGATGGTGGACTCTACCGCCGGGAGTGAACTTATCTGCATGCTCGACGCCTATCAAGGATATCACCAAGTCCCATTATGCCCGGGTGACCAGGAGAAGGTCAGTTTTGTCACAGCCGAAGGTACCTATTGTTACACAGTCATGCCCTTCGGACTCAAGAACGCTGGGGCAACTTATCAAAGGCTGATGAATAAAGTCTTTAAAGAGCAGCTCGGAAGAAACTTGGAAGTGTACGTCGATGACATCCTCATCAAATCCGCCCGGGCTGTCGACCTCATAGCAGATGTACGAGAGACCTGCTGTACCCTGCGAAGGTATGGCCTCAAACTCAATCCTGCAAAATGTCTGTTCGGAGCCAAGAGTGGGAAATTCCTGGGCTACATCCTGACCGAGCGGGGGATAGAAGCCAATCCGGGTAAAATGAAAGCTCTGCTAGACATGCCACCGCCCAGAAATCTGAGGGAAGTTCAGCGCCTGGCCGGAAGGATCACGGCCTTATCCCGGTTTATCTCTCGGTCGGCCGATCGAAGTCTGCCGTTCTTCAAGATCCTGCGCAAGGCCTCCAAGTTCCAGTGGGACGCTGAGTGCGACCGAGCTTTCGAAGAATTGAAGACTTACTTGGTCAGCCTGCCGGTGTTGGCCAAGCCCGAGGAAGGAGAACCACTGTATATTTACTTATCTGCTACTGAGGAAGCTGCGAGCGCAGTACTTGTAACCCAGAAGGAGACCGAGCAGCAACCGGTCTACTTCTTTGGGCACTTATTTAAAGAGGCCGAGTGTAGGTATACTACACTCGAGAAATTAGCTTATGTGCTTGTGTTGATGTCTCGGCGACTACGACCTACTTTCTGGCTCATCCTATACGAGTGCTGACCAATAGTACACTCAGGAAGGTCTTGATCAACCCTGAAGTCTCAGGTCGGATGGTCAAGTGGACAACCGAGCTGAGTGAATATGATATCCAGTACCAGCCCCGAACGGCGATCAAAGCTCAGGCCCTGGCAGATTTCCTGAGTGAGCTTCACGCCAAGGAAGGGGAGGAGGTTTGGAAAATATATGTGGACGGGTCAGCCACCCGGGGGGGGGGGAGTGGCTTGAGAATTTTATTGATGTCCCCGAAGGGAGACCCCATTCATCTCGCCGTGCGGCTAGAGTACCAAGCTACCAATAATCAGGCAGAGTACGAAGCCCTCTTGGAAGGCCTCCAGGCGGCCAGACAGGTCGGGGCCACTTGGGTCATCCTACATTCCGATTCTCAGTTGGTAACTCAACAGGTGGCTGGGCGGTTTGAAGTAAATGACGCGACTCTACAGACTTACGTAGAGGCATATCAACAGTTACAAGCAGAATTTCAAGAAGTCCAGATTATACAGATCCCCGAGGAGACAATGCCAAGGCGATGAGTGGCTAGGCTGGCCAGCTCTGTCCGGCCATGGGTCTTCCACAAGCCTTCACCTCAGGTCATGCTGGTGGCTCAGGTCGAAGAGGCGGCAGAAATGGAGATAGAGGGGACTGGAGAACCCATTCATCGCCTACCTGAAGGAGGGAACTCTGCCGGACAGCCCCGAGCAAGCTCGGATACTGAAGATCAGAGCAGCCCGGTTCACCCTGATAGGGGACGCATTGTACAAGCGGGCTTTTCCCGACCTCTAGCGAGATGCCTCGGAAAGGAAGATGCAGACTATGTACTTAGAGAGGTGCATTTGGGGTGCTGCGGGAATCATTCAGGAGGTCGATCCATGGCTCGGAAGGTACTGCTGGCCGGTTACTTTTGGCCGACCCTTCAAAAGGATGCGGAGGAGATGGCTCTTTCCTGTCTTTCTGTCAGAAGTACCAGAATCTGTCTCACCGACCGGTGGAGATGTTGCGAGCGTCCCATTGTATCATGTCCCTTTGATCAGTGGGGCATGGATATAGTGGACTTTCCCCAGGGCAGCCGGTCAGAAAGAAATTCCTATTTGGTGGCAGTAGATTACTTCTCCAAGTGGGTCGAGGCCGAAGCTCTGGCTCGAATCACTGAGCAAGCGGTGAAGAATTCCTTTGGAGAACATTTTGTGCCGGTATGGCATACCTCATAAGCTGGTATCAGACAATGGTCGGCAGTTTCAAGGTCGATAATCAGAAATTGGTGCAAGGAATTTGGGATCAAACAGGCCTTCACCTCCGTGGCGTATCCCCAGAGTAATGGTCAGGCCGAAGTAGCCAATAGAGAGATTCTGAAAGGGCTCAGAGCTAAGCTGGATCAAGTCGGTGGATCCTGGGTAGATGAGCTGCCTGGTGTCCTATGGGCCCTCCGAACCACACCCAAAGAGGGGTCGGGATGCACTCCCTTCCAGTTAGTCTACGGGAGTGAAGCAGTAGTCCCCATGGAGGTCGGCTGTGAGTCGGACAGAAGACATCTGTATGGAGAAGACAATGCAGAGAAAAGACGAGCTGAACTGATCTGATTGAGGAAGTCCGAGCTAAGGCTGCAGTCCGTATGGCCGCTTATCAACAAAGGATGCGCAACCGATACAACCAACAGGTCATACCTCGACATTTCCAAGTAGGAGACAAGGTATGGAAAAGAATCAAGCCCGTTGGAGAAGTAGGCAAGCTGGAGCCTCCATGGAGTGGTCCCTTCCTGGTGGTCGAGGCGCTTGGATCGGGAGCTTACTATCTGCAAGATGCTCAAGGAAAGCGGCTCGGAAGGCCCTGGAGCGCAGTGCATTTAAGATTGTATCGTGAGGAAAGCGGAGAGAAATGATTCTTGTAACTGTACTCAGAAAAGAAGTGACAAACTCAACTCCTTAAAAGACAGCTGCAGCAAGTTATAAGTGAGTTCTCACTCACGCACCCACCGGACTCGGCGCCGAATCGGGCGTGGCATTCCACGTTCGGTCGGGCCCCCGGTGGCGTTGCGGTCCACGCTGGTCAGGGTAAAGTCAGACGGTGTCCAGACTCTTTTGCCAGGCAAGTTATAAGTGAGTTCTCGACTCACGCACCC